>OZ038481.1:104552093-104682093 GCA_964036315.1 Acanthosepion esculentum
ATTATTTTTCGCCCGGTTACCATGTGATTCACTGATTTTAGCAGTAAGTCGTCTCTAACCGTTATGTCCCGTGGGTTGCTACGTGGTCCTGTTGTATCAGCCTACCCAAGTGCGGCCCGTGGACTGCCTGGTTACGGGTGTAATCTTTTGTCGCATTTGACGCGTTAACAGGTGCTTTGAGAATCCTTTTCAGGACTAAGACACTGTCTTTCCCTTGATTACAAGGTATGCGATTACCATTTCTCCTTGCTGAATATATCCATGCTATCAGTACTCTCCAACGGGGGCGTATCGGACTTGAAAAGCCACCTCGGCAGTGTTTAGCAATTGGAGAGGAAAATTCTAATGGAGGCGTAAAATAGCCCAAGTAAAAATTACTTTACTGCTAACATGCCAACTCACAGGGTTTGGGATACGTAAATGGTTTAAATAGTAGTCAGTAATGTGCATGCAGTCTTCCATTTAAAAAATTCGCTAGCACAAACCAGAAGTCTATTCAAATTCTGTCCAGCATAATCATCAGTATCATTCCTGTTAAGTTATCGTACGCAAATTCACAGCAATACACACACACACACACACACACACACACACACACACACACACACACACACACATATATATATATATATATTAATACATGTCTCATTAAATAATATAGATAAGCGTTGTCTATATATTTTATGTAAGTTTTTTTCATATAGTCTGATAATCTTAATAACATTATCATTAAATAATGAAAGAAAATCACAATATTGATACATACTTTTTTTTATTTAATCCAATCTGAGCTTTCGGCTTACATAAGCCATTTTCAAAGATGACAATTACACAATATATTTATGCAATACACGAACAAGAAATTGATGATAGTATTATTTGTTTACATGGATGATTTCCAAGCAACGATAAACACGTGCATATAAAACGCTGAAAGCGAAAATCGCACGACAGCTCATGACGTCACACATGACCACGCGAGAGTGAATCCGATGAGTATTGAGTATGGAAAGCCGTTGGTATGAACCAATGACTTCTGTTACTAATTATAGGCATTTAAGGATATTTTTGGAGATTTCATAGATTTCATGTATTAATGAAAAAATGCTGCCTAAATACACACAATATATATATATATATATATATATATATATATATATATATATATATATATATTATGTGGAAAAATTTCTCACGTAATTGAGTGGTGTTATTTCAGTCAGGCCGACTTCGAAGTTTCGTGAGCGCATTGTAGAAATGCGTTTACTCTTCAGGGCTACTGACTTCTCTGTAAAAGTACCAGCAGAGAAGCCAGTAGCCCAGAAGAGTGAAGGCATTACTACAATGCGCTCACGAAACTTCGAAGTCGGCACGACTGAAATAACACAACTCACTTAAGTGAAAAGTTTCTCTGTATTAATTCAATTAATGCTCTATCCTTACCTCTTAATACCGAGCACTTTATGACAAAAGCATGTCTATCTAATGTGCCTTTCCACCAGTAAACCACAGAAACTGAACCAACAATTTTGGCACCTAAAATATCTTACACTTTTGTTGTGGATTCCGGGATGAAATCCGGTATCAAATAATAACAAACGCCAAGAACGAATATAGGAAATAAATGTATTAACGTAATAATACAAACTGGTAATACAGGTTAGTAGTTCCAGGAATGCGGGGTTAGTATACAAATATATAAAGTCTTTGGTATCGACGTATCGCTGAATGATTTCTTACTGAGTCTACGTGCTTGTTACTGTGACTCTTGCCGCTACGTTATTCTACCGACCGACTCGACTCCTCTATTACTACTATTACTACTGACCGACTGTCGGGTATTCACTGGCAGTATTATATGTATACCTTGGGTGAGTCCATTTGTGTAAAAAGGGGAGACACCTCCACACACCCCTCCTTAGATCCCTTTTTGGGGGGAGTTAGTATTTTTTCCTCTTATGGTCGATAATCAGAGGTTCGGTAAATTTTCTCTTCCTGTTTGACCTTCTACTTTCTGTGTCTTCCTGTGGTCTTTGAATCTCAAAAGCTTCAATGATTGCATCCATTGAATCGTCATTTTCTGTAGGTGACGCGCTTGCCTCCTCAACCCGTCTTTTCTGTATTTGGTCAATATGTCTTCTGTGGGCAAACGTTTCGCCTTGTACTGTGTACATCACATTTCCTAGTCTGTTAATTATTGTGCCAGGTTCCCAGTAAGCCATATTGTTCCAGTACATCCTGAAGTAAACCCGTTCTCTTGGTTTAAATGATCTTTTGGGTACTATAGGTGTATGCTGGTTTTTGTTCTTGTTCGGCAATAACTTATCAAACACAGACGGTATTCTCCGGGCAAACATCACTTCCGCTGGTGAAAGACCAGATGGTGTGTTCCCGTTAGGAGTTATTCTGTATACTTGGAGAAACTGTTACATAGCTTTTTCTGCCGGTACATCCTCTGCTTTTTTTAGAGCTCTCTTTAGTGTGTCTACGAATCTTTCCGCTTGCCCGTTAGACCGTGGGTGGTACGGAGCTATCTTAATATGCTTTACTTGGTACGTCTCACAGAATTCTTTTAAGTCGCTGGAGGTAAATTGTGTACCGTTATCAGTTACCAAGCAATCCACGACGCCGAATCTCGCGAATAATTCATGAAAACGGTTTATAGTATTTTCTGTCGTCGAGTATTAGAAGCTAAAAACTTCTGGCCATTTACTGAAACTATCTACTGTTATTAATTAGTAGTAACCCTCTATGAGTCCCGCATAATCCGCATGTATTCTGGACCAAGGTCTGTCCTCCTTAGGCCATGCTTTCTGTATAGCAGGTGGTGCTTTTGCCGCAGCAGCACAACCTTTACATCTTTCCACCATTTGCGTAATATCATTTTAGGCCAGTAGACGAAACTCCCCATAAGTGTTTTCATCCGTTTTTTCCTGGATGCCCTAAGTGAAAATCCTTCAAAATCCGCCTTTGTAACGATTTTGGTATGACCACTCTTTCGTTATATAATAATATGTGATCAACAAATTGAGAAGCTGTCTGCTAAATTTCTTTCCTTTTCTTCTATTTTTTTCTTGGTATTCTGAATAAATTCATCCTTTTCCGCATCTCTTCTTATCTCTAGCAAAGTCACAGGTAGTTCCTTTACTGTATTGTATAACACTGTACTGATTTCATCTTCGGCTTGCAACGCCGCTATTACCGAGTCTTCCAGCGGTTCGCATTTTGCAGGTATTAATCGCGATGGTCCATCAGCGTGCACAATGTTCTTCGATGGTAAGAACTCAAGTTTGAAATTGTAGTTCAGTAATGTAGTTCACCATCTTAGAAGTCTGTTATTTGTATAGATTGGTAATACTTTTCTTGATTCAAAAATCGTAAGAAGAGGTTTGTGGTCAGTTTGAAGCGTAAACTCTCTACCATATATATATATCTGTGAAAACGAGTTACGGCGAACATTATGCCTAGTGCTTCCTTTTCAATCTGCGAATAATTTCTCTCCGCTGGTAACAATGATCTCGATGCGTGAGCTATGGGTTTCTTTGTGCCATCCCGCATCTTGTGTAGAATGCAAGCTCCTACTCCGTGTGAGATCGCCTCACCCGCGATAATAATTTCTAGTTTTGGGTCGAAATGAGTTAGTGCTAGGTCAGTAGTTAATTTTTGTATTATCTCCTTAAACGCTTTCTGACAGTCTTCTGTCCAATTCCATTTGTTCCCTTTTTTAGTAATTCGCTGAGTGGGGCCCTCAATCTGTGCATATTTTCAATAAATTCGCCGTAGTAATTTGCTAGGCCAAGAAAACTTTGCAATTCTGCGACATCTTTTGTTTCAGGCATATTTTTTATCGCAGATGCCCTGTCTGGATCCGGCTTTCTGCAACTTTCTTTAATTATATGACCTAAGTATTTGATTTCATTTAAGAAAAATCACATTATTCCCTTTTACTTTAAACCCAAAGTCCTGAAGTCTTTTTAAAACTTCCTTTATGTGTGATGCATGCTCTTCAACATTGTCGCTTTTAATTAGAATTTCATCCAAGTAAGCGGTTGCAAAATTCTGGCCCATGAGCATTGTATCCATTGTCTCTTGAAGAAATTGCTGGTGCAACTTTCACCCCAAATGGTATTTTGTTGAATTTGTACAGTCCTTTGTGCGTATTAATACATAGGATTTTCGTACTCTCTTCTTGTACTGGAATTTGCAAATAAGCCTCGCTTAAATCTATTTTAGAAAATACTTTCCCGCCGTTCAACTTAGTAAATATTTCCTCCGGGCTAGGTAATGGGTAATGATGGTCTTGTATAGCCTTATGTAACCCAGTGGAGAAATCTGCGGATACACGGATTTCTCCTGATTTCTTTTTTACATAGACTACTGGTGCCGCCCATTCACTAAACTCTATTTTTGAAAGGATCACAGTTTGTTCAAGTCTCTCTAATTCTTTGGGGATTTTTTTCTATAGTAGCAAACGGCACGTTTCGTTTCTTTTTAAATACTGGTTGGACGTTTTCTTTTAATTCAATTCTAGCTGGAAATTTGTTACATCGTCCCAACAAGTTCGAAAATACTTCTGGGAATTGATTATGTAATTCTTCCTTTAACTTTATAGCTTCTGATGGTTCGCACTTTATCTTTTTACAAAAAGAACTAATAGGTAAATCCCATACGTCGAACTTTTGGATCCAGTCTGTGCCCACCAGATTTTCTGTATCTTTCATTACGAATATCTTGAGTTGTTTTGTTTTTCAGTGGAATTTCACATTTAAAATCACTTCTCCTTCAAATTTTATACGCTTCTCCGTAACTGACTTATCAGTTTTCTGCGTATGTATCATGGTCGGTCTATTAAGCTTTCTCCATGTCTGTAGTTTAATTATCGTTAAATCGAACCTGTGTCTAGTTGTATTTTTATCTTTTTATTTAAAATTTCAAGTTCCACGTATTTTCTTATGTTAATATTGTCTTCGTCGTGCATTCTAGTAGCTCTTATCTTATTAGTAAATTTTCTGTTCCTACATTGGGATGCCTTGTGACCCATTTTTCCACCCGCTAGACATTGTTTATATTTAAAACGACAATCCTTATTCCAGTGTAGTCCTCCACATCGATAACATGCAGATGGGAGGAGCTTCTATTTGCTTTGATTTTTGTCATAATTTGTCATATATGTTGTACTTTTTCCATTATTATAGAATTTTTTGTTTTCTTTCCGGGGAGGGTGAAAAACGTAAATTTTTGTTCAATTTACCTATATGTGCTCCTCCTGACTCCTCGATATCCTTCGAGTCTTTCTTTATACTCAAACATTTTTGGCCGTCTACTGATAATTTTTGTAGTGTTAATCCCGGCTCATTTTGTAGTTTCGAAAGCATTCTTTTGCGCATTTCACTATCTTTAGCTGAGACTAACCCTTGTACAAAAATGAGACACTTGAAATTGTCCGGAGTTAATTCTGCCAACTTGAAGTAGTCGCAAAGTTTGTTCACGATTGCGGCGAACGTGGAATAGTCATGATTTTCGTCCTTTACAAGGTTAAGACATTTCCACCTTTTGTGAAATAGTGACATCTTTGGACTGAAAAGCTCTGTAAGGCATGTAACTGCTTCGTCAAACGTTAACTCATTTGTCTTTTTTGGCAAGATGTAATCCATAAATTTTGTGTATTCTTCTGTCCCTAATTTTCTGTGTAACAGACGTAGCTTCTTTGCTTCTGTCCAGTTTTGACTATCGATGTTGTAGATGTCTTCATAACGTTTGAAATAGTACCCGAAATTTTTATCCTCTTCTAGGGAGCAATTGAATGTTTCTATCGTATTCCACACTGCGTCTTGGGAAAAAGTCGCCTCTTTTTCGATATTTTGTTGTTTGTTACCCGCTACCTTTAATATTAGTTCCTGGAGTTGCATTTGTCTTTCTTCATTTTGCATTTGTCTTTCTTCATTTTCCTTATGCATTTGTAGTAATTACTTTTGCCACTGCTCTTCAATTCTTTCTTGGAATTGGAATTGCTGTTCATTTTGTCTTTCTTGGAGTTATAATTGCTGTTCATTTTGGTATTTTACAAGTTCTACTAAAATACTTTTAAAATCCTCCATGATAAGAATCTTACGAAGAACTTGTTTTTCCGTATTTTAATCGTTGTAAGTCTTTGTCGCCAAGATGTGGATACTGGCAAAAACGGCAATTTTTTCTTTTGACTCTCCAATAAGTACAAATTCTTGTCGCCAAGCTGTTGTGGTGAGAAGAGAGAATTTTTTTCTTTCTGTGTAGGTCCCAATTTCTCGTCACCAAGTTGTTGTGGTTGGCAAGGGAGAATTTTTTTTTTCTTTTTCCTTTCCCATGTGATTTCGAATTCCTCGTCGTCAAGTTGTTGTGGACAACGAGGGAGAATTTTTGTCCTACTTTCCTGTGTGAGTTCGATATCCTCGTCGCCAAGTTGTTGTAGACAACGAGGAAGAATTTTTTCCTTTCCCGTGTGAGTTCGAAGTCCTCGTCGCCAAGTTGTTGTGGATTCCGAGATGAAATCCGGTATCAAATAATAAGAAACGCCAAGAATGAATATAGAAAATAAATGTATTAACGTAATAATACAAACTGGTAATAAAGGTTAGTAGTTCCAGGAATGCGGGGTGAGTAGAAAAATATATAAAGTCTTTGGTATCGACGTATCGCTGAATGATTTCTTACTGAGTCTACGTGCTTGTTACTATGACTCTTGCCGCTACGTTATTCTACCGACCGACTCGAATCCTCTATTAATACTATTACTACTGACCGACTGTCGGGTATTCACTGGCAGTAGTATATGTATACCTTGGGTGAGTCCATTTGTGTAAAAAGGGGAGAGCCTCCACAAAATTAATACTATATATATATATGTATGTGTAAACATATATATATATATATATATATATATATATATATATATATATAGTGTGTGTGTGTGCGTTTGTGTGTGTGTCTGTGTGTGTGTGTTGTTTGGTTTGGTTTGTTTTACGGCATATCAACCTCAATGGGTTATTTAATGCCGACATTTCATTTCATTGCTGGTAATATTTTTTTTTCAAAAATCTATTACTGGTAATATTTATTCCTTAAAAAATCCATTTCTGGTAAGAATTTTCCTTCGCTGGTAATTTTTTTTTTCAAAAAATTGTATTGCTGGTAATTTTTTTTTATACAATGTATTTCTGGTATTAAAACCTATTCGTACACTTTCATAGTGTTTTGACCTGAGTTTGGGGTTTAACTATTTGCCCATAGCTGGGACCCTTACAGGTGCTACCACCCCGGGTCAGGGTGGACCTGGAACACCAGCAGTTAAGAAGTGGTTCCACGCTTCTCGAACCCTCCTGATCAGAGGCCTTGCTGTTGGATGTAGTTTATCGTCTTACCCAAGACGATATATGTGTGTGTGTGTGTGTATGTATGTATGTATGTATATATGTATAAGAGTACATTTAAGCAACAAGTATTCATTCAAACAAGTCTGATTAAAAAGATTATATATATATATATATATATATATATATATATATATATGAATACGTGGTGCAGTTCAATTTATATTACAATGAATCATTCATACAAAAAGTAATTTAGTAAAGTTAATGATATAAAATGTCGAAATCCCTTCGCTAACAAAATATTAAAGATGCATTAACCTACTAATCACTCGATGAATATTATGTTATGATCCTTGTTTTTTGAATTGTTTTTAATTATAAGCTGTATAAGGTCTTTCTTAAATACGCAAGTACTTTCAACTGCACGCTCGAAAACTTTTTATCCGTTATCAATAACACATTAAAAGAAATATCCTTATTCGTATAATATGTTTTCGTCTCCGATGCTACCTGAATTTTACCAAAAACAAAATAATTTCCATGCCTGAAGATGACTGAACGTACACTCAAAAGTACTTACATATTTAAGGATAACCTAATACATCTTATAATTTAAACAAACAAGGATCATAACATGCATGGAGGGATTAGTAGGTTAATGAATTTTAAAATTTTGTCAGCGAAGGGATTTCGCCATTTAATATCATTAGCTTTACTAATTTATTTTTATATATATATATATATATATATATATATATATATATATATATACCGGGTGTAGCGGCAAAAACTGTTCAAATTGTGTAACAGCGTCATTATCCACCCCACAAAATGTTTAATATCTAAAATAAACACTAAGCTAATTTAGTTTCTTTTTTCAAAATTTTCAGATACGACGTTTAGCCATCTTGACACTGTTTTTCGTAAGAATCACTGAATTATTCAACGTGAAAGAGAACAGGTTAAAATCGATTTGTGTCAACCTCACTGTCCTCCCAACTTAGCAATGGTTAGAATTAAAACTTCATTCAGGCTTTCAGTAATGGTACCATTCATACTCTGCTTTCCATCCTGAAAGTCCATTCAAGGACCATCAAAAGAACAGTGAATACGTTCAAAAAGAGGTAAAACTGGAGAGAAAAACTGGATCAGGAGATCACAACAAAAAGAGGGATCATCATTTCTTCTTAGAGCTAGAAACATCAATTAGAAAAGATCGAACACAAGCCATGAGACGTTTGACACGTGAGAGAGGGTTTTCAGCTATGGCAGTCTAAAGAGCAGTGAAAAAGGACTTGAAAGTGAAATCGTAGGTGAAATCTCTGAGGCACCTTGTTACTCCAGGACAGAAAGTTAGAACGTTAAAGCGGGCGGAGATCATCTTGAATAAATTGGAAAATGATATTGGAATAATATTTATATATATGAACTTCAATACTTCCGATCCTTAGGTATGATGATTAATTAATGATGAACATGTCAATTTCGTTTATGATCGATTTCATCACGGTTCTTCGGTTAAGCTTGCAGAGTAATTATACATTCTTAATATTGCTCAAAATAGAGTACTATAGTGTTATAAAAAAAACCCCGGAGAATTACAGTAAGATATATTTAATGATTTCTAAGATAAAACGGTTCAGAGCTTAATCTAACAATTGGACACTTTTGCTGTTACACGATTCAGACAATTTTACTGTTACATCCGTTATACATTCATATATATATATATATATATATATATATATATATATATATATATATATATATATGTGTGTGTGTGTGTGTGTGTGTGTGTGTGTGTGTGTGTGTGTGTGTGTGTGTGTGTCTGTGTATGTCTGCGTGTGTGTTTAAGGTTAGACTAGCAGTTCGAATGTTAGAACTGAGATGTTGTACGCTCATACATCGAATATGATGAGTCCATTACATATATATATATATATATATATATATATATATATATATATATATATGATGGATCATCATATGATGTAGAGCAAATATAATTATTTATTCGACAAATTTAACATAAACATGTTATAAAATCACTATAAAAATAGACATTTAGTTTCAACACTTCTGGTGTTTTATCAAGTGACGGTGTTGGCCGCTCATACATCGAATATGATGTCCAACATATATATATATATATATATATATATATATATATATATATATATATATATATATATATATAATGGACTTATCATATTCGATGTTATTAACCATTTTGTTTCAACACTTCTGGTGTCTTATCAAGTGATGATGTTTCACTTGATAAGACACCAGAAGTGTACAAACAAAACGGCTATTTTTGTAGTGCTTTCATATCATATTTATGTTACAATTTTCGAATAAATAATTATATTTGCTCTACTCTGTATTGAGCACTCTTTTCAGAATAGTATTTGTTGGTTATTGCAATTTATTCCATATACACCAATCCTATACTTGGATATATATATATATATATATATATATATATATATATATATATATATATATATATATATCTATATATATATATATATATATATATATATATGTATATGTGTGTGTGTGTGTGTGTGTAAATGTGTGTAAAGTAATTTCAAATACCATTTGGTACCCTTCATTGGTCTGTCTGTAAACCTGAATTCCAAGCTGTCACCTTTATTTTTCTCACTTTGTCTTCGTCATTAGAGTTTAATCTTCTATTTTCACGTTCTCCCTCTCCCTATTACTTTTTTTCACTAAATATATCAATTGTTGGAAATGTACAAAGAATGAAAATTTCACAAATGAACAGTGAGTGATTTTGATCTATCCAGGAACTTCGCGAAAAGCCCGAAGAAGGCGTTCTTGAAACTGGTTTATACATATCATGCATTAAAATACGCTTATGCTGAGCCTAGTTTACACGAGGTACAAGGTAGACAGTATAGAACATCCAGTGAGAATCGAACTCACTACTCGGTCGTAATAGATCTAGCTAGACGAAATTGACAAACATGACACCATATCGAAGTGGCCATGTTTATGATGAGTATATCAAAATATGCAGTTAAGGAAAAGGATGAGACAAGATTATGTATCTGTATGGCACTTGATACTTAACTCTTAGCAGGAGACAATGAGGCAAAAAAGAAAAGTCAGCAGAAAGGTAAATATGGGGAAAAAAGGAAAGAACTAAAGCCACAGGAAGTGGGAGAGAAAAATAAAAGAAGAGACCGCCAGGGAAAAAATTGAAATATGCATAAATTTCAAGGAATATCTTTTTGAGTTCCTATGTGTTTGACTTGGCAAAACAGAAGATGAAAGAGAAAGAAAGAAAGAAAGAAAGAAAGATAGACGAAAGAGAAATAAATAAATGAATAAAGAAAGAAAGAAAGAAAGAAAAAAGAAAGACGAAAGAGAAAGAAAAAGAAAGAAAGAAAAACGAAAGAGAAATAAATAAATAAATAAATGAAGAAAGAAAGAAAGAAAGAAAGAAAGAAAAGAAGAACACGAACCTGCAGATAAACATACAAATGTGAGAGATAACCCGGATGTGTCGAGATGGGGCGCGTTTGTTTCTTCAAAATACGATTCATATACAATCCATTGGTATAAGTGTGAATAAACTGTTTCTCTTGATAATTCTCTCGAGACAGGTGAGCAAAGGGCCTGTTACAAGAATAATGAAGATAAAACCGTAGGATATTTCACGCTATTGAAGCCGGCTGGATACACTGGCCAAGACTCTTCAACAGGAAACTATTAGATGAAAAATGGAAACAGTCGCCTCCCTCTGCGAAAATATTTCTGCAGAATCGCTTGGGAATCATATGGGCGTCTGCTTCGGTACTTTTTGGTAAGCATGAGGCTTTCGCATTTCTCTGATGTGTGGATGTCGGCCGAGAGATGTGTCACAGAAAAGTGATTATTCTTTATCTGTGGATCTTAAAACAGGAGCCACAAAAGAGGATTAACAGATATTTATGAAGACTATATATATATATATAATTCTTATATAGAGAAAAAAGATATTTCTTCAGGAGGGTTTGATGGATAGTTTCTTGCCACATGGTATTTGTAGATTTTATGAGCATGTAAAAGTAAATGTATTCTTAGAAATAATAAATTTACTGCGCTTATTTTTTAAAATTTTGGCTTCAGAGTCAACGGTATAAGCAGAAAGATAAGAATATACTGATGTTTATATATATATATATATATATATATATATATATATATATATATATATATATATATATGTGTGTGTGTGTGTGTGTGTGTGTGTCTGTGTGTGTGTGTTCGTGTTTGATATGTTAAACATTCTCATTTTTAAAAAGAGAATGTTTAACATTGAGAATGTTTAAGATCGAAAAAATGAGGAAAATTAATTCATTTTAATAATATGTGGAAATATCCACTCTTTGCCTGAAGAAGGTCGCGCGACCCGAAACACATGTTGCAAAATTATAGAAAATAAAGCATAATATTTTTTAAATGAATCCACATTACAGCCAAAAACCTTTGCGGTTTATCTCTTCTTTTTAATATATACACATTTCTCTTGTTGGAACAACTATAAACTCTTTGCTTCATACATACATACATATATATATATATATATATATATATATATATATATATATATATATATATAGATAGATAGATAGATAGATAGATAAGTATGAACATATATTGATAGATTTTTCCTTACATGAAGTTTTGACTTCTTTTCATTCTAACTTGAAGAAGCCGAAAGAAGCAGATGCTCTCGGCGAAATGCCACTTTATAGCTTTTCCAATTTTTCTCATTATCTTCACTTTTGGTTTAAATACTATTATACATCCTACAAACACACATACACACAAACACATACACATGAACACAGATAGATAGATAGATAGATAGATAGATAGATAGATATGAACATATCAAGACAGCTACATAGGTAGTTAGAAATGTACAGACCAAGAGAGAAAGATAAGATATGTGTATATAAACATACCGAGATAGATAGCGGGATAGATATTAAACGTACGACTGAGAAAGAGATATGAAGAAAGTGAGATAGATAGAAAGATCGATAGATATATAGATATTTCAATATTGCTGTCACACGTGGTCTGGAACTTCCGCTATGTATTTAGAGACTCTTGAAAAATCTGCATTGTTATCAGTCTTGCTCTGGCACCTGGTCTTCAGTCACAGTCCCACCGTCATAATGTAGTTTCCCTATGCTTTTTCTGTCAATATTTTCATGGCAATTGTTCTGCTGATCATTTCTCTTGGTACCTCAATTTCACGAATTTAAGTACTAGATTGACAGGTAGGTCTCATCATTTTACAACTAAAATGGTAAGATATAACCGTAAGTTATATGCCAAAAATTGACTTTCTCGCACTTCTCGCTTGTAGAATTTTTGTCCGCCCTCTTGCTTTCTCGTCAAATTTGACCTTCAAAAAGTTAAATGCAATGATTATCGTTACATTGTGTAACCTCTTGCATCTTAGCGGCTTCATTGCCTTTCCTGTTGGTGAAATGATTTTTAAAGAAAATGATACCTACATAAATAAGTCAAAGCAAATATATTTCTAAAAAATAATGATTTATTTTTATTCCGATATTTTTATTACTTCAAACGTTATTAAAGTGGGCACTTCTTATTTGAAATAGACGTCCCTTTTTTATTAAACAATATATATTACGTTTAACAGACTACGTATGCGAGAAGTATTGTGGTCGCTTTCTATCAATTTGAGGGGTGTTTGATTCAACAATGATATGAAGCTTAAAAATTTGGCTTGATGAATATTTTGAGTCAAAACCTAGTGATTTCTATCGTTGACACATTGAAATGTGAGTGGATCTTTTGCAGGAGGCCGTGCATAATGAAGGGTGAATGCATTGTTGAATGAAACATCAGAACTAATAACAGATAATAAGAATTAAATTAAATTATAAAAATAAACAACATCATTTATATAGCAACATAATATATAGATACATAATATATAGATTAATCATTGAGGGGTGGAACTGCCGTTCATCATGCGGTGTTAATTTCTATGTCTTCACTATAATAATCATCATCATTCAATGTGTTCACCACTCCCTTCCACCTCCTAATTGTGGTTCATGACGATATTCAAAGCAGAATAGGGCTGTGACTTGTCGGTGTCTTTTGCACCAAGATTGTTGAGGTTACCCTGTTCGTCCACTCAGAAGTTAAAGGGACAGCAGGTGGTATGAATTCAGAGTTTCCTTTCTTTTAGATTGGTTACCAACTAAGGCTATAGGGCTCAGTCTGTTATACTATTAACAATATCTGGGGCGAAGAGATGAATTCATACTTTTCCCAGCGGTATTAACACGTAAGTGAATGCAATGAATTCCACTGGAATTTGAACTCTTTTTTGAACTCCGATTACACTACCCAAGCTATCCATTACTCTATCGTGCCTCCATACATTGTTAACATTTATAGATAATGTATATGAAATCAGTTGACGATAAAGTACCACCGCCAGTCATTCTAAAGTTGTAAAAATAAGATTTTACCGATGCAACACATATTGAAACACTATTAAGCTGAAACACTTCCTTATTATTTGGTATGACAATAAACTACATCCAACCACAAGTCCTCCGATCGGGAAGTTTTGAGGAGTGTGGAACCATCTCTTAATTGTTGTTGTCCCAAGGTCCACTCTGATGCGGTGTGGTAGCACCTTTTAGGGCCCAGCTATGGGCAAATTATTAAATCCTCAAGCTGGGGTCAAAATGTTTAAAAATAGATTTTTATAGTAAAAAAACCAGGAATACATTTTTGAAAAAATATATTACCAGCAATACATTTTTGGAAAAAAAATATTACCAGTAATACATTTTTGGAAAAAAATATTACCAGTAATACATTTTTGGAAAAAGAAATATTACCAGTAATACATTTTTGGAAAAAAAAATATTACCAGCAATACATTTTTGGAAAAAGAAATATTACCAGTAATACATTTTTGGAAAAAGAAATATTACCAGTAATACATTTTTGGAAAAAAATATTACAAGCAATACATTTTTGAAAAAAAAAATATTACCAGTAATACATTTATGGAAAAAAAAAATTACCAGCAATACATTTTTGGAAAAAAAAAATTATACCAGCTATACATTTTTGAAAAAAAAAATATTACCAGAAATACATTTTTGGAAAAAGAAATATTACCAGTAATACATTTTTGGAAAAAAAATATTACCAGCAATACATTTTTGGAAAAAGATACATTACCAGTAATACATTTTTGGAAAAAGAAATATTACCAGTAATACATTTTTGGAAAAAAAATATTACCAGCAATACATTTTTTAAAAAAAAAATATATTACCAGTAATACATTTTTGGAAAAAAAAAATTACCAGCAATACATTTTTGGAAAAAAAAATATTACCAGCAATACATTTTTGAAAAAAAAAAATATTACCAGTAATACATTTTTCGAAAAAGAAATATTACCAGTAATACATTTTTGGAAAAAGAAATATTACCAGCAATACATTTTTGGAAAAAGAAATATTACCAGTAATACATTTTTGGAAAAAGAAATATTACCAGTAATACATTTTTGGAAAAAAAATATTACCAGCAATACATTTTTGAAAAAAAAAAAAATTACCAGTAATACATTTTTGGAAAAAAAAAATTACCAGCAATACATATTTGGAAAAAAAAATATTACCAGTAATACATTTTTGGAAAAAAAATATTACCAGCAATACATTTTTGGAAAAACATGTTGCTGATGGTACATTTGCCTCTCGACAAAACCTTTACAAAAATACGTCAATGAAAACTTATCTACAAGTTGATTTCTTACAAAGAATACGTATACTATTCATGCGAAACTATCCTTAAAAATTGTCGCATTAAATAACCGATAGAGGTTAATATACCTTAAAATGAAATAAACCAAACCAAACCAAACCTAATCAACTAGGAATATACATTGACAGTCTACAGGTGCATACAGCACTCGATGTCATTCCCGTAAAGACAGCAAAATTGTCAATTATACTGTCAACATAATTAAAATTCAATCTCGAAAAAAACTAAGAAGCATCGTTATTTAATGGTTGCAAACGTCGCAATAAATTTGGAAAGGTTGGTTTGCCGTTTTTCAGCTGTCCACTTGTTTTTATCTTGAGTCTTGTGCTTATAAGTCAATTAAAATACTTTTCATCGAATTAACGGGTTTTTTTAGTGGGTGGGTGTGTATCGATCCCTAATAACTGGAGCTGCACAATCCTATCTTTCCAGCCATGACAGAGTTCAAAAGCGTTTACGAGGCCTTGTAGGCGATGAATTGTTTTCCAACCTACAACTCCTATCCCACAGACACAACGTTGCAAGCCTCTTTCAACTCTATCGTTATTTCCATAGAACATGTTCTGATGAACGACATTGCCCAGTTCCACTAAAATACGCCATTCTATATGCACATGTTCGAACCATTCTCATTCCTTTTGTATTCCATTGATGATAAGGAAGTTCTATTTGGACAGTTCCTTCCCAAGAGTTTATGGAAGAGACGCTCGAAAGGATGCTTCTCCGATCTCTATAATCTTAAACTCTTCAGGCCTGAGGCCAGTCGTCGGTATCTTCACAATCTGTACTTACTACTTTGTACGCCCATGCAAATCTCCATTTAGTATCACTCTATTTTGAGTGGCTGTTGGGCCTTGCGTTAAGTTAACGTTTACTAAAAGAATAAGCTGAAAAAAATCACGATAATCTGCGAGAAAAATGCAACAGAATTGGTTGACCAAAATCAGATCTTTATTATAATTATTATTATTATTATTATTATTATTATTGTTGTTGTTGTTGTGTGGCAACGGAGGAGAAAAAAACAACTCTTACTTCGGAAAAGAATTCGTGATCTCTGTGCTGAAAAAGAAAATCAGAATCAACTTTGAGGCGACTTCAGTTTTCCTCAAATTATGGTAATTGTTTGCGCTTGCCCACCAGCCTCGACTAATCACAACCATTCTTAAGCCAATAAAAGAACGCTATTTTTGGACGATGGGATCGTCTCGGCTCTTCGTGGATGAGGAGGGTAGTTGTGCACAGCGAGTTATTGGTGTAAACTTTTGACCGTTTTGATTTACGCCACCCGGTATTTTTTTTATGTTGGACTTGTGAGATTGATTTCTGACCCTTCGAATTACGATCTGGGACTTATCATTTTGTGGATCTGAACCTCTCTATTACTATTTACCTCACTTTTGACACTTTCATTTCGTCCTACCTCACAACATTCCAAGATCTGGCGGAGGCTGCATCTGTATGAATCTGGAAAAAGTAGAAAGAACAGTTTCAATTGACACCGTCAGTTATTGTTGGGGTACTCTGGGTTAGTACTAATAATGTTTCGGTGGCGAAACTATGCCTGAACTCTAATTTTAGCAACTAATACGTCATTTATGGAGATAAATATTGTTTTTATACAGTACTAGTTGTGTGAATATCATTATTGGTATCGTTATCCTCATTTTTGTATTATGTCCGTTCAGGCTGTGAGTGATCATGGTTCTCCACAATTTTCTTTCTTTTGTAGTTTAAAGCAACGTGCACCTCTTTACTACATCTCGTTTTCTCCCTCTGTTATCTATTCACACGAATTTGCCGTTTTCATTTATCCGTCCTTCCGTTAATACGACCTGTGAGTTTTTATTTTTCCAAGCCCTCCTTCAGAATATGTCTTAAAAGTTTTAATTTTCTCTTTTGATTTTAAGAATATGCTCCCTGTTGTGGTAGGATCCACCTAATTTGCATAGTGGAGTGCCGACCATATAAATATGGTTGGTACCGGGAAGAGAGGGGAACGAATCAAGAGATTCAACCAGAGACTCTGCCCGACTGCGACTCGGTCAACACATTCTCCAGGAACGGTCTTCCCAGGAATATACAAAAGACTATATGTAAATATTGTGTACATTTTTTTGTTTCAATACATTTTGTTCTAAATACATTTTGCGTTGCATTATTATTCCATGCATTAGTCAAGTTTCAACACTCCCCGTACCCAATTTTCATGAGCCCCGCCTTTCTAAAATATTCATTGCATCGTATTCTCTGCATACGCCTGTAGAACCACATATTTATCGCTTCGAATCGCGTCTTCATCTCTAAAGAAATCTGTACCGAACTCACTGCTATATAAGAAGATGATTATGACATAGCGATCTTCTTCTTTTTTTTTTAAAGGAGCATTTCTATATCTTTATATCAAAAGCCATATTTCGCTATTCGGGTGCACGTTCAGATTTCGGATATACACCCTTGTGCAAATTAATAGAAACAACCGCTTTATTTTCCTTTCTTTCACCATACGGTCAGTTTTAGACCCACTGGAGTGACAGGGTGTAATCGATTTCTATTCTTTCCTCAGATTCAGCCATTTGCAGTGGTTTGCAATAATATGAATCTATTTTCGGGGTGTATGATTTAATCTGTTTGGCCTTGCAAAATACTGCGTCAGCCGTGATTGCATCAGCTTTTTATCATGGCCAAACGTTATTGTTTTCACTGTCGATTATTTGTCCTATGATCATTGTCTGTGATGGACGTTACTCCAAGGAAGCGTACGAAAATTGTAACGCTGCACGAATACATTGACAGGCCTTACCAGCGAGCAAATCAAAGTACTATAGATTGGCCCGGAATCTCTTCCGATTTAAATCCAATCGATAATCTGTGGTCAAACTGTAATAACAACTTCGTGTAATGGATATACGAAGTACTAAGGTTGGCACTTGGCCATGTTTCCTTGGAAAAATACGAAAAAAAAAGGTAAATAATAACGGAATTATTCGTTTTGTTTCAATTAATTTGCATGAGGATGTATATGTATATCTGTCATCGTTTTGAATTGTTTTCACTTTTTAATCGCGGTGTGCATTTGTTTTATTTCATTGTTGGTTCTCTGACGACGGCAGAAGGAAAACCGGTCTGTTTTTTTTTTCTCGATCTGCTCTTTCTTTGTTTCAATTCGATTAAATATGTCTCTTTTAATGGCTATAATTTAATGTTCTGTCATTATGAAAAAATGTGAGAGAAGGCATACTATTCAATAATAATTGAAACAAACCACTTTTTTTTCTCGTTTTTCTTGACAAGTCATTTGGTGAGAAATCGGGAGGAAATTAATATTCGAAACGTAATTTCAAAATTTCATTTCATAATTGATTAGAATAAAATGTAATATTTTCAAGTGGAAATTAACAAAGCTAAAAAAAAAAAATTCACCCTCTTCAACCAGTCACACATTTTTTCCTCTTGTATCCGTAAACAAACATTAACTCCCGCGTGAAATCTAAATCTTTATGTTGAATTATTGTCCTTGACTTTTGCTTTGCTCCTTTGAATGAAAGATAATTTGATTAAAATATAACGCGCATCAATGATAACGAATAATGAATCATTTCGAGGAGGAATGATCCGGATGTAATGCCGCATAGTTTTTTCCGCTTTCAACACGGCTACAAAACCAAAACGTTAATTGAAAAACTCGGTTCATGTTTTTAAATTGCTTCGTTAGATCGAGACGTTCACACGGATATCATGCCAGGCGTCAAACTCGTTCAGAAATGCCTAAACTGTCAGCTGCATACAACCGCTTCTGAAGATCGATTGTTAAAAATGACTTCGAGCGAATAAAATCTCTAGGTCTTTGTGAGGACCATCCATCTTCGAACTAAATAACAGAAACCACATCACTTGAAGACATTCAAGAGCAGCGACAACTAAAAGGCATGTCATATGTGACTTGGAGTGAACATAATAACACCCTCAAGATATTGATTTTCTACACTATTTCAAAAAAAAACTTAGGAAAAGAAATCCAATCCATATTTTAAAAAGTATTAAGAGTTATTAGATCCGAGAAAACTATTTTCTTAAAAGATCCTTTTAGAAAGAAGAGTTTATGAATTCAATTCAACAGTAGCAATGGCTACTCGGTCAATAAATGTTGATGTGTCCTTATGTGGAAACGACGTATATTATCAGTACCATTAGAATTCTATGAAAAATACTATCGATTCAGTGAACACGAGTAACACCAGTGGATACTCAAATGACCCTTCGCAGGTTTCGAATTCAGAATTGTCTTCTCCCAGAACAGTTGCCATCCAAGGCTACAGAACCCAGTCTGTCCTGCTATTTACCTATAGCTGGAGGGAGAAGAGGATCTACACCTTTCCAAAGGGTATTCGACTGGAATTCTACCTCGTGTCTCCGATTCCTCAATCCAAGCCGCTATTCATTGCTCCACCGTGCCTCCTACAATGGTGTTACACGAGTAACACCATTGGTTACTCAATTGTTGACTCAATACATACACACATACATACATACATACACATATATATATATATATATATATATATATATATATATATATATATATATATATATATATGTTTTGTATTTATGTGTGTGTATGTTTATAAAAATTTAAAACAGAGTATATCTGTAAAAAGTCAATATGAATAAAGACCACTCCCTGCAAAGAACCTCCTACTACTAGAACCTCGTTTTGCTATCAACGAGCAGACTGGGACACTTTCCGTGATTTCCTTCGCGATGTCCCCTGGGATGTTGTCTTTAAGCTCTCCGTTCAAGAATGTGCTTCTGAGGTCTCCTCCTGGGTTAAAACTGGAATCGACGCTCAAGGAAATATAAGGTCAAATCGCGTTCCTCCCCTTGGTTCTCCGCTGATTTTCTCAGCCGCCATTGCCCATAGGAACCACTTCTTTCACCTATATCGTAACGACATGTCCGACAGCAATAGACGTCTCTTTGACTCTGCCCGTAACTAGTGTAAGCGTATCCTCAACGAAGCTAAGTCACTATTTGCTGCTCGAATGAAGGAACGTATTGCATCTCGCAAATTCGGCTCCAAGGATTATTAGCGTCTCTGCAAGAGCGTACTTAACATTAGCAAACCCTCTATTCCTCCTTTGTTCAATCAGTCTGAGGTCCTGACCTCCTCTGCCGACAAGGCTGAATGCTTTGCTTGGAAATTTTAATTCAATTCAACGCTCGACTTCCGGTGTAACCATACCCGACTTTCCTCTTAGAAGTGAGGCCCTATTGAGCGGGTTGCACATAACCCCGTCATTGGTATTGGGCATTATCTCTAATTTAGACCCCCACAAGGCTAGTGGTGGAGATGGAATACTAGCCATTGTCCTGAAGAAATGTGCGCCTGAACTGGCGCCCACCCTCTTCAAATTATATAACTACTGCCTCAAGGAATCTTGTTTTCCAGACAGCTGGATTTTTTCATATATTGTTCCAGTCTTTAAGAACTCTGAAAACCCCTCTGACCCTTCTAATTACCGTCCTATCAGTCTTCTACCCCTCTTCGGCAAAGTCTTTGAAGCTTTAATCAATGTCGAAGTGGTTAACTACCTTACATCCCATGATCTGTTCTCAGACAAGCAATATATTTTCCGTTTTGTCCGATCTAGGTGCTGCTGTGCTTACAGCCATCACTGAAATTGCCTACCAAGACAATTGTCTACCGGAAAAGCTTGTACCGTGGCTCTAGACATCTCCAAAGCGTTTGATAGGGTTTGGCATGCCGGCCTTCTTCGCAACTTCCAGGGTTATGGAATTACAGGTTGATTGTTTGACTTAATACAATCATTCCTGTCAAACCGTGAATTGAAGGTCGTTCTCAACGGATTCTTCTCCAGCACCTATCCCACGAACGCAGGTGTTCCTCAAGGCTCCATCCTACTCTGTTCCTTATCTTCATCAATGATCTTCCTGGCGTCATAGATTCCCAAGTAGGCATCAACGCGGACGACACTACAATTTACTCCTGCCTCAAAAACAAATCTAGTGTCGCTGACAAAACTAACCTGGCCGTTCGTCTCGAAAAGGACCTCCAATCGGTTGTGAACTGGTGCAGGAATTGGCTGGTTAAATTTAATGCCTCAAAAACAAAGCTGTTCTTTTAATCACCACAGGGATTCTTCCCTGCCCCCTCACCACCATTAGAATATCTGACGCTCAACTTCTCGAAAGCACCTCTGCGGCTGCTCGGTCTCACATTGGCTGCTGACCTGAGATGGAACAAATACATTGAGTCAATTGCTTCGTCTACCGCAAGGAAAGCTGGTTCCCTGTGCCGCGCCAGGAAATTTTTCTTCCCGGAATCGATCCTTCAAATCTACAAATCACCCTTGCATGGAGTATTGCTGCCATATATGGTCTGGAGCCCCTTCTGTTTGTATCGAGGTTCTTCAAAAGATCCAGAGACGGGTATGCAATGTAATTGACTCTGATCTGGCATCTCGTCTGCAGTCGCTCTCTCACATACATGCCGTCGCCTCTCTCTGTCTTTTTTAAAAATACTTTCATGGCAATTGCTCCGATGAGCTGCTTTAGCTGGTTCCCAGTCTCCATGAATTCAAGCGTCCTACGAGGCTGGCATCCCGATCTCACCTTTTCACTGCTGAAACTGTTAAATGTAATCGTCTCTTCTACTCCAATAGCTTCATGTCTCGCACCTCTCGTCTGTGGACCTCCCTTCCCTTTTCTTGTTTCCCTGATAGCTATAATCTCCAACTATTCAAATGTAATGTCAATCGACATCTCCGGTTGCCTTGATCTATCCACTATCCTTTTCCTCATCCTTTCATCTATCACTCCTATCTGCTCTTGCTCCAAATCCTCTGTAACCACTTGCGTGATAGTAGCTTCCCACCTTGCTTGGGGTAAAATGCTTAAAAAACAAAAAAAAAAACAAAAAACAAAAAACAAAACAAACAAAAGGAAAACTTATCTTAGTCAAAGCGGTTCACTCTTGGTGGGAATTTCACAAGGTCCACAGAAGACAAAACACGTCAGCTAACATATGCTTTTCTTTTGTCTTTTGTATATATATATATATATATATATATATATATATATATATATATATATATATATATATATATATATTTACTAAAAATATTTTTGTCTAGTGTTTTTGGCGTTAAAATAATTTTGAATCATGCTAATATAAAGACCCTTTCTTGACCACCAAGGAAAAAAGTTTATTCACCCTGAGGTATTCTATTGATAATTATAAATTTGGATATAAATGAGAGTGTGCAAAAAAAGTGACTCAGATATCGCATTCTAATGATTAAACTGGTAAATTTAAAGAACTTTTGACAAAATATTTAAAACTATTTTACAATACATTCTAGAACAGCTTAAATTAAATCTAGAGAATTCCAGAATATTCCAGAAAGCATCATACAGTATAAAAACAGCTTGAAATAGCCACTGAAGTCACTAACCAGATGAAAGTGTACAAATACGTATCAGAACCACATAGGGCATTTATTATTGCCCTCGCAAAAGCAGGCAAGTCTACTAGAGAAAATGCAGAAATTGCTATAACCTCGCAATCAACTGTCTCTCGAGTGCCTAGGGCACATAATGATGCCACTCCTGCTCCAAGGAAGGAAACAAGGGGACGAAAGAAAAATATTGATGATAGAATTGGCAGGGTAATCAAGAGAGAAGAATAGGACTATAACTAGCCAAGAAGTTGCAGCCAGTCTAAGCGAAGAGCAAGGTGTTAGTCTTGCCTCTTTAACAGTCCGTCGGTGGCTGTTAGAACAAGGCTACAAATCTTGTACGCGAAGGTTTAAGCCGCTAATAAGCAAAGCCAACAAAGCCAAGAGACTTGAATGGGATCACTATTACAAAAATGTCACCGTAGAAGACTGGAAGAATATTCTCTTCTCCGATGAAACGAAAGTTGAGCTAAATTCAAAGGATAAGGTGAGTCACTTTTATCGAACAGTACTGTTTATATCGGGAAAGCAATAAAAACTCTTGCAAGTAAAATTAAAATCGGAAAAAAATTATTTCGTTATTTTCTTTCATAACAAGTCATTTGTTGGGAAATCGAGAAGCGATTAATATTCTAAACCTATTTTCAAAATTTTAGGATTGGGTTTCCGCTTCCTTCGCTTTCACTGCAGTAACCTCTTGCGTATTAGTACGACTATCGCCATGCTTGGTGGGGGGAATTGATTAAACATATATACATATAGGAGGATTTCAAATAATCAGAATTAAGTAATTCATCGAGTCTAGAAGAAACCTGAACATAATGCAGAAGTACTGGACGGCCGTTTCGTCCTATATTTGACAATCATCAGCAACGTGCATCAACTACCGAGAATTGAACCACTACCGTTACGATATGGCGCAAGCGACATACCAACTGTATCAACGGGCCTAGGTAACAAAAAGCTAATGAATTAGACTCGATATAGCACCGGTCTTCACAAATTTCGTGGTGCAACTGATCCAAGTTTTTTTACGCATAGGACTCTGCCCCCAGGAGCCACGGCTACTATACCGAAGCCGCTATATATATATATATATATATATATATATATATATATATATATATATATATATATATATATATATATATGTGTATATATATAAATGAACATTGAAATCAACACTTAGAGACGACAGACTGTGTCATGCTAGACGCAATCTTTAGGCCACGAGTGTTCTGACGATTGCGTCTAGCATGAAACAGACTGTCGCCTCTAAGTGTTGACTTCAATGTTCACTTTTATATTTACACACGCTCTATCTCTGATATTGAGCACTTTATCCCATAAATATACCACACCTTAAGAGTATATTCCTGATATATATATATATATATATATATATATATATATGTATGTATATATATATATATATATATATATATATATATATATATATATATATATATATATATATATATATATATCGAAAGAGAGGAAGAGAGAGAGGACGGAATGATAGTTTTTCAAACAAGCATAGAGACAAGCACATGAAAACTACAAAATGTAGACCCTCAATTATGTATTATGTAATAGAGTTCTTTACATACGCAGATACTTATTATTTGTGCCGGATACGCAGGGCGATAGGCCTAATACACCTTGTTTAAAGTAAAAATAAAAAGGGGGCATGTATTTCAATTACGAATATCACCTATAACATCTGAAATATTTAAGATGTCGGATTCAAAATAACTCCATTAATTCTTTAGAAATTGCTTTGATTACGTTTCGAATACGAAACTGAGCAGAAATAGGCTTTCTAGAAATATTTCTTAATGGTGGAGTGAGCTTTTCATAAAAGGGTAAATAGAGACTTGATGGACAGTGACGCTTTTCATAGCCGATTAGTAAAGTACGCTGGATTATCCACTATAATAACGTTTGAAGTAATAAAAAAAAATCTGATTATTAAAAAAATAATTCATCCTTTAGAAAATACATACATACATATATACTTTTTAAATGGATTTGTTATTCGTCATTACTTCTTTATTTTTATAGACTTTATTTTTGGTGGGTCTACATATTTGAGATGATATCTCTGTTTACTGACTTTCTTAAAAAGCGAAATTTATAAAAACTTGCCTAGATTATGAAAGATTGTGCCTTGATGGAAATCGAATTTCTATCCCCTTTTCTATTAGGGAAACAATTTTTATAGTCGAAACTTACCTTTATCAATTCAGCTACGGAGCCTGAAATGAGAGCGTAAGGTTTGAATTACCTATTTAAGGAATGTGTAATGTTTATCGTTGGGACGTTTCCGAACCTATCCCTGCTTGTTTTAGTCTTGTACAGAAAACGTAAACAACACCAATTTTTGAATTGATTTTTCATCCGACATTATTTCTTTATTTCTACAAAAGATATTCTTGGTGCGCTCAGGTATATGAGTTGCGATCCGCGTTTTTTTATTTTCCCAAAAAGTTGCGGAATATATATGTAGTAACACGCACACACACAAACAAATATATATATATATATATATATATATATATATATATATATATATATATATATATATATTTTGTGGTGGAACACTACTGAGATTCTCTCTAACCTTAGGACTGTGCCCCCGGGAGCAACGACTACTATCACCAAGCCGCTCACTCTAGAGCATTAGAAACCGGTTCAAACAATGCTATGCACATGATAGAAATTAGTAGGAGGATTTGATAATTATATTTAAGTCATTCATCGGGTCATCGCGTCTGAAACCTCAACAGAATGCAGAAAGCACTGGACGTCCGTTTCATATTTGGGATTCATCATCGGTGAGAATCCACTACCGAGAATTGAAACCCTGACTATTAGGTTGTATATACATATATATATATATATATATATATATATATATATATATATCGAAACATAAATATATATATATATATCGAAACATAAATATATATATATGTATACGAAGAGATAGCAATATATATATATATATATATATATATATATATATATATATATATATATATATATATATATATATTGCTATCTCTTCGTCACCGAGGCCCGTTGGAACAGTTTGTATGATGTTTGCTTGACAACCTAATTGTTTTATAATAAACAGTATTAAATAAATATTCAGGCCGGTAAATGTTATTTAATACTGTTTATTATAAAGCAGAGCATTTGCTTAAATACTTGTATCTATAAAAAGAACGTTAAACATATCAAAAATATCTTTAATATATATATATATATATATATATATATATATATATATATATATATATATAAGAGTTTATGGCTGTTCCAACAAGAGAAAAGTCTATATTTTAATGAGAAAAGAGTAGCCGCAAACGTTTTTAGATTAATAATGATTTTAAAAATATTTATTATACTTTATTTGTCATGATTCTGCTACACGTGTTTCCGGTCGTTCGACGTTCATCAGGCGAACAGCAGCTATTTTCACATATTATTTAAAGCAATTAATTTTTCCTTACGTTTCCTGACGTTTAACCATTGTCTTTTGCGTGTAGAAGTAATCCAAATAGTAGTAATCCAACAGTTGGATTATTACTACACACAAATAAGACAATGGTGAAACACCGTAAAACCTAAGGAAAAATCAATTTATTTAAGTAAATAATCTGTTTTTATTTTAAAAGTATTAATTACATTTAGGTCCGAGAAATTTCGTAGTAAATATGCGCTCTCCAACAGGAATCGAATTTGTAACCTTAAGGGGAACCATGTCATGGCTTATAGGTTCGATCCTTTTTGGAGAGCAGATATTTTCTACGAAATTAAAAATAAAAACAGAGCATTCATTTAAATAAATTATAGCTATAAAAATAACTTATAAACAGAATATATATATATATATATATATATATATATATATATATATATATATATATATATATATATATATATATATATTGCGTATATTTTGGCAGAATGTTTTCATTAAGACATGTCTCATGGAATAATTTGTGCAGTTTTCATAACGAATTAATTTTATTTAAGGGTTGGTTTGAATTTTTAATATAGATAGCTTCAAGAATTTTTAGTTTATGTTTATTATTTTCATGAAAAAGTATAGATGTATTTTCGACAAGATTTTTTCTAAATTGCGAATGCGGACAGGTAAGCAATCGTAAATGATCAGATATTGTTAGATGCAGCATTCAAATGAAAACTCAACCTTCTAGACAAAGTAATTGTGGTGTAACTAACATATATTCACTTGAACCAACCTTTAATAAAATAAACTATGGATACTGTACAAATGTTTTAAAATGTTTGCATCAGATAATTTAAAATATCTAGGTTATAACATATAGCTTTTAAAAATGGCTAGATATCTCGATAACTTACTTTAGAAATTGTATAGTATATAAGGTTAGCGTGTTTCACATAACTAGGAAAAAATTAATTTTCAGATGAACATTTTAACCTTTTTTAGCTTAGCGAAAAACAGGGTCCTGAAAATGACATTGTGCTAATGTCGAAAGTACTCGGAAATAAAATGTACATACATCAGCATAGTATTTTTCTTTCTTCCTTTAGTAAAGTTACTAAGAATCCCGTCAGCAATTATGAGAGGATCGTATTAAGGATAAGTAGACGAAACTTGTTAAAATTATTTAATGACACACAAAAACTCACGGGAGCATATATATATATATATATATATATATATATATATATATATATATATATATATATATCAATTATGTACTGCGTGTTCAATTTATATAACGTAAATCATTCATACGAAAAACAAATAATGAAGTTAATTATATGGCAAGAATCACTCTCGCAAACAATATTGAATAATAAAATACAATCAATCTCGAATCCGTTAATGAATGGTATGATACTTGTTTATAAATTCCGGTAGCAAAAATAAGACCTGATAAAACCGGAATTTATAAACAAGGATCATACCATTCATTAACGGATTCGAGGTTGATTGTATTTTATTATTAAATATTGTTTGCGAGAGTGATTCTTGCCATATAATTAGCTTCATTATTTGTTTTTCGTATCAATGATTTACGTTATATATATATATATATATATATATATATATATATATATATATATATATATATATATATATATATATATATATATATATAAAGTATAAGTATGAGTATAAGTATGAGTAAAAATATATTCTCCTAATATTTTCTGATTTTGATTTTTCTGCACAGTCATAATACGCTCTGCTCGATTTTTCCCCGCTTTCTTTTCGGTTGCTAAATATTGTTAAATGTAGAATAAATTAGTCTTCAAAACAAAACCTGGTAGGATCACCTGTGAAGAATCGAATAGCCGATCGACCTTAGGGCATGCAGCTGTTAAAGTTTATTTTCACAAATAGACTCAACGAAGAAGTACATTATTAGCGTCCTATTTTACTCGCGGCAGATCACGAACGTTCTGCCTCGTTTTTCCTACCTGTTCGGTGTACACAGCTGTAGCGATGTTGATACATTTTCGCCCCCTGAAAAAAGATTGTGAGAAAGATTAGTAAATTCATTGTCCTCCTTCGGGGCAATGACAGATTATTTTTAAAGGCTAAAATGATTTTATTTCGAAAACTTTGAGTAATACAACGGAGATTACAGGTGAGTGGAAACAAATAATGTTAAACGTATAAAAATATTAAGTTTATCCCCACAGACAATTGTCATTTGCAGTTCAGGATTTTAATAGAAATTTCAATTCACACTCGTGATACGTCAATATTTATATCTTCCACTTAAACCCATTCTTGTAGTGGTTCGAGTTCTCGAAATATGTAACAACTATAGGATCGCCTATCATCCGATTGACACTGCTCCCCGCTCTTTCGAACCGGATTAGAAGTTTATCCTTTTTTCATGTTTAAGATTGGATTTCCGGTTACTTCTAAAGTCTGTGTAAGATCTGTCAGTCAGAGTCAGTCCTTTTTGGACGACTTGGCTAGACGGCCGAACTCTCTGCCTCTAGGCAGAGGGGAACTCTCTGCCTCTGGGCAGGGAGGAACCCGGACGAGGCTCCGCCGAAGGGCAGAGCCTCGTTCGGGAAGGTTGACCAACCCGATCCCGTTTATACGGGTTCTACGGGCAATTTTGGCCCGAGCCTACGGGCTCGGAAAGCCCACATTAAACCGGCCTTGTGCCACATTTGACACACGTGGGCGTGTTAATGAACATCGTAAGATCTGTATTCTTGTCATTTCTTACACTAATCTTACGCAACTCCATGTTGTAAGCCTTTACCGTGAGTGGATCTTTGGGCTTGTAATGGGTGACCATTTAAAAAAAGATGCAAACTATGGTAAAAAATAGTAGAGTTTCTGTGTCGTTTAAATAACACCGTTGCATTACGTGTTGTTTCTAGATCCAATCCTTCAGATTTCGGCGTTACATTAACAACAGGCAGTTTTATTGTCAATCGTTTGATTTTATGAGGAACCGTAGGCGTACCGTCGTTTTAGGAGTAAAAGAGTCGAAGTGGTGGATAAAGAGGACATGTCAACCGGTTGACCATAATCTCCTCACCGCGCGCTGGCTTGAACAACTAAGGAATCTGGCTGCAGTGTTACATCTTGATGCGTCTAATTCTTGTAGCTGTCTGACAGTTTTCGCATTTATACTAATTCTGATACATAGTACTGTTCATTAATAGTTTTTCTTTTTCCATGTAGTCTATCAAGATTACGCCTTCATACTATAAAAACAGAGAAGTCATCGCATTGCCAACAGATGTTGCCCGCTTGAACTCCTTCGTGGGTGGAGAACCAGAGTCTTTTCACTGTTTGCTTTGAATCTTTGATTCAGGTTCGAAATGATGAAACCAGGTTTAATCTTGAGTTAGTAATCTGTTGTAGAAATTCTCAGGGTCAGCCTGGAAGTGAATCAGAAGTTTCCTGGAAATGTCAACCCTTTTCAGCTTCAGACAGCTTGTTCTTATCCAAGATTTCAGTTAAAGCAGTATGGACCGAACCAGAACTAATTCCTATGGTTTTAGCTAACTGCTGGACAGTAAGATGCCTGTCATCCAAAAGAATACAGTGAATTGGACGATATGACCGAGAGTCATCTACTGTGCTGTCGTCCCACCCGGCTTGAATTCCGAAGTCCGCTTCTTTACAGCTGAAGGGGAGCCCTCACCAAGCGTGTGTACCATGTCAGCGTAGATTTCCTTGGGTTTCATTCACTTCTTTTGCAGATACTTTATGATTGCTCGGTCCTGTTTTGTGCATTTTTTCGATTTATCGCACACATCTCACATTTGTATGGACCTCACCTGCATAAAGATTAAGACATAAATCTGAATTAGGTTTTTTTTTTAGAAGCAGTAGTGTGTTTCCATAACAGAAATATTCAGTTAATGGCTCTTCTTTCAGAGTGAGGCTCAGAACTTTTTGAACGAAACCCTCATACATAACAGTCAAATTCCTCCCCCACACCACCCCGGGTTTCATAACACGCTATTCATTTAGAATTGTCAGTGTACTGACCAGATATTTGTTATTTTATGCCAGGCTACACATTTTGTAACAATCTATATTATATAATGATGGAAGCATATATCACAGACTTTCAGTTATTTATCTTATAAAAAACATTTTTTTCTATCCTAAATATCTACCGTGTTCTAAGAAATTCAATGAAAGCGCTTATAATGACAAAGGTGTTTTGAAATGTTTTTGACCAGAGACACTGGGAGAAATCACTATTTCAATAACTAAACATAAGAATTCTCCTTTTAGGAAATGGATTCAGTTGTGCACATATCAATTTTCCTATTATTATCCACGCAGAGCACAATACCACGTCTTTCGGAATACTGTGTGAGTAGAATAAAGATTAGACCGGCTTAATTACTACAAAATTCAACATCCGAAATGCAATATTTCTATCAGATACTGTTTTCTCCTGAAGCAAGCATAAGCTGGTTATCACACAGAAGTAGCTATAAAAAGGCTTGTCATCAGCTGTCATGTTTTAATCTTAAAATCCTTGTGATTTTAACGAAAACAAATATTAATTTGCTTTGTATGAGATGTCAAAAGACGATGTAATTCTCTTTTACTGAAAAGTCCATTACATTTAAAAAGCTGTGAAAATCAAGTTGAATAAACAGAGAAATATTTCTAAGCAACTTCGAAGAACAAACGTCGAGGTTATGTTTATTTAGTTATAAAGGTAAATAAATGATCATAGAGACATTTTAAAATTGATTAAAGTATGAATTTACATCATAATGATCAAATATTTACTTGAGATTTTCTTATATAACAGCTCAAAAACAGTACATCTTATCGTGTTTCTATTAGCTCAATACCATCAAATAATCCAACTTCCCTTCAGTTAGCAACTGAAGAATAACAATGTGGGTTCTGTAGTATTATCCGCGATAACGAGATTAATATATATTGCAATGATCAGATTTTTCCAAGTGGTTACTATATGTGATTGAAATGTTAATTATGAAGTAAGTTCCACATTTATTTATTTATTTGTATATAATTGTTTGTATAACGATATACAGAATTTTTTATGTATTATATTTGTTACACTTAAACAGAAAAACGGCACAACGTAATGGAGTTCTTGTTAGGGCAATACCTACAAACGCCTTAACATGGGCAATAAAGCGATGTCTAGTCTAATTTACAAATTAATATTTCGAGTTTTAAAAAACTCCTTTCCCAGAGATGAAATGTTGCAAACTTATCGATATTCTATCACGGTTTGTATAAACAATGTTCTGACGAGCTAAAATCATTTGTTTCACCACTAGAGATCTCAACAATTAATACCCAACATGCTAGGTACACTGGAACGAATCATCCAAATTCTCTTCATATTTCTTTGCTAGAAAGGACGTTCCATTTGGACAGCTTTTTTTTTTCTAATAATTGCTTCTTTGCGGAACAGACACTCGTGAGAATGCTTCCCTGCTAGACATAAGCTTAACCACTTCGTGCCCAGGGTCAACCGTTATATTTCTTACATATCATCGTAATCTGCAATTCTTACCGCTTCCTTTTACGTTCATTAATTTTCACTTAAACAATGCCGTGATAATTAAAAGAAAAATTAATTTACTAAGGCGATAAATGTATAGAAAGTGCACAATAAATTTGCGTCCATGTTTATAGCTCATTCCACATTTCTTAACAAATGTGTAATATTGACATCGATAAAACAAAAACAAAAAAAAACAAAAACAGACGTCCTGGAAAACTGACTGAAGTCTGATAAACCATACGTCTAAACACATCAGACACTAGAAATGTAAAAATAAATTTTAACGTTTGTCTCTACGTATTCAGCGTTTCCTCTCGATGTATGATAATAGTTTATATGTTCAACTCTCCCCTTACCTATATAATTACATCGATAAGAATATTGTTTTAGTCTGAAGACCTTTTGAAGCACGAAACGCGTTATACTGAGATCTTTATTTTTTATTTTGTCATAGATTGTTCTCATAAATTATATTTCCGTGTGTAACTGAATGTGTTTGTGTTTGTCGCTCTGATTGGCTGGGAGCAAAATTCGTCGAATCACAGATAGAAAGTAAGAATGGCTGCTGATTGAAGGTGAACAGGGTGTACCGGGATCTGTTGTTGCCCTTGATTGGTCAGAGGGGAATGTAGATATGGAAACTAGAATATAAGAAGAGGAAACGTTATTATTATGGGGACAGACACGAACCGAAAGAAACAGAACCCATCCGTTCCGTGTAAATGTTTGCTATTCACAACTTCTCGTAGTTTTAAACACAGGTTCACACTCATGAAGATATCAAGGCAAGATATTTATTTTAAGCTTTGCTCTAAGTCGAACAGAGCCAGTTCATTTATATGCACTGGAGAGTGTTAATTTGAGCGACAATGTCGATGAGAATTATATGAAATTTTAAACTTTTCGCAGGATGTGTGTTTATAATACGGCACTGCAGTGCACCCTTTATTATTTGGATATATTGCGAAAGGGTTTGAAAAAATATGTTCGGATAACTCAAAATTCCGGATAATTTATTTTCATGGCAACTGCTCAAACGAGTTACTTTCACTGGTACTTCAACTGCATGAATTTAAGTGTGCTACTCGGTTGACATTTCGTTCCCACGCTTCCACTGTCGAAACAGGTAAATGTTACTGCCTCTTCTACTCCAACAGCTTCTTCCTTCGCGCTTCCCGACAGTGGAACTCCCTTCCTCTTACTTGCTTCCCTGATAGCTATAATTTTTAAATATTCAACTGTAATGTCAATCGACATCTTCTGATGCCTTGATCTTGATCCCCGTCCATCTATTTATCCTTTCTTCAAACAAATCTCATTACTATTACTCACACTCCCTATAACCCTTGCGTGCAAGTGGCACACCCGCCTTGCTTATGGTGAAATGCTTAAAAAAATGATGAATGACTAAATTATCTAAACTGAATGGAGAAAAAGTTATTTTCTGAAAGAAATTTAACATTTATATCATCCATTCATATTTTCAAAAGCTTTTTTCCAGTTTATCTTTTATGAAAAAATGCGACAATTTTGGTCTGCTTTCAGATGACTGCAGCCATTTTGTTTCTGCCATGAACAAACTATGGGCAGCTGTAATTTCTCATTATTTGTAATTTTTTTTTCCTATGGCTTATGAATCATTTGTCAGTTATTTAAAACCGAAATATATTTTGAATGGCCAGAATAATTATTTGTCTTTGCGAAGGAATATTGCATTAACAATTTTCTCAAGATAACAATGATTTTTCGAGATATTTTCTACTATTTAACCCACAACTGTGTGGGGTCGGAGGAGATGAATCCATACCGTTTCAAAGACCATATCCACCTAAGTGAATGTAACGAACCCGACTTGATGTCGAACCCGGCTATTTAATATAAGATGCGCACTTCCACCTCGACAGATAACACCACCATTTTGTGTTTTGCTTTGTCATTCAAATTCGAGGCCATTTCAATTTCAGAGCGTAAGAGCACGAAGTACAACAAAGCAAGACTCGTATTGAAAAGTAAAACCATAGAATGTGTTGTCTACTCAATCAGGTAATATATCGATTTATGTCCATTTCACGTCCGGATAATCGAAGTCCAGAAAATCGAGGTGCAGGTAATCTATGAAATTCTGTATTGTTTTCTTCTTGAGTTTCAAGATTGGTTCGTGCAACAAGGAATTTGCCAGATACCAGCAGTTGGCGACATCACGATTGAAGGCACAAGTGATGACGAATATGAGATTAATTGATTACATTTCTGGAGTGAAAAACAAATCATAAACTCATTCTCTAAGAACAACTGAAGCTTATTCAAGCCTTAATGTAACGCCTTTCCATCATGTCAGTAAATACAATTGAAAGGTTTTCTGAAATTCTTTTATGTTTGTTATTTTGAGCACATGCTGCAAAATATATCCCTTCAATTCCGTAGATGAGTATCGACATCCGAGCGAGGGAAGTACCCAAAGGGGTTTAAAAGTGCAGGTAACAAAAGTAAATAAATATAAAATATGCAGAATGAAAAAGTCCAAAACGAGCATTTTCTGAGCTAATAAAACTGATCGAAAGAAAGATGTCTTCCTAAGCTGAGTGCAAAATTGAACACTTAAAAGACATTGGGTAGCGTCTCCACAGAGTTGAAATGGTGATATTTATTTGGGGCGCTTGCTTTTCTATTTGTATTCATAGCACTTGCCATAGATTTGACATTCGACGAGATGCAAATTTTTTTTCTTATTCTACCTTTGTTTCACTCTTTTCTCTTCTTTTCTTCTTGTCTTCTTTTCTCGTTGTTATAAGGCAGTCATATCACGGCATAAGCTCTTACCAAAATTTCTCTCCATTTCTATTCCTATACAAGCATCAGTTTACACTTTAGTGTAGAACAAATGGAAATATTATCAACACATTAAATATATTTTGTATTCCTTGCGTTCATCAGAAAACAATTTCCTGTATGCAGTAATGTGTACACAGGCGTAGATGGACGAGTTATGTCCTTCATATAAAAATATATAAAATATATATAACCATAATTGTGTGTTTATGAATATTGGAGAAACAGTGGATTAATCTATAAGCTTTTATCAGTACGTTTTTACACAATATTACTATTTGTTATTCAAGTCAATGCTTTCATGAAGAAATCAGTATTAAACAAGTAATAATTTCAGGATATACTTACATTGAACGGATATATAACTTCTATGTACCGTATCCCTTCAGAAGGTGGACAAACATAGCTCTCCACAACTTCATGTTTTTGTAAGGTTTGTCTTTTTGCTATCGCTTCATAATCTCTGTTACACAAATTCTTTGGGGAGGTTATTCGCTGCTATCCTCTTTACTCTTGCCGTCGATATGTCTTGTGAGTGTGACATTCTCCGAGCCTTCTTTTATCATTATTTGCCCTATAAATTACAACTGTCTTTTCTGATTCTAAGTATTAACACTATTTACATTATTCGGACTATTGTTTTCATCTTTGTCGCCATATTTATTACAACGTTTCGGCCGTTGTACGCTCCGGCCTTCTTCAGGTGGTTGTAATGTCGAACTGAACCCTTTATTTCGCTCACTGGGGTAGACTGTTCTAGTTCCACCTGCCATGTTTAATGGATGTCAGTTATCTCCTGTTAATTCCCCTCTGAAAGTTCTTCACTGCCTTAACCATGTATTTTGGTCCTGTCACTGGATCTAACCAACGCCTTTATCCACTGTGCCATGTATCCTTGAGGACATATGCGTATAAATTTATGAGTATTATAAACCTAATGTCTTCAGCAACTGTTTTTACCAGTGCTCATATTGCAATTTTTGCTGCTATCAAACATGTTTTTACCAGAGCTCATATTGCAATTTTTGTTGTTATTATCGCTTTCTCTGGCACTCCTTATTACTGGTTCCCATATTGTTTTAATTTATATGCTTGGTCGGCTCAGAAGATGTTTGTGTCCTAGCATATGTGCTGATTCCTTAAGTTTACGAATTTTCCAATGGTGTTCTTTGTCTATGATTTCAACCTGATAAAACAGAGGACAGTGATCTCCCTTTTCTCTCCGTATGTGGTCAGTCACGCCTGATTTTTCCACTTCCCCTCGTGTTACAGTTTTCTGGCGTTCTTGAAGCCTTACCTTAAGGGGTGGCCTGTCTCCCCTTTATAGTTATCCGCAGCTGAACGGTATGGCGTACACACAGTCTTTGACCATGTTCTCCTCTATGTTCGAATAATGTAAATAGTGTACATAATACCTCTAAATATTAACTTCTTGTGGTTCCTCTCATGTTCAGTTCATGGTAGCCATAGCATACTTCTGTAGAATCAGATTTATGTTGTCTCGAGTCTCCTTTACAACTTTGAGAAGACTGTCCAGCATTCACTGACACATATGAGAACTAATATTACATAACATACTCTTTTCTATGTTTCGCCCGTTCTGGGCATGGCGATAAACTACATCCAATAGCAAGTCTTCTGATGGAGAGGTTTTGTGGAACCACCTCTCAGTTGCTAGTGTTCTTAGGTCCACCCTGACCCATGGTGGAACCACCTATTATGGTCCCAGCTATGGGCAAATAGCGAACTCCATGAAAACATGAAAATATAAAAATGCATTTTTTGTGACTCAACGAATACTCGTTGTCACTTTCGTAATGCTCGTTGTAGTAGAGACAACTATAGTACGCCGTTGAACAATGCTGGTGTCAGACGTCTTCGAATGTCACTCTCACTAATAGTACTTGCTCGCTAATACTCGCTCGAACAGTAATCCGTGCTGTGATTCAAATAGAGAAATAGTATAGTGGATAGAGTAAAGGATAGCGGTTCGTATAGTAATAGAGGATAGAGTAGAAATCGAGATCGGAATAGTAATCAGTATAGACTAGGATGACGATCATTTAGACGTCACACGATTTCCTAGATATGCGTTTCCTATATGGTCACGTGATCTACTTAATACAATAATGGGATCGCCTGTGTTTGCTCACTGGCGAACAATGTTCAAACTCAAGTGTCGGCAGCAACACTATATTCCTATATAACAGCATTACACGTGTATATTTTCATAGTAAAAAGAACAATTAAAAATTACCAGCAATACATTATTTGAAAAAAGAAAGAAAGGATTTCAAAAATACTGGCAAGAAAATAAACTTTCGGAATTAAATGACCCATAAAGAAACCTAACCAAACCATCTATGTTTCTAACAAAAATTCCGTTTCTTAATACTTTGCTTAGGCATTTTTCGCTATCCGAATACGTCTTCAGACTTTGGAGCCATATTTCCCGTCATCATTTAAAACACTTCCAAGATATTTAAATTCTCGTACTTTTTGCTGTATCAGTTTGTAGTTTGCATCTTGGGATGTTCCATTTGCTGTCAAATATGCATTCTTTCTTCCTGCAATTGATAGTTAGACCTTCGTTTTTGCCTTCCTTCCCTATTTTCTGCAGAAGTACCTGCAGTTTATGTTCCATGTAGGAAAAATATGCCATGTAATTTTAAGATTATCATCATTAACGGTTTTTATTAGAAATATTTCCAATAATTTATTTATGGTTGTGTTGTATATTACACAGCTACAGATTTGTTCTGTGTATTGTATATAAATATATAAAATATTGTAGACACTATTATATTTATAAATATACAAAATATTATAGTCACTACTATATATATATATCTGTCTATAAAAGGCAGGATGTGAATGTGTGTGTGTGTGTGTGTGTGTGTGTGTGTGTGTGTGTGTGTGTGTGTGTGTGTGTAACGAATGCACGGCCGCAATTTTCGACGGATTTGTACCAAAATTTACATGCACATGCTCCAAGTTAGTAAAAAGGTCAAGACCGACGTTGCATTTCCCAACTCCCATCGATAGTGGAAATAATCGATTTTTTCATGTTTCTACGGCAGTTTTCATATAGTTTGCGGTCATTTTCTACTGGCCAGAGTGAGAACCTATAGCTGGCTGCCACGAATAGGCAGGAAAATTCTATTGGCCAGCGTGAGAGCCAACAGCTGACTGACACGAATGTTAACTAGCATGCTAGCATGCACACAAAATCGATAGCTGCATTCGTCACAAGTGGGAAAAATTTAAATCTGCATGGCACTTTACTCCAATTGGCTCATTCACTTGCTTAAACTCAACGTTGATTCTGACTCCGCAGAATTGGATTGGATGTGAAAAATTATTTGTTGTTAACATTCTTTGTTCATTCGGTTTTTCCAGTTACGAGTCCTTTTTTTAAAGCTGATCGTTTTGTGTTCATTTTGTTTAGTTCTTTTTTCGTAACAGATTTAATGTTTAGTATAGAGCGTAGAAAAATTTCGCAGTGTGAGATAGGCAAGAAGTAACGCATGTAGCAACATCAGCACAGCAAAGGGCACTCCTTTAAAGGCAAGGAAGGGCAAAAATATTTTAAGTCAAGTGATAGCGATTGCTGTATGAGTCATACGATTTTTGAATCAAGCACGGACAACGCCGGGCCATGCTGCTTGTAAATATATAAAATATTATAGACACTGATATTTATATTACAGATATGTAAAGATTGCCAAGGATCGTACAAAATATATAGTTATAAAAGAGAAACAAAATCCAAAATAGAGTATTGCTGCCCTATCTGGGCTGGAGTTGCCCGATCCTGACTTTTCAATTTAGACATAGTTCAAAAACGTCTATGAGACATTGTGAGCAATGAATGTTTTTACCCTCTACAATGCGTTTCTCAAAGACGAAAGATTGCTAGACTATGGCTATTCTATCCCTATTTCCTTGGTAAATATTCTGATGTACTATATTCCTTAGTTCCAGCAGTTAAAACCTTCACAGCTCTGGCTCACATACACTCGGATGAATCATTCTCATTCTCTTATTATTCCGTTGGCAAGGATGAAGTTCCAATCGGTCATCTTTTTCCAAAGAAGTACTACTTTATGGAACAAACATCCAAAAGAATGTTTCACCAGTTAATACAATCTTAACCTCTTCAGGTTCAAGGTCAACTTTTTTTTTTTTTTACATATGCTCTTAATTTGCACTTCTTATCTCCTTATCTTACGTCTATACAACAATCTCATTCTGTAAATATTCTACATTGAATGGCACTTGGACCTTTTAGTGGTTGAATTAATAATGAAAAAAAAAGATATAGTAAACTTATAATGTGAAGGATACAGAACTTAGGAAATTGCGCAAAAGTTGAGCAGATATCACAGTATAGGTAGAACGATAAACTAAATCTGGCAGCAAGGCATCTGATCGGAAGATTGGAGGTTTTGAGGAGCGTAGAACCACCTCTTAATTGCTCTTGTTCCCAAAACAATACCCTATGAAAGTATAAAAATACCTTTTTATAGTAAAAATACCAGAAATGCATTTGTATATAGTAAAATGACCAGCAGTATATTTTATAGTAGAATTACCAACAATGCATTTTATCTGTAGTTGAAGGCATACAGTTTCGTTCAAAATATATATAGTTGATAAAATAATGTTCGAAATATTTAGGTTTTGACATTAAATGACCCAAACAGGTTGATATGCCGCTAAACAAAATCAACCAAGCAAATCAACAGGGTAAGAAGATTTATTTTTGACGGCTTATCGACACGTTGTGGGATATTTAATTCCGAAACATATTTTGGATTTTAAGAATAATTCTTCATTTGCGACTGAATATTGCATTAATAATTTTTTGAGAAGGATACTGATTTTTACCAGATACAAGTCCTACTATTTAATACATATAAGTGGGTAGAAGAGACGTATTCATAACTTTGCCAAGGGTATTTGAGTTAAAGCGAATGGACCGAAATCGACTGGATGTCGAATTCGGTTCTCCCATTTCTCATTCTGAGCCGCTGTCCATTAAACCAACTGCAGATCCACTGAGATCGCAAGACAAAAAATTAAAAAGTTTGAAAACTTTGTCTAAGGAAGAGGAAAAGGGAGGCTTTATGCATTTGAGCAAGACGAAAAGCTTAATAAGATAAGTGAATCGACCAGTAAGACAATTTCGGAGAAATCTGGTGTGACGAATGTAAAGAGAAAGAACCAATCTAAAATATATTATTAAGAATGGTTTGAAGACACAAGAATCCAAACTACAATCTTAGCTAAATAATATAAATCGAAAAAAGAATTAAGTGAAGAAATTCATGTAAACAGATTTCTCAACAGTAAATATACGTGGTGAATGCAATGTTGTATTGGGTGAACCTTATGGCTAAGCTCCATGCATCCTTCCTGATGATATTAAGATAAAGACAAAAGTTCTTCAACTTACTTTGAATGGTAAAGGTCCCAACCAAGAGGCTTTAGGCTAAAATTATATTCTTATAACATAATTCTCCTTCATATACTGAAATGCTATCTTTGGTTTACAATGCCAAAATATTTTCAAAAATATCAAATTAATGGAATACCCCTCCAGCCTCTTCCGATAATAATCCAACAGAAAATTTGTTGAAATTTGTAGATGAATAAAAAAAAACTGCTCAAGGAAAGATTTGGGGAAGAAATAAATACTATTGCAAGTAATGTTAAATACGAAACAGTAGAACAGATCCCAGCATCAATATGTACAAAAAAATAGATGATAGCAAAATATTCACAAGGTATCTATTAGGTCGAATCATAAGTAGTTTCTGTATTTGAGAAACATTTGTTGTGACGAATTTCAGAATAAATTTGGAGTACACTAATATACGACACTGTTCAATGTAAAAGGTACTGAATTGACAAGGGCAAATCTCCACACGTTACCCCAACAGTTGAGTTCCATGGAAGTAAGTTTATGTCTGTATATTGGGATCGTGGGGACATTGTTCAATTAGAGTCCTTAAAAAGCAATGAAATACTTAATGTATAGTTGTACATCTACCAGATGAAATGCGTCCAGTGCATGTCAACAGGAAAAATGTTGTTCTCTTCCGCGATAATTCAAGGCTCAGAACAGAAACGATAACATAGGAAAAAATGGAACTCAATTGGTCTGTGGCCATATTCACCTGACCATGCATCAGTCGATTATTACTTTTTCTGATCGCTGCAAAGCCCTTTCAATGATAATACGTTATCTAATAGTAATAATAATAATAATAATAATAATAATAATAATAATAATAATAATAATAATAATAAAACCAGTTTAATGTGAGCAAATAACTTTATTTCGATATATTAATCTAATCGTTGATCTTTTAATATTTACTTATATAGGCTAAGGTTTTTTGTATTTAAATCGCTTTTTGTGCCTCTATAGGTACGATTTTATTTGTGTATGTGTGCATGTGTGTGTTAGTTTCTGTGCGGCTATCATGAAAGTGCAGATTCGTTTGCGCACCTCTATGTGTGTGTATGAGAAAGTGCGCATATCTGTCTTTTCTTTCTTTTACATCCGTCTGTTTGTCGACTACAATTTTGTTTTCGTACGACTTAGTTTGCATGAACCTGCCAGTAGTTATTTGCGTAGAGCTGTGTGAATTTGCATGTTCAGATTTTAAGTTCCACGTTTTCTTCTTTTTTTTTAACATGAGGAAGTAAAAACTGATCCAATGCTATTTATTTGTTTTGTTCCTTTTTGGTCGTTGAAGTCTCTGTATGATTCCAGAGAGTCGTTACTGTCATTATCTATATAATTCAGGTCACAACTACAGGGCTTTCACGCCCGGCATACACGTTTCTCAGTAAACAGTAAAGCTGATTCTAAAGAGATAAAAAATAAAAAAAATAAAATCGGGATACAGAATTAAAATAATGATAAAAAAAAAATCGAGAAATAACGAAGTAAGACAAATCTGATGGAAAAAATATTCTAAAAATTAAAGAAAAATGAATGAAAACTAAAATAAAACGAAAAACTCTGTAAATGTACGCTGAAGAAGAATTGATGTTTGGGAGAGATGTTATTAACGGGGAAATAACAAAAAAATATAGAAAGGGGAAAGAAACGAGAACCGCCATCGGCTTTTGCCCTAAGTAAGTTAGGTTGGAAATTGAAAATGTTCCTCTAGTTCCTTAATAACATTACAACTGAAAGTAACGCTCTGATCGCAAAGAAACAGTCAGACCCAATCTTCACAGTCCCAACAACACCACTTATCCAAACCATAAAAGCGTCAACACTCTCCATTTTTCCTTCTGTATTTTTCATTTATTTATTATTTTCTCTCTTTTTCTCTACTTCAGCGTTAAAGTCATCCTCTATATACGTTCTCCTGCTTCGGTTTCCTTAATGATATAACGATTTAGTGTCGACCGTGTGAATAAATAATAATCAGTCACTTCCCCACCGACATAATGCAGCTTCCCTGTATCGTTTCTATAAATATTTTCATGGTAATTGTTTTGATTACCTTTCCTGTTTGGTACCTCGATTTTATAAATTTAAACGCAGTAATCACTTAACGGCAAGGTCCCATAATTTTACAGTTGAAATGGCTAGATATAACCGTAAATTCTATGCTAACGGCTTCCTCTCTCACACTTCTCAATTGTGTAAACTATATCCGGCAACAAGATCTCTGATCGGGAGATTTTTGAGGAGTGTGAAACTACCTTTTAATTGCTGTTGTTCCCAGGTCCATCCTGACCCGGGGTGGTTGCACCTGTTAGAGTTTCAGCTATGGGAAAATAATGGCACCTCACCAAAAACCACTATGAGAGTATAAAAATACATTTTCATAGTAAAAATACCAGCAATACATTTTTATATAAAAAATTGCGAACAATACGCACATACTAATAAATTGTACCAAATTCATTTAAAATAGTATCATACAAACAACATAAAAGAAATTTCATGACATTAAGCGATATAAGACAATTTTATAAATCAAACTGTATTTCAAAATATAACTTCAACAAAACCACAACATAAAACACATCACCGCTTCTAGTAAGCATGTCCACGCAAATATGTAGAGGGTGCGTTGGGTAAATTATCGTATTTTAATTTCGCGCATTTGTCTCGTTTGTTTTTTGCCTTTGTCGAATGCTCAATATAGTAGGGTCAGTTGGACGACACCGTCTGTGAGAAAAAGGAACTATAACGCAATTCACTTCACAAGAAATTTGGAACGGCATGCTATACTGCTTGGCATTCGCGCCGGAAGTTCCAATATGAACATTTCCGAGTGTTTGGGTGTCAATCTGGGGAACGTGCAGAGGATTCAGAAAGAGTTGGATGTGTCTAATGCTGATTACGAAGGTACGACAGCTCAGAAAACTCACTCTAATCGTTCTGATAAGAAAATAACTCCCGTATTTGTTGGTGGGATCTAGGCCATGATCCTTACAAGTCAATCAGGTCCATAGCCAATGTTTGAGTTTCATATAAGGCAGATGAAGACATTCGGCATTTCTCATCCAAGATGAGAAAGGGCCAATTTTATCCCAAGCCATGAAGGACAAGAGGAAAGACCGAGCTACGAAGCTTTTCAACAAACTCAGCCATCCCTTCCAAACGAACATGCATTAGTTTTTCTCAGACGAGAAACATTTCTTCCAGGATAAGGTGGTAAACACTGCGTCACCAAAAGTTGTATCGAGAGTGTATGGAAAACCAAATATCCACTCATACTCATGGTTTTTGGAACAATCACTAGTGATGGCTACGTTATGCCCCCATTCATCTTCTCACAGGGCCTCAGACTCAACACAGAGGCCTATATCAATTGCCTTGAGGAGGTAGTCAAGAGGATGATTGCTAGAAGAAGCAGGAGAACACAAACATGGCTGTCGGAAATTTCTGCGAACACATCAGTCCAGTCTGCAAACCCCTTGATTATTATGTGTGAGCACAGTTGAGCGAGAGACCAACAAAACTCCTCGAAACACCAAAGATGAACTGAAGGCAAAGATTATGGTAGCAATCACCAACTTAAACATGGACACCGTCCAGAAGAGTTGCAGTAAATTCCGAACTCGTCTGGAGGCCGTGGTTGAAGTCAATGGTGATTTTATTGAATAAATTTATTCTTTCGTTTTTCAAGTTATTTTTGTGTAATTTCGGTAAATATATCTGTTAAAATGAGATGGCAGTGTTATTTTCGTTTTTTTTTTTTTTGGGGGGGGGTAATTTAGACGACAATTTACCCATCGCACCCTGTATATGTACAAAAGCTAAGTATCAACTACCATGTATTCAATTGTGAAAGCGGAATAACTTATATCATATTTTTATTACTTTCAAGCTCACAAGAAAATTAATTTCGGCATTAAATAACCTATAAGTAGTTGATAAACAGACAAATCCTTAAATCCATCAATTGTAGGACTCTCGTGCGACCTTTTGCTTTCCTGTCATCTTTTATCTTGACAAATTTAAATGCAATGTCAGTCGTTGTCTTATGTTTTCTTAAATGTTGTTATTTTTCTGTGTTCTTAATAATGCTTACTTTTTCTCATATTCACACTCAGTAAACTCTTGCGTCTTAGAGGTATTATTGTCGTACTTGATGTGGAATGATTAGAAAAAACAAAACAAAAAACAAAAAGTATCTGCTACAATTCCTTCAAGCGAAAAAAAAATAAAGTAGACATGAGTGAGCAGGAAATCTGACCCGGTACGAATTATGCAATCGATTGAAATTTCAATATTTCTACTTTTATTTCCCAGGCCCCTTCAGGACGTAATCGACCATGGCTCTTCACAATTTGTTCTACTTTGTAACTGTGCGACATTATATTCACTTGGTGTGGGGTGCTAATATGATTGGGTAAATATTTACTCACTATTGTGTTGTTGGAATCAACACATTGGATTATAAATATTTACGGACTTCTGGAAAATTTATCCGACAAACAATATTGGCAGATTCAATGTGATTTCAAGTAAAAAATGAGTAATACAAAACAATAAATGTAACAAAAAGGACAAGGTGTGTATTTACAAAAAGAATTCTCTGTGACGAAAAGGAAAAACAGGAAACTAGCTATAATAAGAATGTGTATGTGTGCGCGCGCGTGTATGTGTCTGTTTATATTTGTCTGAAACAAGCGTGTGTCAGATAGTACAAAAATCAAGAGAGAAAACCATGAAAAGGAATGTATCCCAGTGGGGGACACTTTTTACACACGTTCGACTACATCATATAGCCTGAGTTGAAAAGCTATAAAAGAGAATAGGGAGAGAAATGGATTCTTCTTATAGGCTTAATGAGCGGCTTCGAGTGACTTTTTTTTAAAAACTCACCCCCTTCATATCCCTTCCAGTCTGTTCTAACATCCATTTATAAAATTCCTAGATAGATTTCTCCCTATTTCAGTCTGCTCTTTTCTCTCAATATATCTTAGGAGTCTCAAATTCTCCAAGCCCTCTTTTCTCATTATACGAGTCCGAAATTTCACCTGTCTCTTTCTGATTTGAAGTATAATTGTACTTTTTATTTCCATTTTCCCTAAAACTTCCTCGTTACTCACATGCTTCGTCCTTTGTCACCTCAGCGGCGCTCTGCAGAACAACATCGTGTCGCCTCAAGTCTCCTCTTCATTTGTGAGGAGATTGTCCACCATTGTCCCTCATTTAGGATAAGTGATATAACATATCGGTTCAGAAATGTTTTCTTTTGTCGTTTTTAATGAGATTTTCCTGATTCTTTATACTATACTTAGCATTGGGAAGTCATCTTTAGCTATTCCAATGCACTTTCGGATTTCTATGTTACAATAACCGACTTTTAACCAATTACTAAATAGTTATATTGCTGCACCTAAATCTTGGCCGTTCCTATTGTTAACGACAATAAGTTTTATAATTGTTTATCTTTTTATAATTGATAGTCAATCCTTACTTCACGCTTTCCTTTACAGGCTTGTCCAGGATTTCCTGGAGTTTCATTTTCTGTCTGTCATCAACACAGTATCATCTACGTATCTCGTGTTGTTAGGATTGTGGCTACCAATAAAAAAATACTCGTATGACGTCTAGTTCTATCAGCATGTACTTGCTGTATATATGAAAATAAATCCGGACAGAAGTAGCATGCTTGTCTTACAACCATTTCTATTGCTGTGTACTTGCTCAATATATTCCGATTGAAGGCAGCTTGCTCGCAATAAATGCTCTCGATTATTTAAATATGTTTCCCAAGTATGAAGTTTTCCTGGCACAATTCTATCTGCACAAGTCAAACAGAATCTTACTAGAGAATAAAACTATAACATTATCAGTGATTTTAACCGTATCCGGAACATTCGTCGTAAACATTATTGCCGCAGGAAAACTCGCCTCAGGTATTTTCGCCGTATGAAACTTCGCCGTATAGAATTTTTGCCTTAATACAATTTCGCTGCATTTTGTTTTTTTCGATACTCTCATCTTGAACGACCCTTTTGAAGTAATGTTCAATTTAATATACGAATTACATATTACATTGTTATCAAGATGTCTTTTTTACAGGGTCAAACATCATTCTTTGATCAGATATATTGAAATTGGTTGCGTATTCAAGTTCTAAGTTTGTTTGAAATAATATATATTGCTTGAATGAGAATTATTAGCAAACTGATATTATGTTAACAGAAGGTTTAACGTTAAGTCTGAAATATGAAATTGCGTGACGTAATTTCTGATGTCAAGTTGAAATTGTTGCGCTCCTCACTGACGAGGGTGAATGAGGTAGGATTTTGATCCTAGAACTTCGTTTCTTAAAATGTTTAAATCGAACAAACAATAGTGTAAGCCAGATAGACTTGATAACAAGGTACTTTGCTTATTAAAAAAATGTGAGGTGAGTTTTCCTACGGCAAAAATTGTTACGGCGAATGTGCCTAGAACCCATTTTAACATTAGGAAGGGCCACCCAATTATGGATGATTAGCATATCCCGTTAACTGAATCATGAAAAAAATTCTGCTGGAACAATGAGTTGAATTTATAAAAAGAACTTAATGATTTTACCCATCACCAATGGCGACCATGAAAAAATACGGATTTACCTTGTAAAATAATTAGAAATCCCAAGATGAATTGAAGCCCTCATAAAACTTACAAAATTAGCTGACATACTGAGGAGGGTGCTGGTGTATTGATGATGTTAACTGACATTTGATCTTCTGTGAAATCAACCGAATTGGTTTGGTTTGGTCGATTTTGTTTAGCGGCATATCAACACTTCTATGGTTTATTTATTGCCGAAATCTAAATTATTATGTACGAACTTTTATTGTCTCAACTGAATATATATTGTACCTAATTTTATACTTTCAGGGTGAACGTATGTTTTATAGATATATCGTTTATAGATGATTTCTTGTATTTATATGTTTTGGTATAAATCTTTTTGTTTTTAGATAGGACATTATATTGACGGTTTCAGTATTTCCAAATAGTTTTCTCATGTTGGTTTCCATGTAGGTGGCCTCATCAGGGGTGGTGTCCTTCCCACTCGGTAGCGATGAAGTCAGTGTATTCTACATCTTCAGCTGACAGCGCCCATATGCAACCTTATACATTTTTTGCTGGGGCGATTCAGGGTGTAGTCGATCATAACTTTATGCAGATTCCTTTTCTTTATTATCCGTGAAATGCTATGAGATCTTGATAATCGTTTTGAAGTAATTCCCATTTGAATTCTCTACAGTTTTATATTAAAAGTTGTCTTTCTTCTTGACTGGCCGCCACTCAAGGATAGAAAATAAGCCTATTCATTTTTTTTAAAAAACTCACAGCTAGAGAGTGGGAAGAAATAGATAATGTCACTTTCAAGGACATTAGTGCGGAAGGTAACGCAACAATCTAAGATGTTATTCCAACTTGCAATTCAGAAACAGGTATTCCTAAAGTCAAATCAGTCAGTCTAGTAATGGCTTTGGTAACGGTGAAAACAAGAAGCCATTTCCATGCATTCATGGAAAACAAGAAGCCATTTCCATGCATTCATTGGTCAATCATCGTTTATTAAAGTTATATCTTTTTCTTAAAACATTTTTCGGGAAATTAGATTTTTCAAGACAACTGTTATGGCACTTTTTAAAATAGTCGTGGGATTTTCCTTCTAACATCTTTTGTTTTTGTTAATGTCAAAGCGTTATTATTATATCACTTTTATATTAATTACATGGGCTATACATTTTTATTGTTACTGCTGTTGGAAGTATTTGCATGTGTTTTTTTAGTAGCTTGTTGTGATTATACAGCTCTTGTCTTTAGTGTATTATATTTTTTACTCATTTCACCCCAGGCAAGTAAACAGTGCCATTACGACGCAAAGATTACTGAGTGTGGGGAGAAAAAGAAGACATTATTAAGGTGAGATAACAAAATTAAAGAACAGGGACTAAGAAAATAGAAAATAATGATTGCCGTTGCATTTAAATTTTTGAAGACCAAAATTGACTGGAAAGCAAGAAACCGGAAAGATTTTCCGCAAGCGAGAATTACGAGAGAAGAAACTGTTAGCATATAACACACGGTTAAATCTAGCTATTTCAACCATAAAATGTTGGGGCCTTGTCGCCAATCTAGGACTGTGCTTAAATTCATTAAATCTAGGTAGCAAAGAGTAAAGGTAATCAGAACAAATACAATGAGAATATTTATAGAAAATGTTCAGGGAAGCAAAGTTACGCCGGTGGGAAAGTGAGTGAAGCCGAAGTCAATCTCTTTTAGGAATTAACAGATTTATTGGTTTGTAGCCATTTTAACCATTTATCTGAGGAAACTGTTGTATGATTCTTTGTTATTTTGTAGCGCATGTCTATAGTGAAGGGATGTATTTTTAATATGTAAAGGATTTATTCGTTTGAATCTATTTTATCTGAAAAACAATTGTATAGCTCTTTGTGAATTTGTAGCGCATGTCTATAGTGAAGGGTTGTCTTCTTTATTATTTAAAGGATTTATTATTTTAAATATTGTTCTGAGAAAACAGCTGTATGCACATAATAGTTGATAGTTTTTAAATTTCTGAATTCGACATCATCATGTTATCTATGTGAGAATCAACATATTATGATAATAAAAATTTTGAATATTACTTGTTACTGAAGTTATGGCAGACCAAATAATGAAACTGTAAAAGTGTGAAAAAGTTCTATATTATTGGACTTGGACTAAGAGAGAAAGACGAATTTTGAAACATGGAGGAAAGGATTTTCCGCTTCATAAGTGGAACACTTGGACATTTCTTGAAGATTTTTCAGAAAAGACTTGAGTATTTTGAAATCTGAGGAAGAGTTGATATTCGACAATCCGAACCACTACTGAAAATCAGTAGAAATATTGATAATATATGCTGTCATTTGACCTGCAGTGAACGACTTCTGAGATAAATGTAAAAAATAAACTGAGAAACCGATAGTAATAATGATAATAATAATAACCACATATAAATTGATCACCTCTGTCCTGATTTACTTACTCTTTTCTCGATGAAAACAAGATTCTTCACCTGGAGCAGAAAGGAAGTTGAAAAGTTTCATATGGTTCCAAAGATCAACTATTGATAAACAAAATGATCCTGGAAAATTTCCGAAAAAGATGTAGAAATCTCAGCACAGCAAAGATATATTAAAATAAAGCCTTTGACAGTGTGCCACACCCTTTTGGCTCTGGAACTGTACAATGTCCTCTCAGTGATAGTAAATTTCCTTAAACACAGCATGAGAACATGGAAAACTACATTATACCTAAATTACGCCAAAAGCACTGTTACTTCCAACCGACGAAGAAACTTTCAATGATACTCACTGTCACCTCTTCCGTTTTGTGCGACCCTAATCCCTCATTAACAAAACACTAATAGCTATGGATAAAGTAAACATGAAAGTATTTAATCACCTACTCTTCATGGGTGATCTCAAACTCTTTACCAAAGACAACAATGAGTTGAAGGGTCTCCTTAATACTACAAAATGTTTCAGTGACGACATAGGTATGGCTTTTGAATTAGATAAATGTGCAAATGTAACATTCAAGAACGTGAGGATTACAGAAACACGCTCAATCGATCTAGATTTTGTCACAAAGATTGGGGAACTAGAACAAAAAGAAGCCTATAGGTACCTAGGAGAGATGAATACAGCGTACCAAAATGAAGAAGATAAGAAAGGAATACTACAGGCATGTGCGTCTGGTATTAAATACCGAATTGAATAATTAAAAAAACAGAATATCATCCAAAAACACATTGGCTGTACCTGTGGTGCAATACAGTTTCAACATCCTTAACTGGACCATAGCTGACATTAAGCGAATGGACACCAAACGAGAACGTTTCTCACTTGTCATCGCATGTATCATTCTGAGTCTGATGTTGCTCGTCTGTATGTATCCAAATCCGAAGGAGGCAGAGGATTAGTTCAACTAGAACTGTCTTACAAAAATACATCTAAATAATAATAATAATACTAATATTAATAAAGAAGGAACGGAGAGAGGTGGTGGTAAGAGGAGAAAGTAGACTAAAGAAATATCTATTTTAAAGTAATACCAAAAAGATAAGTAAAGCATTGTCTTATATTTTTCCTTTTCGCTTAACCAAACTTTTCTTTCTTACAAATGTTCTTTGACGATGAACGATGCCATAGTTTTTCTTTTTTATGCTCTTTTTTCTCTTTATTTTACTCGTCTTAGTCGCTTCCATTTTTTCATCTCTCTTGTCGATATATATATTGTTGCTTTATTATCATCGTTCTACAGCGTGTCGTAGTATTAGGAGTAATATTCTAATTCCTCTCATTGCGTTTCTTATTATTGCCTATCTAACCCGTTTCTCTCATACCATCTTCCTTTTCTTTCCTTTAAAAACAAAACAGAAAAAAAAACACAAATTACACTGAAATTTATTAAGAAATACATCAATTTAAGGATGGAAAAAAAATCGAAAACAAATCATATGAAGAAAATATAGCAACCTGATACAAAAAAAATTTTAAAATATGGAACCACTTGCATTTCACGCACACACAAACCATGAAACGAGAAAAAAAAGGAAAAAAAAAAGAAATACCCCCCTCCTAAAAAAGAAAGAAAGAAGAAGCTGAATCCCCTTGTGCCAGGCCTGAGTTGAATAATACTGACGAGGACAACATGACTAAGTCAAAGAGCAATTACTTGGTTGCCATCATTTACTAATTCAATATCTGTCAATGATGGGAGAAGAGCGACAAACGGCGTTTGGCAGGAAGGCGGGAAATTTCTTCGTCGAACAGAAAGACCTGGACCCAAACAGCAAATGCATCCTTGAAGACCTTATTCTGGAAGTCGCATTCAAATTAAAAATAAGTTCTCATCCCTCTGACCTGTTCGCGACAGGAAAAATAGCATGGAAGAAAAAAATATGTTTAAAAACATGATAAAATGGTAAGGCCACGACGTATTCATGGCGTTGGAAGAGGTTGGATAATTATAATGACAGTGAAGAATATTAGATTAGATTTATTTATTAAAGGTTTCCTGCATGATGTAATTTTTATAAGAATAGCATATTTTTTTAATTTGACTCTAATTTATAGAATCATGTTAATTTTCAGTCTATATAATTTTGACTCTAATTTATAGAATTATGTTAATTTTCAGTCTTTATAATTATCTATATCTATCTGTCTGTCTGTCTGTCTGTCTGTCTGTCTCTCTCTCTCTCTCTCTCTCTCTCTCTATATATATATATATATATATATATATATATACATATATATATGAATATATATATGCGTGTGCACAAAAATTATTTACACAGACACACACACACACACACACATATATATATATATTATATTCTTACGTTTAACAATATCACATTGCTAAAAAACACATCTTTCGGACTGCACTATCTTTCGATGTCTCATTATTACCTGGAATTTAACAAAAACACACTCAAATGTCTACCTGATGATGGTCGTTCGAAACGATTGAAATTCCGGCTTGTAGAAAAAATAAGACCTGATAAAACCGGAATTTATAAACAAGGATCATATCATTCATTAACGGATTCAAAGTAGATTGTATTTTATTATTAAATATTGTTTACGAGAGTGATTTTTGCCATATAATTAGCTTCATTATTTGTTTTTCGTATGAATGATTTAAGTTATATAAATTGAATACGCACTACATAATTGATGTATATATATATATATATATATATATATATATATATATATATATATATATATATATATATATATAATATTTTGAGGGTTTGAGTGTGCTGGCCTTGTTTAGATTGGTGATCACGCTAGATAACACGCTCTCTCCTAGAAACTGTAACTAAGGTCTGCTCAGCATAATTGCAGTATAAACTACAGGTGGGCTCTCTGGGTGTTTAGCAAACATAAATGTGCCTGAGTGAGTGTCTGAAATCCTCAAATACGAGAGGACAGCTATTGCACTCAGTCCGATGATCCTATTAAAAAAAATAATTAATGCATTGTTGATTCCTGGGCCCATACTGTCGCTATCTATAAACGCTGTTTTCGATACTGAGCTCTGTCCTTCAGTAAATATAATACATTTGAAACAGTATATATTGACATTTTTTTTTAAAATACTGAGAAAGACAGAGGCGAAAGCTTCCCATGTAGTTGGAGAAATGTTAACCTAAATTTTGCTTTTTCTGCCGAATAAAATGTGATGTAAACCAAAACGTATATCTTTATCTGGTATATTTAATTTGTTTTGTTGTGTTTCATATAATTTAAATTACGTGCCTTTCTAACGCCAATACTGCGTCATAATCGCGTTGAATGTCATTTCATTCGACGAGTTGGTTGATAATTTATACTGATGACATTTCGGTATTTGTTTCAATATGCTATTTGGGTAATTAGAAAAAATATTTCAAAAGCATAATTTTGTGTTTGGTTTCTTATATGAACTAATGACGTTGTTCATCAAATCCAGTCTGATGTCTAGATATTCCAAAACTTTAAGATTTGTTTACATTTCAGTTTTGAAACCAACTTCTTTGAAAATCTTATATAAACTTTTATCAAATGTACATTTTCTACTTGCATTATATTCTATGAGCAATCATGTATGCGTTTTGGAGTAACTACAACACATCCGGCACCACAAGTAAACATGCAAGTCACCTTAAATAAAGAAATCCAAGTCAGTCAGGGAAGTCACTCGCAGTCTGTCCCAGGCTCGCGACCTTACATGTCTTCGGGCGGAGGATGACTCAGTCGGGCTCTGTCTTCGGATAGAAACTCGGCTGAGAAAAATAGGCTAGTTCTGTACATGAGCCTGCTTTTTGCGGGGTTGAGCAAATTTTGAGCAATGGCACAGGTGAAAACACTCTGGTTCCCCACGGTAAACTTGACTTTGTGTCGCATCTAGTTCGCGGTGAGGCGACCGGTAAATACCAGTCCGTTGGATTCAAACATTTAGCTGCCAGGCTCGCGGCTGACTTATCAAATTCGGTAGAGAGGAACCCAGGCAAGGAAGAGACACTTTTGAGGAGGTAGACATTGCGAGGTCTACGGGAAAATTTTGCGCGAACATACGGACTGGGATTCACCCCACATAAAAATTAACCTTGTGCCACATCCTGCCTTGTGGGTTGCTTGGTAAATACCTGTCGGTTGGAGTCGTTCAGGAAAATCTCTAACAGATTTCACGACGAGTAGCGTAAGCAAGGAATAATATTATAAATGCCAGGAGTTACTTGCTACAGTGGCGTTCAGGGATCAAAACACATACAGGTTAGGTAAAAAGTACTTTATTTTTTGGTGCACATGATAATAGTGATGACGAGAAATTAGTATCACATTGGTTTATTTTTCTCTTTTGTGTGTGTGTAAAAAGGAAAAGAGGAAAAAAACATATTCTTTAAATATGGAAGAATTATTAGCCCAAGTGCTAAAATATAAGAACAGCAACAGCAGCAACAACAGCAACAGTAGTTGTTGGAATTCCAGGAATAAAAACAAAATTTAATTGAAATAATACGAAAGAAAATGGAAAAAGTTCTTTCACTCCCAAGCGGTGGCAAATGCCATAACTGAATTCACATACAATTCAAATGATAGAAGTACCTGTTCTACTTATTTTAGAAGATACAAATAAATTTTCAGAGAAGAATACAGCGACTGGGAAGACGAGAAAAAACAAGACATTTATTGAGAAAGTTAGCAACGGTAGAACATGAAAAATACTGTAATTATGCACTAACGAAAAAAAAAACAACAGAATTTTGCTTTGAAGAAACAGTAAATATTCTTACTAAAATCTTTAGCGAAAAAACTCTTTATTCAATACTCGTTGGAGGTGTATGAATCTGGCGACAAAAGAAGACGAATATTTTTTCATTTACGCTTGAATCTTTAACAAGGCATGTGAATGATTTAAATTAAACGAACTGACTCCAGGCATGTTTAAAGGGTTAATTTTCGTTTAAGGGTTAACGACGAAAAACACGCAGAAATACATGCGAGAATTCTAACGAAATTGAACAGAACCAAAAATTAACACTACAAGAAATATCGGGCGAATGTCAAAGAATCCCAAATCTGAGATGCGATACCGAAGAAACTGATGAAAAAAATGTGCATGCATAAAGGAAAATGTGGAAAAAGAAAAAATAGTCAATATTTCAGATGCTGAAGGTTACATCTTAGGATTGCCTGTCCCTTTAAGAAGTTAAGAAGTTAAGTACTACAAATGTAGAAAGGTAGGATATAAAAAGTCACACGGAAAAGTTCTAAGAGAAACCAATTCGTACACAACGTTGCGACAGGAAAGCAATTACAGAAAATCAATGAAAATTTGTATATGTTTATAATGTGGATGTAAAATGCAACTGGACAATGGTAGTGATATCACAATAATGAACAAAACCCCATGGAAAGCAAACGGAAAAGAAACTATGTTAAAAAGGACTTCAAAAATCGCACGTGGTGTGTCAGGTGAAAAAATATTTTTTATTGACGAAATGACTCATTCCGGGACATGTGTGTAAAAACTAAGGCTTATCTGTTAAAAATACTATTAACTTATTCGGTACTGACTGGATGGAATTATTTGAACTGTGGGATTTACCTATAAATATTTAAATGTAATGTAAGTGAACGAGCGAGAAATTTAAAAAATACAAAAAACAAAACAGAAACAAAGAGACTGAAAATTTAAAGGAAGAATTGAAAAGAAATTTACCCGATATTCTGTCGGATGAGTTGGGTCGGTGTTCCAAAATGATAGCGAAATTTCAAGTGAAAAAAGGACCGACGCCAGCGTTTAAACCGAAACATAGTGTATCATTCACAGCATTGGATCAAGTCAACAAAGAATTAGACAGACTTGAAAAAAATATGTGGGATAATCGCGTAATATGTTCAAGAATTGTAAAAATGATATGTATGGTAAAATGGAAAATATGGGAACTCAAAAGGCATTAAAATCAGTTAAAGAAAATGTTTACTGAAGAAAAGTCAGCAAGAATGGAAGAACCCATGCAAGTACTGAATGATAACTTTGATGAACCAACAACCCAAAAATTCCTTGAATGTACAAGTATGATTACCAGAAAAAGGAAACATACGAAAAAAAGTTTTGGTCATTGGAAAACTCTCCAGGAAGAGCAGAATGTGAATACTAAGAAATAAAATAGAATATTTACTAATAAAACAAATTCAAAAGTTTGGATGTTGTGGAGTAAATAAGACACCCCCGGTAATAGAAATTAACTAGGCAAGACGCTTTAAATAAAGAACTCCAAGTGAGCCATGGAAGTTCGTTGGAGACAAGAAGATTTGCTTAAGGAAGACATAATATTATAACCTCTAGGAGTGAGTTATAGCAATCTGTATAGGAATTATTCTCTTCATCAATACTTCTGTTTTGCTGTTAGTAAAATGTAGAGTTAAACCATCTCACTGATAGTGGCATCGTCTAACGTTCCCATAGGGACGTCAATTTTTTTGATTTTCATCTCCACGCTGTTCCTGAATTTTTGATAATGTTTACATATTTAGCACGTATATCAATAAAATCATTGGAAAAATTAATTGCCTTAGCAAACATATTTTAATTCATAAATTGTTAGAAATAATGCGTTTTTTATCTTTCATATTTTAAAACCAGCAAATGCATTCTTCCCAGATTCACCCTAACAGCATTACACACAGTTTAAAAAATATCTTCTTTTTTTTTTTTTTTTTAAATTCCCCAATTCTCCTTTCCATGGATTCGGTAATTTGAATGTGCTGATATTTTCAAAATCGCAAGTGTGTGTGTTTTTTTAAAGTTAAAATGTTTCTTTTTGTATAATATTTCCACTATATGAACTATTTTTGGCTTCAAACTTCATGCTGTTTTACCTAATATTACGTTCTTTTAATGTATGGCTTGGTTATTTCATTATTGAACAACTATCTTTTGACTTCAGTCCTAGATAGAGTTAGACTCATTGGCTTAACTTTACAATTCTTCAACAGATGAGGAGTTTTTTTTTGCGTACGAAAAGTACAATGATTTTGATAATTTGTGCTGGTTTCTCTTTTGAAAACAAAAGTACTTTCTGTTCCATTTTTAGTAGGAAATCTAATTTGTTGAATAATTTCAACAAGAAATCATACTAGTTTAGAATGGATATATTCTTGTTGAAACTTAAATAAATGTTTTTCCGTAATAATTTCTGCAACGTTAATATACTAAAATGCTAAAAGGCTTCTTCTATATACCGTGTCTCTTCAGGACGTTGGAGATCATAACTCCAAAATTTCTTGGCATTTGTAGCACTTAAAAAATGTTGTCTTTTCTTATTTCTCATAAACCTGACGTTCAGTATAAGTGTTTCACGTTCTGTGTTTCCATTTTCTGTAAAACTTTGTCGTTGTTCACATGTTCGGTTCAAGGTATTCTCAGTATCCTTCTGTAGAACTAAATTTATACTGCTTCAGGTATCTTCTTGATCTGTGAGGAGATTTTCTAACATTCCCTGCCATATTGGAAGGCTGATATTACGTAACGTTTCAATGCACTATCGTCACTACGTCTAATTAAGTTATTTGTGTAGTTTTCACTTGCAGGTGTGTATTGTTAATTGTTTTCTGTTTTTCATTAAAGTCAGAATAAAGGACTAAACATCAGTTGCAAGAAGAAGGAATGCATGGTTGTTAGCAAAACGAACAGCCCAACATGCAAATTACAAATTGGAATTATGAAAATCAAACAAGTACAACAGTTTAAACCTAGAACACTAACAATGGGTATATATTACCCAGCGCGAATTTTCCTATCTTTAATTACAATTTTCAGTACATGATTTTCTTACCTAAATAACGTTTTTCAGTTCCTATTAATGTTAACTCAAAGTACAAAGTTTGAAGTGCCGTCATGTAAAATATATCAAATAAAGATTTATATTTAATATTTATTTTGATATGATATACCCATGTTTAATAGTGGTGTAACTTTAATTGATGGTTAGTGTTCTACGGTTAAATATCTAGGAAGTGTTTTACCAGAAGATGGAAATCCGATGACTCGCTGCGATAACGAAAGATGCCTTCCAAATGTTAAACAAAGTAATAAGAAGCAGAAAAAATCGTTAGACGCAAAGAAAAGAGTACTGAACTGTTATGTAATATTAGTTCTCCTATATGGCAGCGAATGCTGGACAATATCCTCACAGATATATAAGAGAATTGAAGCAATAGAAATATGCCTCTACAGGAGGATGCTAACGTTACCATGGACTGAACATGTGAGCAACAATAAAATTTTAGAGAAAATAAAAACAAAGGTACACTTATACTCAACGTAAGAAAAAGACAGTCGAGATTTCTTAGGGACTTCAATGAGATAATAGAGCTTGGAAAATATAATACTTACAGGATAGATTGAAGGCCAGAGTGACAGAAGAAAATAAAGCATGATCTACCTAGTGAGCTTGAGGAAATGGATGGCAGAGCAAGATTTAGGAGAGATAAAAAAGATAACATTTATTAAGATCAACAAAGGAGAAGAAATTGTGGAGAGCCATGAACATCTACGTCGTGAAGTATCACGACACATAGAAGAATCATAATCAGATGCTAATCATTTTATGCGGCCCTTTTGAATTCGACGACGAAACAATTCCCATATAAATTCCGTGGTAAATAATCGACCTTAACGACTTAAAGAAAAAACTGTTGCAATAGCAATCATAAGTTTGAAAGCAAATCATATTTAAAGAAAAACATTATTAGATCTCACGAGAAATTATATAAAAAACTAAATAAAAACACATTGTCAGTCGTTTGTAATGAAATGTGCATATATATATATATATATATATATATATATATATATATATATATATATCAGATTGGATTTTAATAACGAACGGTCAAATATAGCAAATCTGCCAGAATAGTTTATTTTTTGGCAAAGATTGCTTGTATACATACAGTGGCCGATATTAGGAGATAAACGATTAATAATAGATAAAATAAATTATGTTTCTTCGCATATGACACTAACATCACTAAAGAAATATAAGTTACGCTTTTATACCTCCTTCTCCAAATCCTGCAGATAAATAATTCCATCAATAAAAGGTTACTTTCGTCAGATGATGACCTTTTAGACGATACGCGTTACATAGAATTTTTCCGCTTTGTCATTAATTTGCCTAACCTTTTTCTGACATATAGAATGTCATATGTTTTACAAAATATCTGTTTATACGTTATTTTAATAGATGCAATTCATTTAAGTAAATACATTGATTTCTTTTTTAAGTAAATAGTATTAATTCAGGACGTTAAATGTTATTAATACTGCTTATTTAAAAAGAAACGAGCATTTTTCTTAAATAAATTTCAATGCACTGTTTAAATTAAATGCTCTGTCTTTTAAATAAAATTTAAAAGACAGAGCATTTTTCTTAAATAACATAACGTATAAACAGAAAATACGTTAAAGTACATTTCGTGAGCAGATATGATCGTTCGCAGAGACCGTGGATGATTTGTTGCATACAAACAGTAATTTTGATTTTGCTAAACAGACGCTTCTCTGTAGCTGAATGGTATAGCATGTCAAATCAGCTGACGGTTCCGTATAGGACTGAGTTTCGATTCCTGTCTGAGAACGTATATTTTCTACGAAATTCTCGATCATTCAGTCCAGTAAATGTAATTAATACTGTTTATTTAAAAAAAAAAAAACGCATTTACTCAAATAAATTGTATCTATTAAAATAACATATAAACAGAATATATATATATATATATATATATATATAAAAGTGGACATGGAAGTCAGCACTTAGAGGCGACAGTCTGTTTCATGCTAGAGCAATCGTCAGGCAACTGACGATTGGTCTAGCATGAAACAGAATGTCGCCTCTAAGTGCTGACTTCCATGTCCACTTTTATATTTACACACGCTCTATCTCTGATATTGAGCACTTTATCCCATAAATATAGCACACTTTAAGACTATATTTCTTCATATATATATATATATATATATATATATATATATATATATATATATATATATATATATATATATATATATATATATATGGAGAGAGAGAGAGAGAGAGAGAGAGAATAATGGTACAATATGGTAATCCGTATGGGTAATCCGTATGAGTAAATAATATATAATTTGCCAGTTTTTATATCTATATACAGAAGTAGATCTAAATGTACTCGACTATTTTCCATTGGCCTCTTCTCCTTCGATATCCTAACTCTTATTTTATTAGAACTTCATTTTGAAAATCACCGCTTATCAAACTTATTTCTTTACGAAGTTGGCCGTTTAAGTAATTTGTAAAATAAATAATCTTCAAGCCTGCATATTCATAATCCTAAAAAATATATCAACCTACGTACATTCATGGATGTTTTATATATGCGAAAAGCTATATTATCTTCTATAATAATAATAATAATAATAATAATAATAATAATAATAATAATAATAATAATACATTTGCCTTGTAAAATGTACTGAATGATTTTCCCTCTTGTTTTGTTAATGATATTCAAAACCTCTTATAATTGTATTAAGGTGAGTTGTCCAAAGGGAATTTTGCTTGCAATTTTGTATAAAATAAATTGACTCATTTTTTCTTCCTTGTGTTCTTTAGTCAATTTTCCCATACATTTCAATTCGACTACATTTAATGAAAATTAGAAGAACGTTCTCTCTCACTCTCTTCCCTTTTCAATCCGTCTCTAACCTTTTAAACACAATCATAATCAAATATCCATAGAGAAATACACATTATATACATTACATATACACTTCTGTACATGTCATATACACTTATATACACGTCATATACACTTTTGTACATTTATATACTTATATACATTTTGTATATACTTATATATATTTCATCATGAAACACACTAAGAACATCACATTTCCATGTATTTTGTTTACAAATAATGCGTAAGGTTGTGTTAGAAAACTCTAAAGCATACACACACACACACACACACACACACACACACACACACACACACACATATATATATATATATATATATATATATATATATATATATATATATATATGTATGTATGTATGTATGAATATGATTTTTCAACTTCATACGATTAAGGAAAAATAATCATCTGATCTGAAATTTCTACTATTTGATTTCCAGATATCTGACTTGTCTGAATTTCTTGAATGATAAATTATCAATATTTACATTATTTATATTCGGACGATTGTCCTCTTCTTTGTTGGTGTTACGAGTATTTTTTAGCCGTTATGACCTCCGGCTTTCCTCAGATGTCTGTTAACCTGGATAACTGTTGCGGCTTTGTTTGGGCCAGAAATAAAGACACAAAGAGAGGAAGTGAGTTAAACAAATATATTAACAGAAACAGTAAGACAAACGAAATTGTTACAGAAATAATGTTCGGTTCGACTGTCAGAGCTGACTGCTGGAAACTTCCCTCTCCAAAAGGTAGTACCTGCTCCTATTTATAGCTGGTAGAGTCCATGCCGGCGTCGGTAAATTACCATAAAAGTAACTTTCGGGGAATTCTGAAATGAACCTTTTATTTAACCTACGGGGAGGCGAAGATGTTCGTGTTCTATCGTCTAGTTCTTCTTTATAGTGTTTATACAGCTCATTTACTAGTCAGCCGTGTCCACTGACCCAAGTACACACAGCCCAACCCAGAGCAACTACCCAAGTTCACTACAGCAAATTGGTCCAGTGGATTAAAGCGATGGTTTGCGAATTTCAACCCCTGTCTCAATTGAACAGTGCTAAATAAATATAAGAACTAGGTGAGATATCTGTAGACATGTACAGTGGAACGACAACAGTCTACCGCATAGATTAAATAAATGGTTCTGTTCATGGAATAAAATGCAATTGTTTTGAAGACAAAAGATTGATAAACAAAAATGAAAATTATTTGCATTATTTACACGCGGCTCGTTGTTCCCAGCTCTGTTGTTATCATGACGTTTCTCTTCCTAAACTAGGATCAGTTTTGGGTTCATTACTTTGAGCTAGAGACAATCCATGCAGTGGAAAAACACCCTTTCCCACCTACTCCAAAGAGATAGTTTAATCTGTAGGAAAGATGATAGCCTCCGTTTTAGAGATGCAATATTTATTGTGTTTATTGAATATCTTCAAAAGGGACACACCATCAACAGTGAGTACTATACCAACTTTCTGAAGCAGTTACGAAAGCTTATCTAGACCAAACGCCAGAAAATTAACGGAAGGTTTTTTATTTCACCAGGACTATGCTCCATGATACAAGTCCATTGTTTAAATGACGGTTGTGCATGACTGGCTTTGAATGGGTTTATCACGCTCCGTATTCACCTAATTTGACTATCATCAGTTCTCTTTCATGGAAAGAAACACTTGACCGAAAAGCATGTGACGTCATATCTGCTGCAGACTTTTTTTGACCAAGAGGATGACCAGATGTCAATTTACTTTGAAAGAAACAATGCAGTTATTGATAAGAGTTGAATTAATATATACCAAATTTCCTAGATCTAGCATCACTCCATAATTGTAAGCCTATGACCTTTTCAGCCCACCCTCGTAAATAATTAAGCTGGAATTCGCACTTGGATCACGGATTTCTCGTTGGGAGCTACAATCTATTGCACCTACACTCCCAAAATATCCGTTAGACAGAGTTTTAAATAAGTTTAAAAAATATGGATACACAGTATTTTTTTGAAAACTAAGATTGATAAACAAAAATGAAAATTATTTGTATTATTTACACGGTGACCATTTTACTTAGATATGTTGCTACTACAACGTTTCACCCGTTGTAACCTCAGGCCTCCGTCAAGAGATTATCGACCCAGGTAACCGTCAGGGATTTTCGAACTGAATCTACGGTAGTAGTTGGTTCTCGTTCCACTGTACGTATCTAGGGATATATTGTCTAGTTCTGCATGCAACTAATGAAAATTCCTCATCACAAAAATTCAGACAGAAAAGTGAATATTATTTATGATTCAACATAATAAATATATCTTAAATTGTTTAATCGACTCCATGTTGCTATTTATGAATCCCGTATTCGCTCAAAGATGCTTCTCGGAGTAACTTTCATCCTGTATTGATTAAATGGGTAGCTTTATTTTTAAAATCTGCCTGCCAACGCGATGTTTTCAGAATGGATTTTTGAGCACAACTTGTCAGGTAGAAGACAGTATTATCCTGACAGCCACTTCATTAAGACAATTAGTGACAGAGACACGCAGGGAATAGGGCTTATTTTTTTTTCACTCTTTTTCTGGCTGGTTTTCAGTCGCCTTTTTCTTTTTTCGAATGCACTCTGCAGCTTTTAATCTTCTTTGATCATTGTGCAAGCGCTGGCTGTAATAAAGGCGGCTACTCTGCGCCTACTCTGCGCGCAATTGTAGACATCTGTGCGTAGAGATTTTCGTGTATGAAGATGTACAATGTACCTAGATCGGTCTGGCCATCTGTAAACACACACACACAGACACACACAGACACACACACACACACACACACACACACACACACACACACACACACACACACACACACACACGCACACATACGCGCGCGTATGGAAATTTGTTATATTGACAGAAGATTCGGAGAGCATTTATAGTTATGGTTATAAGAATCTCCAGCCTAAAGATCGCATTGAAGCGTGAAACTGATTGTCAGCATTCACCTCTCGAATCTATCTGTCTTAGTTCTTATCTATCTATCTATCTATCTATCTATCTATCTATCTATCTATCTATCTATCTATCTATCTATCTATCTTAATTCTTAATTATCTGTTTATCGTACAACAGTTGAAACACCGTAAATATGGCAATAAAGATAAGAACAACAGTCCGAACAATGTAAACACACACACACACACGCGCACACACACACACACACACACACACACACACACACACACACACACACACACATATATATATATATATATATATATATATATATATATATATATATATATTTATGATATGTTTAACATTCAAAATAAATTGTCGGACATTGTCCAATTCAAAAATATATATATTTATATATATATATATATGATAGCATGTCTATTCTTCTTATTATTATTTAATTATTATTATACCCAGTGATATTAAGTACAAAATTACAAGGACATCGCTAAAAAGGAAGAAAAAATACATTTAAGAAATACCCTGTTTGAAAAAAAATACCCAAACACACACATACACAAACACACAAACACAAAAAACACGCACGCGTTTATAGAATGAATTAAAAAAAAACGCCCCGTTTAATCATTAAGCAGTATATTTATTTTCAGGCTAAATGCACATATACTGTTATTACTTTTGTTCTAAGTAAATTATATAGTCTTATTTGTAAATACTATACTAGAGTAAGTCAGTAAGTGTGTGTGTGTTTGTGTGTGTGTTTGTGTGCGTCCTTAAAATGTCAAATTTAAATGCATAACCGCATATATGCGTGTGTGCGTGAGAGTGCCAGAGGGAGGCAGAGAGTCAGTATGAGAAAACCTAAATGTGGTTGCGTACACGTTGTTTTATATCCCAAATAATATCTAGCCTACGAATACTTTTTTTGTGATTCTGATCAACACAGTGGGGTTTCTTTTTACTCTCAGGGCCGCCCGTACGTTTAGAAAGAAAGATTAACCAAAGAAAAGCAAACTAAAAAAAAGAAAAAAAAAGAAAGTATTTTGAACGTGCTCAGGTGGACGCCATCGTAAGGCAAGTTTTCTAATTGTTGTTATTCTGTTCGCAAAGTGGACACCAGCATACAACTGGAGTTAGGCTCTGGTTGTTGGCGCGCGTAGACATAAACCTTTCATTGATTGAGTCAAGCCGGGATGATGTCTAAAGATCAGAGGGCAGTGACAAGTTCTTTAGGATTTAATTGTTGTGATGAGAGATACACATCTGGGGGGAATGCGTATACCCGCACTCCTCTTCCCTACCACCAGGGAACGATAGCCGTCAGTTGACAGAGAACAATACGTGATACACTTATTCAAAATGACAGTTTCCTCCACACATACTTCGTCTATGCCGAGACACATGCTGCAAAGACGCATTCACACATACATTTATATACTCACAGAACCAAATGACGTTGTTGGAGGTTTTTCTTTTTAACGAAAAGTACATCAGTTTACTTGTAAAATAAACTAATGTTATACATATGGTAGTCTGATTTTGCTAATAAATAATTTTCAGTGCATTTTAATATTAGATATATTTATGTGATATTACATATTATATAATATTAGTAGACATTATATTCTTATAAAAATGTGTTTTCATATTAGATTAATTTACTGTTCATGTTTATATTAAAATCGTTAGCATGACTATATGTACATAAAGGGTCGATGCGTACTATATGATTTGGGATCCCGGGCAGTGCTTTGTGACCCTCGCTATCTTATAAGCATTTGCTTTTCTTCTACCTACATTTTGTATACGTTACAAATTAGCCTAAACACAACTAACTATTAAAAGAATGAAGAATTTTCGTGGATTTTGACGTTATTCTGTTCTTTTTTCTTCATCCAAATCTGTGATATTTTTTACTCCTGGAAAGTCTCGAAAAACACTTTATAAAATTAACAGGTTTTGTTTTTTAACCACAATGTTGAATGTGTTAAAATTATAAAATTTTAACAAGTTGATGTTAAAAATGGCCGCGAGACATTGTTGATTCGTAAGATGGAATGATCTATATGACATATATCTAATTTGTAATTTAGTTTCAATTTGTATTTAGTTTCAATTTGTATTTAGTTTCAATTTGTATTTAGTTTCAATTTTTCGTTGAACTGTTCACCTAAATTTCATTTAAGTTGTACATAATTAAGTTACAATAAAATTTGTATTTTATATAAATAGTACATTATGAAAAATGAAATGTCGTAGAGTGGGGCCGCTTATCAGAAATTTGGGGTGAGGTCTGTATCATCGATTCGGGGGAGGCATGAGACCCTTGCACTGGTCCTGACTACATATATTATATTATCGCTTTTCTGTCAGAAACTATTTCTGATAAATGACTATTCTTTCTTCCATATTTTTTCTGCGTCTTAGATAGGGAGTACACCCAAAACAATCCGAAAATATTTGACAAACCTGACAAACCTGATCGTATATACAATTAATTTAAATGCAATCGGTAAAAAAAAGGAAACAATATTTAAAGATGTTTTAGAAACTTGTTCATAAATTGAATTATTTTAAATGTAATTAGTACCAAAAACAATTTTAAATTATTCTAAAATACATTTTAAAACCTGCTCCTCTATAGAATCATCTTAAAGTTTATCTGTACTAAAATATTCAATGCTTCCTGAATCTTTTGGAACAAAACAGTCAGGACCGGTGCAAGAATCTCGTTCCCCCCACCAACCGAATCTATGATACACTTTCCACTCTATTACACCTCAATTTTCATAAGGTAATATTCATATATGAGGTCATCCCATAAGTTCTGTCCGAATTCTAACTTTTTGTTAAAATGAACGAAATTTAAAGAGTATTTTATAATGTCTAATGAAGCTGAACATTATTTTTATGTTTAGATGCATTTAAAATGATCAAATATTATTTCAGAGAACAATAAAATTAAATTTTGTTTGATTAAAACCCTGCTAACATGGAAGTACCCAAGAATCATTTGAGGCACATAATGCTTTATGAGTTCAAGAAAGGAAACTCAGCAGCCGAAGCGGCTAGAAACATTCACTCAGTTTATGGAGAGGAATGTGTGAATGAAAGAACTTGCAGAAGATGGTTTGCAAAATTCAGAGGTGGAGATTTCACCCTTGAAGGTGAAGATCGAACCGGACGTCCAGTTGAGTTTGATGAAAAGCTTCTTGAAGCAGCCCTTGAAGAAAATCCTGTTTTATCAGTTGAGGAATTGGCAGTGGTTCTCAGTTCAAACCATACCACTGTTCATTGTCATCTTCAACAACTTGGAAAAGTTCATAAAATTGGAAAATAGTTGCCTCATGAATTGTCTAAAAACAACCTCAAAACCCGAGTTGACATCTGCTCTTCTCTCCATTCTCGTCAACTTGTTACACCTTTTTTGGATAGACTTGTGACTTGCGACGAAAAATGGATCTTTTATCGAAATGTTAAGCGTCGTAGACAGTGGCTTGGTAAAGGGGAAGGACCCCAGCCACAGCCGAGAAGGGAACTTCATGGGCAAAAGTTCTTCTTTCAATCTGGTGGGATTGCCAAGGAATAATCCACTTTGAATTCATACCACCTAATGCAACACTTAATGCTCAAATATACTGTCAGCAATTAGAGCGTTTGAACCAAGCTTTGGGGAAAAAAGACCTGATCTAGTGAATCGAAAACGGGTGATGTTTCATCAGGACAATGCGCGACCACACACAGCAAGAATCACGTCACAAAAGATAGAAGAACTTGGTTGGGAGAAAATTCCTCGTCCACCTTATTCTCCCGACCTTGCTCCTTCAGACTACCATTTGTTTCGTAGCTTACAGAATCATTTGGAAGAAACAGCTTTTGTAACACAGGAAGAGGTTAAAACTGACATTTGTGAGTTCTTCGAATCAAAGCCAAAAGAATTTTACAGTAATGGAATTAGTAAGCTTGTTAATAGATGGAAGGAAATCATAGATAATCAGGGAAAATACATTGTTGATTGAATCTGTAATTAAATGTAACATTTGGTCACTTGTTTTCTTTATTAAAAATTCGGACAGAACTTATGGGATGACCTGATAAAGTACAAATTTTATTGTAAAAATAATAATGGATCATGTGTAATATAGATGAACATTTCAACTAAAATTTGAAAATAATTCCAATGTATCTAAACACAAATTAGTTTCATGTCATCTTTCCCTCTTAAATAAATCAACAATGTTTTGCGACAATTTCTAACATAAACGCGAGATTTCTTCTTGGAAATAGTTGAATAATTTTAACACATTCAACGTTATGTATAAAAAGATAGCGGGCTTTATGTAGTGTTTTGTCGTGACTTAGCCTGAGTAAAACAAATTCATGGAGTTGTACGAAAAAAAAGAAGCCTCCCCCCTAACCAAAATGACCTCAAAATACGCGACAATTGTTCATCATTTAGTAGTCAGTTATGCTTACTTTAATTTGTAACGTATATATAGGTAGATTAAAAATAATGTTGATAAGATAGCGAGGGTCGCTAAAGTACTTCCCTGGACTCTAAATCAGGTTTACAACCCAGTACCATCCGGTCGGAGGGTTCAAGTGTAGTACGCACCAGCCCTGGAAACAGTGATTGTAATCACAGTTAGGCAGTGGTCAGTGACGATAGTAATGCTTGAGAAAAACCACGTTACGTACAGTTGTCAGTCCAAGAGCAAGCGTGTGCTCAAAGTGCAAGCGGGTCCTCAAAGAAGCGAACGGAATGTTTGCTGATAGAACGAAACAACGTATAGCTTCTTGCAAGTTCGGTTCATGGCAGATATGAAAAAAATCTTCCTGACTATTAATGGTTATGGTAATCATATTACAACTAATATATATTTAAAAAGATCCACTAAAATAGTGTTTTGTAGCTGAAAAGTTTGTCCTGTCTAGCCGCGGTTTTTCGCTTTCTGTATCTGTTGTAGTTTCTATGGAAATAAATAGAAGGCAATTCTTCTTCTGCATCTGCTTACAAAATCTGGTTAGGATACATGCTACTTCTCTTTGCTCCGTTCGCTTTCAATATATCTAGTCCTGAGTATGATGATAAACTACATCCGGCAGCAATGCCGCTGATCGGATGAAGGGAGACTTTGACGCGCGTGGAACCACCTCTTAATTTCTGCTGTTCCCTTGTCCACGTTGACCCGGGAGTGAGGTAGCTCCTGTTAGAATCCCGGCTATAAGCAAATAGTGAACCCCCAACAAAAAACAAAACACTATGAATGTATAAAAATATATGTTTTATGGTAAAAGTACTAGTAATATATTTTTCATATAAAATAATTACCAAAAATACATACGTATACTAAAATAACCATCAATACATGTTTATATATAAAAAATGACCAGCAGTAACTATTTATAGTAGAATTAACAACAATACCATTTATACTAAAATGACTAACAATACATTTTATCTGTAGCCCAAAGCATTCAAAATAGGTTTAGCATGAGCCATAAAATTGTGTTCAAAATATTTAGATTTCGACATTAAATAACTCATAGAGGTTGATAAATAAAACCAACTAACCAACCAACCAATATACCCTAAATCAATAGTTTTAAACGGGAGTGTCGTTGTCTACCGGAAGTGATTTTAGAAGTTTATAAAGAAAATGCGACCACAGAATAGCAAATTAAATTATTGGACTATCGAACTTTCTACAAACCATAATTCTACAATGCACCTTTTGTATTAAACAATTTTGTGGGGGATAAAATTCTGAAATATGCTAAAAAGATTGATAGCCAAAAGTTTTCTCACAAGAAATCTAAATCTTTTCGGGGAATCTACATTTTATTTTATACAGGACATTTACATTTGTAATATGGTAGCTTGTTTGAAGCCATCACGATTTCGTTTACAATTACAAAGTAAGATAACCTTTAATAATAATAATACATTGAAGTAGTTGTAAGTCCGTCACATTCGAGATTATATGGTCATTACGAACGCCATTAGCTGGGTGACGGCCGCAGAGTACTTGTTTTGCCATACCTAGTTGTCCTTCTTCTATATGACTTGCCAATCGCAGAGAACAGATTATTACGGTGTTTAATCCATAGCTGGTTGGGGGAGAGATAGATTCATACAATTCCAAAGACTATTTGCATGAAAGTGAATCTACGACGGTGGAATGAAAAGTTTATTGGCTGACTATGAAAAAGTTTTGCTAGAGCTGTGAAATTTTGCATGTATTCATTTCAACACCTCTTATTAATAACTGCATTGTTTCTTTCTAGGTAAACTGATAACCGTCTGTTCAAAGAAAGCTTACAAAGTAGCTAGTAGCGATTTTATTGAAAGTGGACAACATTTGGCATCGTGGTGTTATCATGTACCTTTTTAATTTTTTTTTATCATTGCACCCCAAACAAGGCGGGAATCCTATTATCATGCCTGGATTACAGAGAGCGAAAGTGATGGGGAAAAGCCTCGGTCTAGAAGGGATTGAAGAAAGGATAAAAGATGAACGGGATTCAAGAATAGAGAAGATTGCGATTGACACTGCATTTACATTTTTGAAGATTATGGTTATCAGAGAAGCAAGTAAACGGAAGGGAGTTCTACTGTCGAGAGGTGCGAGAAAAGAAGCTGTTAGAGTAGAAGTGGCGGTTACATTTAACTGTTTCAACAGTCAAAGGCTGGGACTTGACATCAATGTAGTGACAATTCTAAATTCACGTAGTCAGGGAACAAGGATAAAAGCTCATCAGAGCAGTTGCCATGAAAATATTTATAGAAAAGACAGAGGAAATCACGGCCACGTTGGGGGAGAAAGTCGAGATGCCAAGTCAGGATCGATTGCATTGCAGATCCTTCTTTGGGTTTTGTCAAGAACCTCGAGATGAATAGCAGGAGCAAAAGACCAGATATGTGTCAACGGTATTCAATGCAAGGTAGATTTGTAAATGTGCAAGATGGACTCTGATGAGAAAAACCTTCTGGCACGACACAGTGTCCTAAATGTCCTTGCAGTAGATGCATCTATTGATTCGATGTAGTCGTTCCACTTCAAGTCAGTTAAAAACGTGAGGCCAAGAAACCGCAGTGTGTCGCTCTCCAAGAGTCTAGCGTCAGGCATGCTGATGGTGGACGGGAAAGTTTCTCTATTGTGGTTAAATGAGAGCAGTTTTGTTTTGGAGGCGTTAAAATTTACAAGCCATTTCCTGCACCAGTTAGCCGCTGATTGGAAGTCGTTTTCCAGAACAGCGGCCAGGTTAACTTTGTCAGCTCTGACGGATTTGCTATTGAGACAGGAGGAAATGATAGTGCAATCTACATAGATGCCTACTTGGTAAATGATGACACAGGAAGATCATTGGTGGAGATCACAAACAGCGTAGGACCCAGGATAGAGCGTTGAGGGAGACCCGCCTCCGTGTGAATGGATCTGGAAGCGAGCCCGTTCAAAACGAACTTCATTTCGAGATTTGACAGGAAGCAATAAGTTTAATCAAACAATCATCCTGTAATACCTTATCTATGGAGTTTATGTAGAAGAACAACGTGCTAAACCATGTCAAACTCCATCGAGATACCTAGAATCACAACTCAAGCTTCGCTCTTATTATCAAGAGCTTGATATACATATTCAGTGATAGCCGTTAGCACATCAGAGGTAGACCTGTTTCGTCAGAGTAAGTTGGGAGAACTATGATTCTTAACCACTTCAGTACTGATTAAAGCCTCGAATACTTTGCCGAAAATCTGTGGGAGGCTAATAGGGCGATAATTAGATGGGTCAGAAGGGTTTCCAGAGTTCTTAAAAAACAGGAACTACAGATGAAGATTTCAAACAACGTGGAAAGCAGGGAGTGGTGAGGCAATAGATGTAGAGTTTGGAGAGAACTGGAGCCAGCTCGAGAGAACATTTCTTTAATACGACGGCTGGGATCCCGTTACCTCCGTTTGCCTTATAGGAGTCTAATACAGAAATGATGCCTGAGACCAGTGGCAGTGTCATGTGCATATCACACGGTAGAGCTTCTGTCCTAGTGGAGAAATTAGGCGTGTGTACTCCAAATGAGTCGAGTGTTGAGCTAGAAGAGAATTTCCGAGCAAAGCATTCAATTTTATCTACACTAGATGTCATGATTTTGAATTCATTGGATAAAGGATGGATTGGGTATTGGCTGTTGTTCAGCACACCCTTGCATATCTGCCAAGAACCGAACTTGCAAGATGCTATACGCTGTTTCGTTCTATCAGCAAACATTACGTTCGCTTCTTTGAGGACCCGCTTGCACTCATTACGAGCAAACACAAAGAGACGTCTATTGCAATCAGACGTGTCACTCTGGTACAGGCGGAAGGAGTGATTCGTGTGGGCTATAGCGGCCGAGTATGCAGGTGAGAACCAAGGAGATGAACGCAATTTAATTTGATATTACCTTGCAGGAATGAGAGCATCGATGCCGGCTATCTCCCAGGAGGATATCTCCGACGCGCATTTATTTAACAAGATGATTAAAAACTCCATTCACGGAACGAGTTCCAATCCGCCAGTGACGGAACGAGTTTCAATCCGCTCCTTGGTAATAGAACGATATTCTGTTGGTAGGAGTTTCTTGGCTGGTGGTGGGGTGTGGGAGAAAAATTGCTTGGCCACCAGGGACATTCATTCTGACATTGTTACTGCATTAGAGTATGACAATCCAGGTTTATCAACAGTGCAAAATTGAGTAGGGAAACTAGGAGAGGATGGACTTTTGAAGATGACTCAATTTCGAGACGTCCTGCAACCGCCATCACCTAAGAAACATTGACTATTCTCACCACATGGCTATTGATGACAGGCGATTGGCTATAAATCAAGTAGCCAATGCTATTGGCATATCTCGTGAAAAGGTTGACAATATTCCGCACGATGAATTTTGCTTGACAGAGCTTTCAGCAAGGCGGGTTCAACGTATTCTGACACCTGATCAAAAGAGCCCCAGCTTATCAAATCATGGGAAAATCTAGCATTGAGACAAATCCAGCTGTTCGTTTAAGAAACGCTCGTTTCCTAACTTACGATGAGTGTTGGCTTCATCACATTGAGTCAGAGTCAAAGAGACAATCCATGCAGTGGAAACACCCATCCTCACTCAAATAGTCATGGTCGCTTCATCTGAAGGGAAAGGGATGATCTCAGTTTTGGGGATGCAAAAAGTATTGTTTTATTGACTATCTTTAAAAGGGCCACGCCATCAATGTACAGTACTATGCTAATTTGCGGAGGCAGTTACAAACAAGTATCGAGTCCAAACGCCCAGAAAAACTGACGAAAGGACTTTTGTTCATCAGGAAATGTTCCAGCGAACAAGTCCTTTATTTCAATGGTTGCTGTGCGTGACGGTAGCTTTGAAGAGTTTGGTCACCCTCTTTGTTTTTCTGATTTGACAATCATCACTTCCCCAACATGAAAAAAATCAGTTGACTTGGAACCAGTTGTCAGTTTAACCGTGAAGAAACAATGCAGTTATTAATAAGACTAGTTGAATTTAATGCATGCCGGATTTCACAGTTCTAGCATCCCTCCTTCCTTCATAATCAGCCTGTGAACTTTTCTCGTAACTAATTAAGCGGGAATCCGAGCTCGGATCACAGATTTCTCGTTCGGGGCTACTTTCCATTACACCTGCACATCCACAATATCCGATAGGCACTGTTTTAGCACCTCCTTCATCATTAGCCAGGAGTATAGTGGTAAACAATGATTTGTAGACGAGGATTTGATTTATTCACATATTTTAATGGGCTCCCAAAATCCGCTGAAGTTCCCATGGTTTTTAATTTGGAGATATTAATTACAAAATCTTTCTCGTATCTCTGTCTTTCTCTCTTTCTCTTTCTCTCTCTCTCTTTCAATCTCTCTCTCTATCTCTCTCTCTCTCTCTCTCTCTATATATATATATATATATATATATATATATATATATATGTATATATATTTCTATATATATATATGTGTATATATATATATATATATATATATATATATATATATATATATATATATATATAGATGGTGTGTGTATTTATATGTAGTGTATAGCGGCAGCAGATCATTATTGAAACATATATTGTTAAATATAAAAGACAACGAACGTCTATTATGTTTTATCATGAGTCGTTCTAAGCATCGTATAGTTGGTTTAATTTAATAATGTGAGCCGAAAACTTAGATCGAGGAAAAGCATAATAAAAAAATATCAAAAACTGTTGGACAGTTTTTTTTCTTTATTTTCTCCCGAAATGAAATTTAACAATATACGTTTGAAAAAAAAAGAAAAAGAAAATATATATATATATATATATATATATATATATATATATATATATATATATATATAGAGAGAGAGAGAGAGAGAGAGAGAGAGAGAGAGAAAGAGAGAGAGAAAGAGAGTGAGAGAGACCGAGAAGTGATTATTATGAAACTCAAACAACATCCTGCTCATCCGCGATATCCTATTAATAAAAAAACAAGTAAAAACTAGATTTTAATGTTCACCGTAAATCCACAAAAAGAATCAAATTCTATTTTCACCACAATCGAGAAATAAAATCAGGATTAAACATAGATTTGTACATCTGAGTCCTAGAGTATGTAGCATAAAACACCGAGATGAAGAAGAAAAATACACTGAAAAATTTACTAAAATTTTCACTACCTACATCATTTAATCCTCAACGATATTATACGAACATGTAAAATCGACATGATCAAACAAGTAGGCACCACCGACAAGAAAAACATGAAATTTATGAGCCTTCTCTCCAATTCTCTATCAGCAAAATTCCAGAACCATTGAAACATCCCAAGCAATACGATCATAACAATCGCCTCCAAGAGGACAAGAGATCTAGTTAGCAGAAAGCACAGATTCAGCACCACTTGCTCGGATATATATTACAAAATGTTATGTCATAAGATCGATATAGGCGGAAGTTACAGGATCCTAAAAATCTGAGAATACAGGAGAGAAATCCGTTGAGACACTCCAGTGTACTCTCTCGTAACTCACAGAAAGAAAATACGCCATGTATTTGATTTTAAAAAGAACACCCTAATAATAAAAAAAAATGAATTGTTTCACTACTAAGAAAATATTTAGAAGGAATATTAATTAATATCTTTTAATCGATAAACACACACTAGGCAAACTTTTACATATCACAAACAATCATAAATCCCTCACATAAAAAATGTAAAATCAAGATACCTGCGGATGATGTCACCTGATTACAGGGTGCGATGAATAAATTGTAGTCTAAATTACGGAAAAATTAAAGCATCTTATTTTAAAAGATATATTTACCAAAATTACACAAAAATTATCTTAAAATACTAAAGAGTAAATTTATTTATTAAAATCGCCTTTGCCTTCAACCACGGCCTCCAGACGACTTGGAATCTCCTGAAAATCTTCTGGAAGTTCTCCTTGTTTAAGTTGGTGAATGCTCCTATAATCTTTGCCTTCAGTTCATTTTTGGTGTTACAAGGAGTTTTGTTGGTGCCTCGCTCATCTGTGTCCAACGCATAATAATCAAGAGTGTTGCAGTCTGGAGAGTTAGGTGGTCTGATGTAGGAGGTGATATGATCGCAGAAATTGTCTAACAGCCATGGCTGGGTTCTCCTTCTTGTGTGCCATAGTGCTGAGTACATTTGTGTCTTCCAGCAGCCACACTTTTGACCCAGGACAGCACGATATCCTCAGGGCACTTGATGTAGGCCTCCATGGGAAGGTGAATGTAAGTATAACGTGGCTATCGCTAGTGATCACTCCAAACCCCATGATGTTGGCAGAATATATCATCCAACTCGTTTTGAATACTCTGCACTGTCCTCAAATTGACACCCAAACTCTTTGAAATGTTCGTATTGGATCTTCCGGCGTGAATGCCAAGTAGGACAGCATGCGACTTCCAAAATTCTCGTGAATTGAATGGTGTCATGGTACTCATTTTATCAAAGACGGTGTCCAAATGACCCTACTCTCCTGGGCAGTCAATAAAATCAAAAATTAAACACGCCTGCGCGAAATTAAAAATAGAAAATGGCAACAATTTACCCAATTCAATCCAACACAACAAATATACCCCGATGCACTCTTATATAATAACAGTAATAATGTCTGTAACATACTTAAATCAGCACCAAACCATATAAATATCACATACCTCCAAATTTCCCGATACCTTAAATTTACGCAAACATTAATAACGTATATCTAATCAAAGGTCACAACACGTACCTACACCACCAATTCCGAAATCCCAAGTAGAAATTTTACCCACACGTACAGGCACACCTTTCCCATTTTCCTCCCAATATCATCTTCAAGAATTAAGCACACGGGCTCTATCGGGCAGACATGAAAAATGTCTACTAGAATACACGCACAAAACACGCGCATGCGTGTACACACGCCACAAAACATAGAAACTTGATATCTACCTCATCAATGAAAAACAACCAACACAGAACTAAAATCCTGGGTAAGACGATAAACTACGTCCAACAGCAAGACCTCTGATCAGGAGTGTTTGAGAAGCGTGGAACCACCTCTTAATTGCTGGTGTTCCCAGGTCCAACCTGATCCGGGGTGGTAACACCTGTTAGGGTCCTAGCTATGGGCAAATAGTTAAACCTAAAACTTGGGTTAAAACATTATGAAATTGTAAAAATAGATTTTAATACCAGCAATACTTTGTAAAAAAAAAAATTATTACCAGCAATACATTTTTGAAAAATAAATATTATCAGCAATACATTTTTTGAAAAAAAAAGAAAAATTACCAGCGACGGAAAATTTCTTACCAGAAATAGATTTTTGAAAAAAAAAATATTAACGGAAATAGATTTTTTGAAAAAAATATTGACAACAATGAAAATTTTGTCGGCATTAAATAACACACTGAGATTGATATGCCGTAAAACAAAACAAACAGAACTTAAATGTCCCGAAAGATTCTTTTCTACAACATTATAAAAATGTTTAATGAAGTTTAAAGTAAAAGCGAAACATGTTAAAGATTCTTGTTTGTTTCTTATTCTAATATATATTTATAGACACTATCTTTCAAAAGTTTGAAGGAACCCCAGAATGGGATGAACTTGATAGAAGAGTGAAATCTTTCCATCCCCAAAAAATGAAAAAGAGCTTTGAGAATCATTGGAAATAGAATGGAATCAATTATGAGACGTACTCGAGGCGACAGAGGTGTGTTTCTACAGAAGGATGCTAAAGATATCATGGACCGAGCGTGTGAGCAACGATGATGTCTCAGAAAGGTTGCTAACAAGGAGGAGGCTTATACTTAATATCAGGAAGAGACAGCTGAATTTTCTGGGACACAAAATGAGGAAGGAGGGCCTGAAGAATCTGAAACTCACAGGTTGAATAAAGGGAGAGAGACACAAGAGGAAACAACGCGTGATATACTTGGCAGACTTAAGTAAGTGGATGACATAACGTGGGCTGGGAGAGGAAGCAGAGGGAAGAAACATTTTTGAGAGGACATTGCACATAAAAAGAAAAAAACCTTTGAGAAAATTTTACAACGAATGCCAAAATCAAGGCTAAAGGGATATATTTTAACGTGAGCAAAATTTAATAAATAAAAGGTTATTTTCTTTTTGTCATAATAAAATACCTATTAAAAATTATCAATCACGTTTATTTGTAACCATGTATAATCATTTTCTCTCATATAAACTACAAAACAACTGATACATATATATATATAAAATGATCAATATCAGAGATAACGTATGTAAATATAAAAGTGAACATCTACCATATGTCTCAACATTCAACATAAACAATCCAGAATTATTCACAGAAATTACAAAATATCTAGACCTACTTAGCAAGAATAATAAACTGAAAAATATACTGAAAACAAACAAAATAATTAAAAGCAAATGCCAATCTAAAAACCTAAAACACATATTAACTCATCCAAATTTAACCAACACACAATACAGGGAGTCACAAATACAACAAAAAAATATGTGGGGTTTGTGACATCATTATAGAAGGAAACTCCTACACTTTTGAAAACCCCAAAACGACATTCATAATAAATAAAAACTTAAATCACATTTTTGGAGTTGCAGTTTATGTACTCAAATGCAAAAAAAAAAATGCAAGAAGTCATATATAGGTATCAGCCAACAACTGAACAACAGGGTCTCCCTAAACAAAAGCAACATAAAATTACCAGACAACAGAAAACTTTTTGTATCACAACACATCTTCAAATGTAACCAGGGAAAATTTTAAATTGTGCCAATATATCAAACAGACTGTTATTCTTAACTACAAATGCAAAAAAAAAAAACATAAACAAATTTAAACCAGAACTGAATAGATATTAACACTACACGCAAAAGCACACAACATGCACATATAGTGACCAAATACAGTGATCAAACGACTCACATACATGCACGCACGCTTGTATATAATTAAAAAAGTTTTCATTTATAATGTGTATTTGTTTTAGTATATATATTATACATTTTTATTCATCATATATTGGCTACACGGGTTTCCGGACTCGTGACATTCTTCAGGTAATTTAAAGGAATCAATTTTTAAAGGAATAATTTTAATATTTCGTTGTTCATTTTCTGTATTTTTAGTAAGGCTTGATCTCATTTTTTCGATATTTCTGTCGCACTTTTCAAAATTTCAATTAGAGTGTTTACTTTGTATTTGAAATAGACGCCCTCTACTTACTACCATATATATATATATATATATATATATATATATATATATATATATATATATATATATATACGCACACGTACATATATACATACACACATATACCTTATATATATTTTATTTACGTATAAAATAAATAAAAACTGACAAATATATATATATATATATCTATATATATATATATATATATATATATATATATATATATATATATATATATATAAATATATATATATATATAAATAGAGAGAGAGAGATAGATAGATAGATTTTTCTAATATGTATTATTTATATACAGAGTGCCCATAAAGTACGTGTGCACTTTAAAAAAATTATAACTTTATTTGTATTTGCGATAGAAATAACCTGTAAAAAATGTTATAAAGTTTAATGTACCTAGTTTTAAGTATAGCTAAAATAACTAATAATGTGATTTCAGGCATTACTGTAAACCAGTTGGCAAATGTTTTCCGTGAACTGCAAAATCGTATTACCCTTGTATTGCTAATGATGGAGGACATGTGGAAACTTAAATAAAATTTCAATAAAACCATAAAAAATATAGATTTACTTCTTTCTAATCCTTTTTACAAATTATTTCTATCACAAATACAAATAAAGCTATAATTTTTTTAAAGTGCACACGAACTTTATGGACACCCTGTATATAATATGTCACACACACGCACACGCACGCACACACACACACACACACACACACATATATATATATTTTTTGAGTAACAATTGAAGAGAAGTGTGCCCAAATTCAAGTTATATTTGTTTTTGAAGAAAAAAAAACTTTAGTTAAGTAAAAATTATGAGAGACAGATATGAGTTACGGGCAACATTTGTCGTGTTGAATATTTGTTTTATGAATTTAACTATTTTATTTAAATTAAGTTGTCCTGGCCACTAACATATTTAATCAAAATATTATACAGACGTAGTAAAAGACATACCACGTCTCATTTTAGGGCCAATAATAAATAAATAAATATAATTCTGGAGCCGATGTTCTTACGAAAATGTGTACAAAACTCACGAAATACGGCTCCAAAATTGAAATGCACAGACGTCCCCAAGTTTCACGTCACTCTAGCCGCTTATCTTCAAGAACCCATTCACGTTCACACGCAAAAAGCTACCGCTCTGGGAAACGACAAAGAGACCACTCTAAACTACGGCGACACAATTCGCTGTAGGAACTAAATACTAAATGTATCTTTCACGCAAACTGACTCTTTCACGCAAACACACATATAAAAATATATAACTGTTTCTCACATACTTACATAAATTGTTTATTTGTTGATACTACGTCGTTTTTCTTCTGAATTTTACTGATTTCTTTAAAATTTGTTACTGAATTTTATTCTTTAAATGAAAATCGTGGGATTATTCGAAAGGGCTGAAATACGAGCAGTCCTGCATCAATATTTTATGTTATTGAATCGAATCCCGATACTCCGAATTTTGACATTTAACAAAAACCCAAGTAGAAGGATTTATTCAAATTTTCGTAAAAATAAGGTTCGCTATAATTTAAAAAAAAATTTAGACGTAAACGAATCCATCTTTATATACTTTAAAATTTCTACATGATTCTAATAGATTTTCATATTCTTTAACTTTGCGAGAATTAATGTAATTCCTTTAAATAATTTGAATTTTATACTCACCTCTAATATAAACATTTTGTTTATTAAAGTTCATTACATTATTAAATATTTGCATGAATCCATATCGAGACAAAAATATAGAGTGATTTAGAAGTTTAAAAAAAATATTGTAAGCTTCTGATAAAGAAGATTTATAAAGCGATTTATAAAAAAAAAATATATTTTTATAGATATTTCATGATTTCACATTTCATTGAACGGAGTTCTATGAACACTAACGGGTATGTCCCAATCCTCATAAATACGTTGGACACTATTTTAAGTGGGGGTAATATGCTGTCTAAGTAGTCCACCACTAGCAGTGGTTTACCTTCTTCACGCTGCTGGCGAGTATTGTATTTTCATGATGTTGTTAAGATCAACATTTCATTTACAAACTCCGTTATGGTCATTCCTCATTCAGTACAATACACACACACACACACACACACACACGCGCACACAAACACACACACACACACACACACACACACACACACACACACACACACATATATATATATATATATATATATATATATATATACATATATATATATATATATATATATATATATATATATATATATATATATATATATATATATATATATATATGAAGAAATATACTCTTAAGGTGTGCTATATTTATGGGTTAAAGTGCTCAATACCAGAGATAGAGCGCGTGTAAATATAAAAGTGAATATTGAAGTCAACACTTAGAGGCGACAGGCTGTTTCATGCCTGACGATTGCGTCTTTTATGCGTATTATATATATATCATTCAGTAATTCATCGAGTCTAGAAGAAACCTCAACATGATGAATCCCAAATATAGGACGAAACGGTCGCCCAGTGCTTTCTGCATGCTGTTGAAGTTTCTTCGATACTCGATGAATTACTTAATTATAATTATCTCAAATCTTCCTTAATTTCTATCATTATATATATATATATATATATATATATATATATATATATATATATATATATATATATATATATATATATAAAGTAAATATCTTAGCATACTGAGGATTTTACACGATTGCGAATGTTATTTTTCTCGAAAACAGCATTGCGTTTTTTTCTGATTGCTGAAATAAAGTTTACATATTGTTATCTGTTTAACATTCTATCAGATTCTCAACCAAATTTAAAACATGCACACACACACACACACACACACACATATGTATATATATGTGTGTGTGTGTGTGTGTGTGCAAATATGTTTTAAATTTGGTTGAGAATCTGACAGAATTATATATATATATATATATATATGTCTGTATGTTTTAATTTGGTCGAGAATCTGATAGAATTATATATATATATATATATATATATATATATATATATATATATATATATGTGTGTGTGTGTGTGTGTGTGTGTGTGTGTGTGTGTGCATGCTTTAAATTTGGTTGAGAATCTGACAGAATGGTAAATAGATATCAATATGTAAACTTTATTTCACCAATCAGAAGAAAAAAAACAACAAAGAAACGTAATGGTGTTTTTGAGAAAAATAACATTCACAATCTTGTAAAATGCTCAGTTTGCTAAGATATTTCCTTTTTTTAAAAAAAAAAGAAATTATTAACCAGTGAATTTGATGGCGTGTTAGAATTGATTTATAATTAATTTATGTATATCTTAGGTAAGTATCTTAGGATATTTGTTTTGCTACCATTTATTTTTAATGGTTGAATTATTAATTCTTTCCGATAGATATTAACAAAAAGTTTTTTTAATCCACTTTCTGCCAGTCACAAGGAAAGAAAAAAAAATGGGCATGATTACAACAAATGACCTTTGGCTGTAATCTAGTTGAACTGATAGGGAATGTTTTTTTTCCATTATTTCCCCATAGTATTGGTCATATGAATCTCAAAATGTCACTGTTCAATATTGAATATCTTTCTTCTTTTCCAACAAATATATTGACCTGCAGTCTTGATAAATTAATGGATTCTATTCCGCTTAGCATTTCGTAATCTATCTTTCTACTCTCTCTTTCAATCAATATCGGGTGCATCAAAATTGCCCGGCCTAATGAACGAACGGCCTGTAACGTTCGCTTTTAAAGCACTCACGTTTTCTCTTAGGCTTATCGACGTTTTAATTTTTTTTTTTTGGCTCGTGAAAGTTCCAACATTTCAGATCCCCATTTTTCCACCTGATCTCTGGAAGAATTAATTTTTAAATGAGAGCAAAATAAATCATCGTTGTTTATATCTCTTAGTTCCGACGAGAAATAATATCAGTTATGTTGAAAAATAGTAAACTTACAAACGTGTATTACAGAGAGGGAAAATTAATATTTCAAATGTATTTTTTACACAAATAATAAATGTAAAATATTAATTCATTTTAAATCAAATGTACATACATACATATATATATATATATATATATATATATATATATATATATATATATAGATAGATAGATAGATAGATAGATAGATAGATAGATAGATGTACCACAGTAAAAAAAAATATTTAAGAAATGTAATATGGAACCAAAAAGAAAACTACATTTATTCCTATAGAAAAAAAAGCGAGAGCAAACATCAATTGCAAAGGACAGCATGTATTGATATGAGGAAGTGGAACAGCGATTGATATGATATGTATTGATATGAGGAAGTGGAAATGCGAAGAACGAATTAGAGATATTAAAATCAAATACAACCTTGTGCAAATTAATTGAAACAGCGCTTTAGTTTCTTTTCTTTCAAAATATGGTTCGTTTTCGACGCACTTTGCAGTAATATGAATCTATTTTCGGGGTGTATGATGAAATTTGTTTGGCCTTGAAAAATATTGCGCAAACTGCGATTGCATCAAATTTTAATCACGCTCAAATACAATTGTCTCGACTCTCGATTAGTTGTTCGACGGCCATTATCTGCGATGGACGTTACTCCAAGGAAGCGTACGAAAAATGTTAACGGCGCACATTGGAAATCCTTATCAATGTAATATAGACTGGCCCGGAATCTCTTCTGATTTAAATGCAATCGAGAATCTGTGGTCAATCTTCATGGTACGACTTTGTGGAATGGACATACGAAGTACTACTAACATGTGCATTGGGTCGTGTTTCATTGGAAAAATATGAAAAAAGTAATTAATAACGGAATTGTTCGTTTTGTTTCAATTAATTTGCACAAGGGCGTAAATAGGAAACTCTAAATATCTAGCAGGTGTATTAACAGAGGACGGAAAGTGTGACAGTGAAATTTGAAAGCGTATTGGGATAGCAAAAGATGCCTTTCAAAGGCTAAAATATTAAGAAACAGGAAAATTTCGTTAGAAACAAAGAAAAGGGTACTGAATTATTTTGTAATATCGGTCCTCCTATAGGGCAGTAAATTTTGGACAACGTCTTCAAAGATGACGAAGAAACCCCAGACAACATAAATGTTGTTTTAAAGAAGGATGCCGAGAATACCATGGACTGAACATGTTAGCAATGGGGAAGTTTTAGGTAAAATGTAAACCAAAAAGATACTTTTATTTATAATCCTAATGCGACAATTAAAATTTCTAGGGCATATAATTAGGAAAAAGGGCTAGGAGAAATTGACATTCACAGGATATATTGAAGTCAAAAGCGACAGAAGAAAGCAGCGCATAACGTCTGCCCAACAAGCTTGAGTAAATCGTTGGTAGAACGGAGATTAGCAGGGATAGTACATGCAGAACCCTTACTAAGAGCTACAAAGGACGGTAAATTGTGGGAAGCAATGGTCCTGGATGGACACTGTACACAGAAGAAGACGCCAACTGCACAGGAATTAGCAAAACAGTTTAATGCAAGTCGTACTTCGGTCAGAAAATAGCCCCATGAACTCGGAAAAGTGTCCAATCTTTCTATGCTTTAGCAATGATTTTTTCCCTCTGCTCGTCATTGAAGAATAAACTTTCTACTTAAACTTTTGTGGGTAAAATCATTACTACTGATGAAAAATGGACAGTTACATGTGCAATAAATACTGATTATGTAGTTTGGATCGAGTAATAAAAAAATATATTTCGAACGATCATTTCCTTAGGTGCATTGCATGTGCTTCGACAGGGCTACATACAGTTTTGAATTCATAGTTTTCTTTCTCCAAGACCGGTTACTACCCAAGGCTATAGAACCCACTCTGTCGATAGATAGGGGTGAGAATATATGGATGTATACTTTTCCTCTAAGTGAATGTAATGAACTCAACTGGAATTCGAACCCGACTCTCCGATTCCGTAATACGAGCGGCAGTTCATTAATCTACCGTCCCTCCAAAATAGGAGCACCAAAATGTCGCCAGTAAAAAAAAGGCTTGCAAATTAACCGTACCTACCTGTACACTCTTTATTCTATTAGTGATTACTAAAGTTTCTCCTCACTGCTTATAGCATAATAGATGTGTTCGTAGTGTAGTGGTTATTAGTAAATTCGGATCAAGTTTATTGCATTCCCTTTCGGCTTGGAATTGTTAATCAGAAAGGGGAGTTCCAATTCCAGTCGGGTGCGTTATAATCACTTGTGCACAAATACCCTTAGGAAAAGTATGAATTCAACACTTCTCTCCGCAGCTTTGGGTTAATCAGTAAAACTTTTATCCTAAAATCATTATTGTATAACCCAAAACAATTCTTACAAATTAAATAACCTGAAGAGGGTTAATAAACCGTAGAAAACGAATCAATCAGTAAATCTTTTTTTTCCCATTTTATCCCGTACTATTGACCAAAACTAATCTAAGCAAGCAAATAACATTTATATACGTTTAATACTGGCTAAATATCGACATAAAAATAAAATATTGTATTTATGAAAATTTTAAGTATTGTCGTTGAAAGTTAATTTTTCGTCTGTTTTTATGCGATTACAAACATATAATTAGAATAAATACTGTTTATATAAATTATTTCATACAGAAATGGTATATCTAATATACTCAATATTCAATGAAATGTTTTTTTTTATTTATTCTGTTTAGAATGTAAATTTTATTACCGTTTATATAAAATATTTTCTTTAATCTAAATCATATCTTCTTAACCTGGGATTCATGGACCAGCTATCAGTCCAGTAAGGTCCGTGGGAACAAGATAAATATTAACATCATTATTCGCTAAACAGCCCTTGACCCAATCAACGGTTTCCCATGGAAAGAAAAAAATTGCATCCTACCACGGCTTGAAAGAAAACGCACCCAGCTACTACTTACAGTGTCCACATCTAGGCGTCTCTTGACTTGCTTTTGCGGTCATGTTTACCATTTAAACGTCTGTCATAATTCTATGGACAGCCGCCATCTTTTGTCACTACATAAGAGAAAGCGATAATTCCCATTTTCCACGGTTTATCAAGGCTTGATTATCTTCCCATATACTGGTGAGGATTAACTGACCACACATTCTTTCAAGCGTTCTTTCTTTCTATGTGTCATGTTCTTTCAGTACGTAGGCAATTATGTCTCCCCATCTCCCTCTATCCTTTGCAGTCGTCAACAAGTTCCTTCACTCTGCTACCTTCCACGTGCCACGTTCTGTCGTCCACTTGCTTAAAGCGTGGATAGCTGAAAAGGGGAAACGTGTACAGGTTACATGAGGGTGCTGTATGGAGAAATGCATGTACAGGTGTTCTACAAAGAACAATCAGGTTGTGAGCATCCGCTAGACTGTTTTTCTGACAATGAAGGGCTAGTTCTTCTAGGGTTCTGTGTCTCAAAGGGTCCGTGTCTCAAGGGGTATTTGTCTAAAGGGGGCCGTGACACAAAAAAGGTTAGAAACTACTGTACTAAATGCTGGTAAAATACGCAATAAAATATTGACTGATTTAATGACGTTTTTCCTTCTTTTTAAATTAAATGTGTAGGGTTCTCTGTTATACTTTGATTTGTATGCCACTTTTTTTTTCTGTCACCTTTATTTCTGTGATCATTCGGGACCTCACATATTCCTCTTAAAACGAAGTTAATCTCTTTCAGTTGATTGGGTTTGGAAGCGCAAGTGTCCTCTTTTTTATATACTATTTCAAATACCAAAAAATAGGTAGTTCTTCTTCTATGTGCTGTGTAACTTTAGGTTGTCGGCGATCATGGCTCTCCATAATTTCCTCTCATTTGTAACTGCTTATAATTTTTGTCTTTTTGTCTATCTCTCCTAAACCCTGTTCTACCACTCATTTATACAATCTCGCATTATGCATTGTTTTCCTCTGTCCCCCTTCCATTCTATCTGCCTTGTGAGTATCAAATTTTCGAAAACGTCTTTCCTCATTATGTGACCTAGAAATTTCAACAGTCGCTTCCTGATGTTAATTATAAATGTCGTTTTTGTTTCCATTTTCTCTAAATCTTTATTATTACACACATGTTCGATCCATGGTATCGTTAGCATCCTTCAGAAGAAACACGTTTCTGTTGTTTGAAGTCACTTCTTCATCTGTGAAGAGATTGTCCAGCATTCACTGCAATATTGAAGAATTTATATTACGTAACAATTCAGTACTTACACATATAAAATCTTAAAATATCAACGTGAAATCCAGTATGTAATCGAAACAATAGATTTGCAGATAAAACATGTGAATCTCTTGCATAATTTATAAATCGATCTATCGAATAATTTATAAATCACTTTTCCATATTTCACTGAATTCATTTAAATCATTTTTCTTACTCTGGTATAATAATTCTTATTTATTTTTAATTTTGTTGTATTATTTAAAAATTTGTACATAGAAATTTACATGAATACATCCCACTGTTAAGTGCTAATATTAATATAAAGATTTTTTATTCATTCACCAATAGCCCTAAAACTGAACATTAGAACTTGCTATTGTTATTAAATGGTTAAAGTAATCTGAGATGGATATTACAAATTCTTCTGTGAGGTGAACTGTTTTCTACTACTTAGGCAAGCTCGTGAAATCAATATTTTACAGACATTATCTAGAGAAACATAGGCAACATTAAATGATAATATCTGCAAATTAATATATTTGCTATTTCTATTTCAGTGGGCAAGCACAACGAATATTTTGTCAAGTAATTCTTTCATCTATTTTTCCAGAGGTTTTGCTCTTAGAATGAAATAAAGGTTTTAAGTATTTTTCACAAATGTTACTTGTGATATCCCGGGTTACGTAAAAGGAGAGTTTCTTTTGCATATTTTAAATAATAATAATAATAATAATAATAATAATAATAATAATAATAATGATAATAATAATAATAATAAACCTTGGTAAGATAAGCGTCTTCATGGTTAATACTCTGTCCGTACCGAAGAACTGATGCGGACAAACCCCGTATCAATCAGTGGTTACGTTGTACAGTGTTCAAAGCTGAAACCGAATTGCTGCACAGGACCAATGCTAGCTAATTAGAAATTGCCAAGCAAACATACTGAAAAATTGTGCTGACCCCCAAATGTAGATTCTGTGATAAATATCCATAAACAATTGACCATTTTGCATCAGGTTGCACATTTTTAGCACCAAATGAATATAAATTTCGACATGATAGTGTGGGCCAACATCTGCACTGAAAAATATACAACTTTTACGGGAAGGAAAGAGAAGAAACTGGTGTGAACATCACCCAAAACCGGTTACAGAGATAAGACCTGTAAAATTTTATGGGACTTTACAATCTACAAAGACTAAGCAATTAAAGCTAATCACCTAGGCATAGTGATTATAAACCAAAAGAACAGAATGTGCTTTCATATTAACATGGCAGTTCATGCCGACTGCAATGTCGCTTTGCAGATCTTCAAAAACCTATCAAAATACAGGGATCTTGAAGTGGAAATCTCAAAAATATGGCACATGAAGCCATCTGTAATCCCAATTGGAGTTGGGACCCTGTATTTTACTGGAAAATGTTCTGAGAGATACATTGAACACAGCCGACGTCTTAAATAAATACAAAAAATTGTGCTCACAATTACAGCTCACATCTGACGAAGGGATTTATCAATGTAAATATGTGTTTTCTTACGCTGTTTGATTTTTGTTTTGTTTTACAAAAATGTTCAGTGGAAAATGACAATGATATTTCCTACCTTATGTCTCTAGTTGGGACCCGCAAGGAAATGAGTATACAACAGAAGTCAAAGTACATAATAATAATATGAATAATAATAATAATAATAATAATAATAATAATAATAATAATAATAATAATAATAATAATAATTGTTTTACTTAGTGACTTTTGTTCCGTAAGTTTTATTTTTGCCAGATTCATCTTCATGTCTCAAAGCTTAAACTTTTTTGTTCTAAATACAACAGGTATCTAAAATTCCCAGATCAAACAAATCTAAGAATGGCATTTTAACAACCACCAGTTCTCATCAATATCTCTTCCGTTCGTGACTGCCTTTCAACTTGCATTAAATATGTTGGACATGTACGTCATCTGCAAAGCTTGCTCTCCATTCGGCCCAAGTCAGAAACTGTCGAACTTAGCCCAGCACGCAATGCCCAAGCGTCCAGCCTTCTTTTCTCGGAAATGCCTGCCTGTAGTCTCCAGAAATGGCAGTTAATTCTTCGAAGATGATTCCTATTCGATATCTCTATGATGTCCTTCGAGACGACCCTTGAAAGAAAAGAAATTATCCTTCGAGTCTCTTCACAATAAACTATTACGCTGACTACTTTTATAGTGGTTAATGTAGCCACAGACTATATTCCCCAGTTCTTCATTCCATTACATGAATCTTACTAACGATTAACGATGATACACAAAGCTGTCTTCGCCCGTCATAAAAAAAATGGCCGACAAGCAATCTCAGGTTTGAAAATGAAGATCTTCGAGATGAATTTAATTCTTTCAAGAACATTGTGCAATATTTGTATTAATGTCTCCTTTGGAAAAAAATAATGTATGGCTTAAGAATACTATGGAGAAAAAGTTCTGGTCTGGAATAGCATAAAATCTATAAAACTTGAGATTTACTTTGAGGCACTGATATATTGTAAACAAGACATTTTTACAGTAGTCGCATGATTTGTTTATAATTATCACAATATTTAATTTAATAATCTATATCACCGTTTTTTTGTTGTGAATAATACAACATCAGTATAATACGACCCCATGTTTTTCAACCTAAAAACGGACAAATTACACCTCACTGTACAGTCATTCCTATGTAATTTTTAAAGTTTTACCATATTATACATTAAAATCCAAATATATTTCAATAAATATTTAAATTTTCGCGATATTAAAGAATAGAAATGAACGAAATATTTACCGTTTGCATGTTCTTCTAATTATCGTTTCAAAAATTATTAAATATTCGTGGAAAACTGCTAACTAAGCGTATCTTGCAATACATTTAAGTTGTTAATTATCTATACTTTTCTGTCTGGTATGACTTTATTTCTATATATTATTAAACTATGAAAATAAAAAAGAAATGAATTTTCATTAAGAATGAAGAGAGAAAAAATTTAAATCAAAATGTAAAGAAACTCGTGAGCAAAGTTGTTCTAATTTTATAAATTACGCTGATTCTCAGAAAACAAATATTGCCGACATATGACAAAAATTTTTATAAAGAATGTTATCAACACTTGCCTATTTGTGCGTTCTTACCTAGTAAGAGTGTATTTGCAATCTTGCTGTTTCAAATAAGTGTTTTTGGATCTGAGTAAAAATGTCTGAAATCGTGAACGTCTGTATTATACGGCCCACCAGTTTTTGTATTTAATTTTTATGCGAAATCTCTTTTATTATGCACAAGAAAATAGATAAATGAAAAGTTGCTCTGTAAGTAGAATAGAAGAATCGGTCAAATAGTATTACACACAGAACCAAAGTAAAATAAAATCTTCTTACAGGACTGGTGATCTTCCGTTTAGTATTAAGGTGTGAATATATTACAACATAGAAATATGTGGTTATGGTTAACAGAGACTTTGTTCGGATGTTGAATAGAGATAAAATGCGAGACTAAACAAGGAAGGAAGTACTTCTTCAATCATAAAAGAACTCTATTTTGTCTGACCATATACGATTTTATAGAAAGTTTGGAAGGTTTTACAACTCTCCTTCTATCCTGACTAAGCTGATCAAGAAGTATTTTTGTATATTTTACCTGTTCACAGTCATGTAATCCCGACGTCTAATTAATTTACTCTATTATGTATTTCGCTTTCATTCATCCATGCATGACTTTGATATATCCGTTGATCATACATTACAGACAAAAGATTGGGGACAACTTGCATTTCTTTAAAACACCTTAAAATGAGATATTTTTGTTGCTTTTTTTTAAGTAAAAGATCAAATTTCAGTACATACAGCTTATTTGCGTTTAATTTACATTTGTTCCCGAGGCTCCTCTTACTATCAAAATTTTCAAATTTGGTTTAGTAGTATAAGCAATATATTTTGGTAAATCATGAATAATTTGTATGAGAAATATTACATTTTATTTTCAGCATTATCCCCTCAATAGACATTTTCAAAATTACCAGAAGGACTGGAGATTTGATTCAGCTCAAGATAAACATGAAAAAAGAAAACTGTCATTTCATTTTGCAAAAGGATGCTATACTATCTGGTTTAAGCATAATTGGAAAAAAGTACCATTTACAACATGACAATGATCCAAAACACTCTTCTAAATTATGTCAAAATTACTTTGAGTAAAACAAAGGAACAAAATATTAGAAATTATGACTTGGTCGCCTCAATTTTCTGATTGAATTAGAGTTGGGTGAATTTTATAGGAGAGCACGAATAGAATACCCAAAGAGTGAGAGTGAACTTTTTCAGTGCTTGAATGTTTAGGAAGTTCTGTCATTTAATAATTCTTTTCAAAAACTTTTGGAAAGAATGCCAAGAATTTGTAAAGCACTAATTAAGGCAGCTGGTGATTTTTATTGAGGAAAACAACATATGATGCTGTTGTATGATACATTTTCATGGTTAAGTACTTATTTGTTTTTGTCACAATAAAAGATATACACTGCAGAGGAGACAAGGTGGAGTAATGGTTAGCGAAGATAGAATTGGAGATCCGAGTTCGAATTCCGGTCGAATCCATTACTTTCACTTTCGTGCTAATACCATTGGGAAAGGTATGAATTCTCTTCTTCTCCCCCTAGCTGTGGGTAAATAGCAGGACAGATCGGGTTCAGTTCTATAGCGTTGGATGGCAACTGGTCTACCGCAGAAAGAAATGACAACCTACTACGAGAAAAATCTGCCTCGTCAGTCATGTATCGATAGCTTTTATCACGCATGGCACATAACTAACTGACACTGTATTTACTGAAATTGTATCTTTTACTCTTTTTTTTTAAGCTTTTCACCCCAAGCAAGGCTGGAAGCCACTAGCACGCAAGGAGTTACAGAAGGTTTGGAGGAAGAGCAGATAGGGGTGGTAAAGGAGGGGATGTGGAGAAAGATAGTGGATCGATCAAGGCAAGGGGGTTACAGAAGATTTGGAGTGAGAGCAGATAGGAATGAAAGGTGAAAGGATGTGGAGAAGGGGAGTGGATAGATCAAGGCAACTGGAGATGTGGATTGACGTTACGCTTAAATAGTTGGAGATTATATTTGTCAGGGAAACAGGAATAAGGAAGGGAGTTCAGCAGGCGAGATGTGCGAGACATGAAGCTATTCGAGTAGTACTTGAATAAAATGCAAATATATCTAATTTTATGGTGTGTTTAAAAAAATATAGGGTGGCCTTAAATTTTATGTACCACCATGTCCATTAAGTTGGTGGAGGATATTACATTTTTGTAAGTTGAGTCAATCCTTGCCTACATTTATAATAGAGAACATTTATTGAGAGAAAAACGCTCCGGATAGAAATGAATTGAGCAAGAACACAAGAATAAAAATGGTTGTAAAACAAGGAATTGTCTTCTCACAGTATCTTTATTTAAGCGTTACAGCGTGGAGACCCTTAGAGTAATAGACGTCCTTTCATGGTTTATTAGTCGTGGGCACCATCATAAGAACATAAGACACATAGCTGACATTGTGCTGGTGCTAGACATAGAAAGAAACCTGTAGGAATTCCGAAACAAGTAAGTAAATGAAAGCTGAAAGAGTAACAGCCCGAATTTCCAGAATCAACCAGGTACAGTGGAGTAATGGATAGCAGCACGGACTGAGGAATCGGAGAGCCGAGTTCGAATACCAATCAAATCCATTACATTCACTTACGTGCTAATACCCTTGGGAAAGGTATGAATCCTCTTCTTCTCCCCACCCCCAGGTATGGGCAAATAGACAGGACAAACAGGGTTCTATAGCCTTGGATGGCAACTGGTCTACCGCAGAAAGAAATTGCAACCTACTGCGGAAAGAATCTGCCTCGTCAGTCATGTATCGAGAGATACATGATCGCCTAAGCGTATATCATGCATGGCACATAACTGACTGACTGATAGGAATTTAACTGTCAGTCTAGTTTTATATCTCACAGAACGAAATATGACACCGAAATCCGTAGTTGCATTGGATTATCGAAAGAAGATCCTTTCCTTAAACTCAACAAAATAGTAAGGAAGCGGAAAATTTTTGCTAGAAAGGTGTGTTGAACTTTTATGTAATATCAATCATCCAGTATAGCAGTGAATGCTGGCAGGTTTTTTTCTCAGATGAAAAGTTGACTCGAAGCAAATAAAAATGTGCTGCTACAGAAGTATGTTGAAAATGCCATAGATGCAGCATATAAGTAACGGACATGGTTCAAGGAACGTAGTAACAAAAAAGACTTTTACACTTTACATCAGAAAGAGACAGTTTGACATTGAGGAGACGCCTAATGATGAACGAGGTTTTTGGGAATTTGACATTCACATAACATATTGAAGGCAAGAGAGAAAGAACGGAAATGAGTGACTAACCTCACTTTCAAGAGGAAGCGAATAGTAGAACCTGGACAAAGATGGATAGTAAGAAGGCGAACATTACTCGGAGCTATGAAGAATAGTAAACGGCAGAGTATCATGGCTGCCCTCGTCCTGAAGGGATAACGGTATATAAAAGAAAATTAATCTCTAATAAATAACAAGATAATCGATTAATTTGCTAAATACTGCGCCTTAAAGTGGAAGATTTAAACATGTCATTGGAGGCAGTAATGCGTCATTTATCTCTTGTGTAATCTTTAATATATTTACAAATGGATGTGCGGATAGCGTATCGCTTAGCCTGAAATTGGCCTGACGAGTTCGAATTCCGACAGAGTTCGTTATGTTCACTTTCACACAACTAACTTTGGTAAATGTATAAACCTATCTCATATCCCTCAGCTATGGGTTAAATAGCACAGCAGACTTTGTTTTATAGCCTTGTTTGGCAACCAGTCTAGGGGGTGGAGACACTAGGTTAGAAAATGGTTGCTGTGCTAAGGATCATATAGATGCTCATCATTCTAGAGACGATGACTCGATAAAAAAGAATGCCCATCACCGCTGCAACCTGGGCCACTATTTAGGATGTGTGTGCGTGTAAAATCGCACAATGGGTGAAATTCTTATACGTGTTCTTAAATCTTCACCTTTTTATATTCATGGCTAATAAGTTCTGTTTCTGCTGGTAAATAAACAAATGTGGAATTTTACATTTGAAGGGAGAAACAGATGAGATCATTCTTTCATGAAGTAATCATCATCGCTATCGAATTTGTTTCAATCACGATATTTCATCCGGTTAAATCTGAGTATCAATAAATGCATGTGGTGTCAACTGACCTTCCAGAAGTTGAAAACTCAATAATTTATTCTTTCACGCATATTTTGTTAACTACTGCTACGTTTGATTCCAATGTGTTGGGGTAACGGTTAGCGAGCTAGTTTGGTTGACCATTACTAGTGAGTTCGAACTTCGCTGTCGTCTTCATATTTGTAATTTGAAAATTAAACCTTGTTAACTAAAATTTTCTACAAAATTGCATCAAGAGTAATGGAAAAAATATAATGTATACTAAATTTACGAGATGCATTACAGAAGTTTTAACACATTTCCAAGAAAGACATTTACTTATATCAAAGGAGTAAAAAATTCTAATTTCCTTCAAAATATGATCCTCTGACGTCAATGACTTGTAGGCTTCTATTCACTTCATGAAGATCCAGTGAAGGGCATCAAATAGGAAGGTTTCCAAGCCGCTAGCTACGGCCTTCTTCATCTTAATATCTTCAAAACGACTATCCTCTGAGGTTCTCATTCAGTTTGGGGAACAACCAAAGGTCACATGGATCAAGGTATGGACTTTAGGGAGTATGAATGACTGTTTTGATGCCCATCTCTGTCAACGCAATACTTTATTGCATAGCAAGCAAACAAATTGTCTGCATGTTTCGACTGCATTTTGAAAACTAGTTAGCCGTGACAAGTAGTGTTTAGTAGGGTGAGTTCGAAGAGCTCTTTACAGCCATCTCCTTCAAGCTGAAATAACAAACATTGGCATGTCAGATTATTTGATGTATAATAATGATATACTAAAAATACAAAAGTCTCAAAACTTCTGGAATGCCCATCGCATTTTCAATATAATCATCTTTTTTCAATATGTTCACTTAAGTTCACTTAATATTAATCACATCGATTTAACATTACACAGTGATGAATTCAGATCAAAATGTCAGAATTATTGATATATACAGCTGGTGGTAGATTAATTTTTTTTTTTAAGCGTATCACCCCAAGCAAGGCTGGAGGCCACCAGCACGCAAGAGGTTACAGAAGGTTTGGAGGAAGAGCAGATAGGAGTGGTAAAGGAGAGGATGTGGAGAAAGATATTGGATCGATCAAGGCAAGGGGGTTGCAGAAGATTTGGAGCAAGAGCAGATAGGAATGAAAGGTGAAAGTACGTGGAGAAGGGAAGTGGATTGGTCAAGGCAACTGGAGATGTCGATTGATATATATAATATATTCAAGTTGCCATATTCTAAATTTCGAGATGAAATATTTTTACATGGATATGGTTAGATTGTGCAGTTGCGATTCAAACGAGAGACAGGGTGGGGTAAAAGAAATCAAATGATTGTATCATGATAGAAAGTAGACATATTCATACACCATGAGGAGTGTTCAAAAGTTCTTGACCTGACCATGAAGCCATTCCTCGGCAAATTATGATGCGGAAACTAGCTAACAAAATAAAACTTTTTGGTCTGTCGAACTTTACCCAACAGGATCGATTCCAGCTCATCTACATACCATCCTTGGTCCTATGTTCTACTTAATTTTCATTAACGACATTCCCGATAACATCAGCTCTCAACTTGACATCTACACTGAAGACACTACCATTTACACTTTCACCAAGAATAAGGTTGATCAGTCTGACAATGTCAAAATGGCAGCTAGTGCCCAAAACGACCTCAAAACCTTCGTTAACTCGGGAAAAATATGGCTTGTCAATTTCAACTGCTCCAAAAAGAGACTTCTCTCCATTAATCAGCTGAGAGACCTCTCTCTGTCTTCGATTAGCATGGCTGATGATACCCTCCAGGAAAGTGACACGTAGCGCCTTCTCGGGGTTACGTTCCAAGCTGGGTTACGTTCCAAGCTGACATGAAGTAGGAGGACTATATGGCGTAAACTGCGATTGTAACAGATTCTCATCAAGCGGGTAACTATTGTTTCGACTATCGATTAGTTGTCCTATGGCCATTGTCTGCGATGGACGTTATTACAAGTAAGCGTACGAAAATTGTAACTCTGCGCGAACACACTAGCAAGCCTTACCGCTGAGCAAATCAAAGTACAATAGACTGGCCCGAAAACTCTCCTGATTTAAATGCAATCGAGAATCTGTGGTTAGTTTGCAAGGAACAAATTACTGGAATGGACATACGAAGGAATAACATCTGCACTGGGTGATATCTCATTGGAAAAATACGAAAAAAAGTAAATAATAATAACATTTTGTTTCAATTTGCACAGGGGTGTATATACAGGGTGTCAATACACACACACACACACACACACACACACACACACACACACACACACACACACACACACACACACATATATATATATATATATATATAGAGAGAGAGAGAGAGAGAGAGAGCGAGAGAGAGAGATTGAGAGAGAGATTCTTCGGTAAAGCGCATCGAGTTCTCTCAGTCTAAAAACAAATTCGCTTAAATTTACCTTCATCCTGCCGTGCGACAAAGGCTTAGGGGTAGAATACTCGACTGACGCAAATTCAACCGGATTTCGATCCTAGCTAGAGGCAACCGGACGTCTAGCCACACTAATGAACTATGATACAGCGAAACTGTCTGTCTGTGGATTACAATATATATATATATATATATATATATATATATATATATATATATATATATATGTATATATATATATATATATATATATATACATATATATATATATATATATATATATGTGTGTGTGTGTGTATACAAGGTGGCAAAAAATTTGCTATACAGTTACTGCCAATAACGATAAAACAATTAATCAACAGTCCAGAAATGTATTGCTATGGTTCTGGTTAATTCTGATTAATAACAATAACATGCTATTGTAAACAACAGTAATTTAATTACAGATACTGTTCGAAATTCAAGCCACCTGCTTCAATACATTCGCTACAACATCAGAGAATGATTCGACAAATGACACGACACAATTGGTTCTGACGGCTTAAGTCTGCAAATGCGTCTCGAATAAATTGCTATAAACCAGAACCATTTTAATAATAACTTTCTAAACTGTTAATTGCTTTGTTTTAATAGTTATTGTAAGTAACTGTATAGTGACTTTATTGCTACCCTATATATATATATATATATATATATATATATATATATATATATATATATATATGTGTGTGTGTGTGTGTGTGTGTGTGTGTGTGTGTGTGTGCGTGCGTGCGTGCGTGTGTGTGTGTGCGTGTGTGTGTGTGTGAATGATAAAAACATACATAACATACAAGAAAGATGTTACGTACGTATATATATATATTTCTTTCGCAGGTGTTATAAATACAGAGCCCAAAGTTATGTGACATATATAAAGTATATATTAGTGAATATACATAATATCTAACGACAATAGCATGATTCGGAGTGAAGATTGCTGGAACTGTATGAAACTCCGGCTCGTGCTCAGAGATAGAGCGTGTGTAAATATAAAAGTAAACATAGAAGTCAACACTTAGAGGCGACAGTCTGTTTCATGCTAGATGCAATCGTCAGGCCACGAGTGCTGTTATTTTTCTCGGTTCTTTATATATAAAGGTCAGTTGTGCATTGTGGGCAGTCTATTTTGGCGGTTATTTTATGGGAAGTCGTTTATTTGTTTATTTATTTATGTGTGTCCAGTTATTTTGCTTGTTTTTATTTAATTTTATTTTTTATCTGATATATTTCTTTCTTTCTTTTTTTTGATCGGTGTTTTTATTAAAGTAGTAATAATTTGTTTATATAGCTTATTGTGGGTAGTCTATTTTGGCGGTTATTTGACCGGAAGTCTTTTGCAGCTACAGTTGCACCGAGAACATGGCACAAATAATAAAAATCACAACAGGAAAATTATTAACAAACCACACGAACAAAGTAAACCCACGTGCAACTGCAGAATAAAAAACGAATGTCCCTTAAACGGTAATCGTTTACAAAACAACGTAATCTACCAAGCCACGGTAAAATCACCAGATAACGAAGTAAAAGTACACGTAGGAGTAACTGAAGGACCATGGAAACAAAGAAATTATGTACACAAAACATCTTTCACAAATAGTAAATATGCGAACATCACAATGCTTTCTAAGTATATCTGGGAAATAAAAAACAAAACGCACACCACACCAAAAATATCTTGGAAAAAATAATCAGACTACAACAACCTATCAAAAACTTGCGAACTTTGCTTGGAGGAAAAAAATAGCTATCATTACCTTCCCAGACCAAAATAAATTATTAAATAAAAGATACGAGCTAATCTCAAAATGCAGACAGGAAAACAAATTTTTACTACGTAACTTAAACATTGAAAACGGAAAAAAACTATAAATACATAAACAAACAAAATGACAATAAAATAAGCAAAATAAATTAATTCAAACAAATTACCAAAACACACTTATTAGAATAGACGAAATAGAATAAAAAAGAAACAAAATCAATAAATAATGTAAATAATAAACAAATTAGCAAACTATTATGACCAAAATATTAGACTATAAAAAATCAAAACAAAAAATCGGACGAAAAATAGCTATAACTGTTATATAAGGATAAAAAAAAATGAATAAAATATAATATACTGCGTTACTTAAAAATCGAAAACCAAAAAGAGAAAATATAGAGTGTAACAAATAAATAACAACAAGTATAATAAATTGATCTAAATGAATTCAAATAAATAAATAAACTAACAACCGATACCGATAAACTATCCGTTTAGAGAAAAACAAATAAAGATAATCAATCCAAATAAATAAATTAAAAACTGTTCCCGCCAAAATAATAGTCAGCACAAACCACAACAATCAACTCCAAAATTCAACAAATAGCTTTAATTATCTTCTCAAACAAACACAAAATTATTAAATAAGCTATATAAACAAATTATTATTACGTTAATAAAAACAACGATCATAATAAAAATAAAAATATATGAGATAAAAATAAAAATAAAAGTAAATAAAAACAAGCAAAATAATTTGACCCAAATAAATAAACAAATAAACGACTTCCGGTAAAATAACCGCCAAAATAGACAACCCACAATGCACCACTGACCCGTATATATAAATAGCCGAGAAAAATAACAGCACTCGTGGCCTGACGATTGCATCTAGCATGAAACAGACTGTAGCCTCTAAGTGTTGACTTCTATGTTCACTTTTATATTTACACACGCTCTATCTCTGATATTGAGCACTTTATCCCATAAATATAGCACACTTTAAGACTATATTTCTTCATATATATATATATATATATTTATATATATGTCAAGTATATCTTTAATGTATGGTTGTAGCTATGTGTGAAAGTGTTCGGTGTAAGAGATGGAGTGTATATAAATATAAATAAAGTTGGTCTGAAGATTGTGGTGGAGCATGAAACAGACTGTCGTCGCTTGGTACTGACCTCCGTGTCAGTTGAAAATAGTACACAATGCGAATAAGAATTGGTTCCAGATAAGTTGTTCAAAGATGAGATTTTGATAAACGGTGTTTTCGAGTTTGGCCAAGCGAGACGGTCGCTCACTCCGATTCTTACCTTCCCCTCCAGATCCTTCTGCATCCGCTTCCTCCACCACCCTTGCCTTCCACTCTGACCTCCCATAATGGTTGACCGAGGAAAGGCAGGAATGAAATAAGGACTGAAAGCCAGAAGGAAGTGGGCTCGCCAAAAGAAAAATAATGTTAGGCAGGTTTGGCTGGGCCGTTTTTTGTTTTTACATCTCCCTCTTGATCTCCCTCTGATTCTCTGTCTCTCTCTTTCTCTGTCTCTCTCTCTCTCTCACATACACACAAAGGAGAGAGTGAGTGTGAGAAACAGACAGAGAGAGTAAGAAACGCTGAGAGAAAAATAAAAAGAATTCAGACCCATTCTCTCCCATATGTACATATAAGTGCACCATTAAGTAAACAGCCTATTAATGAAAAATAATGACATTTTATATAATGAATTTTTATGAAAAATACTTAATCTCCTTTGTCAATTTAACGCGGCACATCATTTACATACATTGGTATTATACAGTGAAAATTTAAGATCAAAATTTAGCTAAAGTGTATATAAGAGGCTACACAGTTTTTGATCCGTTAACACATGAGAATGCGACATCGATCCAACGGCGCTACGAAATGTCAAAAATAAAACTGAACAAAGTATTATGGAAAGTGTGTATCAAATTATATTACGTGCAAATATTTGATACTTTCTTTTCCAGTTCGGTGTAGTTTCCTTTAACCGCTATATCCATGATGTCATTGGATTAGTTTGAATCTATGTATTCAATAAATGTTAGGATGTAAACCATAAAATCTTGTTTACCCCACCGATAGTAACACCCGGTTCATGAGAATGACAGTCGGATATATTTGGTAAAGTCAGGGAAAAGGCATGATTTTCAGAGAGTTTATTCACAATTGCGTTCTCAACGCAAGAGGTATTATTCTAAAATCACCCGGTTCACAAGCTTCGCGGTTTTTGGAGTGGATATTTATCTCCTGTTTCCTGGTTAGAATTGGGTTTCGGGTTGCTTTTAAAGTCTCCAAATTCAATTTCACTACCAGTAGCCTTTGCCTGGCATTATCACCTTGGTTGGGGTGAATTGATAAAAAAATCAATAATAAATAAAACAGGCATACATGTGTATGGTTTAAAGCATTCACGAAACGATTACACACACACACACACACACACACACACACACACACACACACACACACACACACACACACACACACACACACACATATATATATATATATATATATATATATACAGTAAGTTTCACTCTGTACAAGGTCCGAGGTAGAGGGGTAGTTTATATGCATAGGAGGGTAAGATAACGGTTGACACTAGACTTGAACAGGCTAACATTGAAATATCCTCTTGGGTGTCTGTTCCATAGAGCAGTTGTTTGCGGAAAGAAGCGGTTTGAGTGGAACTTACTTCTCTCTGATGGAATACGGAGGGAACGTGGGTAGTTTGTTACTTTGTAAGTGACATTGCGGTTGCTAGCCGTGAAGGTCAATCGTGGTAGAATCAGGAGATGCAGTTCGTCCGAACATTTTCCATGATAGTAGCGAGATAGCAGTGAGAGATTCGCCACACTCCGCCTGTGAGAGAGAGAGGATGGAGTGTGAAAAATAATTCTTTTACAACAAGGATTCGGAGACGCTTTTGAACTCCATCTAGACTTGAAAGTGAGGTCTAGACAGCTCCAACCCAAATATGGTTACAGTACTTCATTTTCAGGCTGGGCTGTGTCTTATAAGGGTAGAGGATAGCATGAGGATTTAGGTACTTACTGGATCGGTAGAGGCAATCGATTACTGCATCTTTAACGATGGATCGTATATAGGAATTCCACTTGAGGTCGGGTGTTATTTTGAGGCCGATTATCCTGTCAAGGCACGGTGCCTCCTCCAGGGACGTCCGTTCATCGTGTCTGGTGGTAGTTTGGGGTCTGATCGGCGATGATTGAATGTAACCAGTTTGATATTAGACGGATAGAATATAAGCAGCAAGGTTTTTTTTTCTCACTTGGACGTGCTAGATCAGAAGAGAGGTCCCTTGCCAATCTCTGATCGTCAATAGTTTTAGAGGTGCAACTGTGTATCGTTGTATCATTGGCATAGGCAAATTATCGAAGTATATTCTAATGTAGATCATTTACGTAAATCAGAAAGAGGGTTGATCCGAAGAGGGTGATGCCTGCATTAACCGCCAGGGCCTCGGAGGACTGGCCGGCAATAATTACCTTCAGGGATCTACCTTCTAGGAAGGATGTTCTAATAGCGAAAACCCTTCCAGTGAACCCATAGCTGGAGAGATTGTGTAGCTAATCTTTGTGACACAGGCCATGGAGATATCAAAGGCTATGGCCCTTGGGGTATATGTGTCGTCAAGGGCCTCACTAATTCTGTGTGTAATGGTAGTTAGAACGTCAGCAGGGGGTCGGGATGATCGAAGCCCAAACTGATCGAAGTACAAGACGTTGTTCCTATCGAGGTGCACGACGAGCGTCTTGTGGTTTAAGGCTTCAAAATCTTATCGAGCATACTGAAGAGACGAATGGATCTATACTGGGAAAAGTAGGATAGATCGCCCGCCTTCTTGAAGACCGGACATGCGCTTGCCACCTTCCACATACTTGGGAAAGATTTCTCTCTCAAGCATCGGTTAAATAACTTTGCTGAAATCGGGGATAATTATGAGTTAATATTCTTAAAGATGACAACTGGAATTTTGTCTCGGCCAGTGGATGTTTTTAGCGTCGAGGCTTTTGATATATATATATATATATATATATATATATATATATATATATATATATATATATGAGCACTGTTGAGTGATAAGCTAATTCTATAAACAACAGCCACCTGCACTAATGCAAAGCTCTTCAGTAAAATGAATGGAGCACTTTGGCTGATGGGCATTTATTTACATTTGTAAAAACAATACGCTAGATTTACTTGTGTAACTCTACCGAGTGAAGATAGCCCTGGCTGACACCAAATTAGTTGTGTTTCAATCCTGGCTTGAGGCATTCGGAAGTCTAGTTGCACTGAGGAGCTGTGATACAGCGAAACAGTACTGTCTGTGAATGACATACATATACATATATATATATATATATATATATATATATATATATATATATATATATATATATATATAGATGTCTCTTGCTGAAAGAAGTATATTACTTATTACTGGGATTGTGCGCAGTGAGACGTGGGAAGTTGGGGAGGGGATGGTCTTTGTCATTTAACGTTGGCTTTGAGGCAAAGATCGGAGCGATGAGCTTCGCCTTGTATATCGAGGAGGATATGATTTCGTGGCCATTTATATTAGTGAGCACAGCCGCTTTGCCTTTGTTCATAATTTAGTTGGTGATCTTACAGAATTCGGGAGATACAATTTGTTTCTTTTCAACCTTGTCCTGGACAGATCGCAAATAGCTGTACTTTGCGTTTTCGATGACTCCCTTAGAGCGATTGCGGGCTATACTCCGCTTTGCAATAAATTTTGAAGCTGTGATTCCGGTAAACTGTGGCCGCAGCGCATTCAGGAGTGAACCAGGGATGACTCGCTTTTGCTGGAATTTGGTGTTGATGTTGTTGGGTGTTGTATAATACTTCATTCTGGAAAGGATCCATTCGGAGATTAGTGCAGCAGTTTTAGGGGAAGCATGTCTGAAGAAGGTTTGGAGACACTGACTAGGGAATGATCTGACGTACCAATGGAGCCTGATATGTCTGCTGAGCATTTGTCAAGGCAAAAAGTTCGAAAATGTCGAGGAAGTACGCCTTCTGTTTTTCAATGGTTTGGTTTACTTCCCGCAATATCTGCTTTCCTCATCGGTTTTGTTAGAGTGGACTAACCACTCTTTGTGACGGACATTGAAGTCACCGCAAATCTGAAAGTTGGCCAAGGGAAATTTAGTGAGGATATTGTTAATCCTTTCAGATATTCGATCAACGATTCCCGACCTTTCATTTTGAGGACCACACAGGACAAAGATGAATGTGGTACTATGAATACATAGAAACACATATACTGGAGATCAGGGTCCTCGTTTTTTTTGTCCCTGATACAAGGAAACTCGTCCTTGATGTAGGCACCGAGATGTATTTTCTTATAAAGGGTGAATAGCCCGGGATTATAATTGTGATTGGGGCATTGATGCCCGTTTTAGATTGGAACAGAAGATCAGGTTTAGACTGAAGAATATAGAATATCATTTCTGGAACGTAGGGACGTAGACCCCTTACATTTGTGTAAGAGATGGTATAACTAGGGTCTACTCTTTTTGAAGTTGGGTTTGCTATTTTTGTTATTTTCAATTTAATTGCTTTCTTGTTTGTTTTGGATGGTTTAGTGGATGATTGTAGGCAGTAAAACATTAAGGCACCCATTGGAGATGCACGCATAAATTACCTGTGTTGGTTCGGCTGTAGACACTGCCGAATCAGTACCCATCATCATAGCATCGAGAGGCCAAACTAGAGACTACTGCACGGCCCAGAAAGAATTCACAAAATGGCAGTACAATAAACACGATATTATGCACCTGCCGATAGGATAGCCTCCTTCGTATTTACTCGAAGGTTTCGATCTCTACTATCAGGCGGATACCGCCAAAACCCAGAAAACGTTTACCTACAGCACACTTAATGATCAGGAAAATAGTCCAGGAAAGATTCAGGGGCGATATTTTTTTACGTGCTTCCTCCATATAAAGGGCAAGAGAACAGCTCCTTGAATCAGAAACATCGTACTGGCCAGAAACGTAGGGTACCCAGGTGAGCTCGCACATATACATGAGAAATAAGATATATATATATATATATATATATATATATATATATATATATATATATATATATATATATGTTAATCGGTATAACTCCATAAAAGACAGTAATGTCACTAAAACACAAGTGGTTGCAGGGTGTGGAAGAATTAGGTAGAGAAACACTAATAATGAGCAGGAAGAAAAAAGATTGATCAGGAGGACAGTAGATAGCGACTGACATTGTGTTTACATTTTTGTAGATGAAAGTTAGCTTGACTGCATGGGGACGGAAGGGAGTTTTACAAGCGAGAAGTACAAGTAAAGAAACTCTTAACGTAGAACCTACGGCTACATCTAGATCAGCTCCACTCTAAATTGAGTACTTGAGGCCAGTCTCGTACTGCGCTTAAATTCAAAAATCTATGTACGACGGTGAAGAGCTCATTCGAAGAATCACCACGAAAGTATTTATAAAAATGATAGAGAGCGGTAACCTTACGGTGATCGGAAAATGACTGAAGCCGAGCCGCCAGATCAGGACCAGTAATATTACTGATTCTCCTTTAGATTTTATCAAGGAGCCCAACAATATATATATATATATATATATATATATATATATATATATATATATATATATATATATATATATATATATGCGCGAAAACAACTTTGAGTGAAATTGATAGTAAGGATACTGCAATTGAGAGGCCTTGAAAAAGAATGCATTGGAAAGGAAGTAATATTAATAATGCTTTGTGCTAAAGGTTACAGGAACAAGGGGTCAGATTAATTAAATTTCCATTATTTATATATTTGAATCTGTGGCCATAAAAAAAAACAACAGGAACTTCAATGGATGAAAATTATTTCCAAAAATAAAATATGAATGTATATAAATTTATTTGTAACAAAAAAGAAAAGTGCATTAATTTCATTTTCATTGTGAACTATAAGTGAATCTCTTCTGTGTTTGTAGCCAGCCTGGAGGCTTGAAATTTCTTGTAAAAGAAGTTTTAGGTATCGATCTGCCCAAGGATCCCAAGTACCTGTGTAGTGATTGGGAAGCAATAAATCTTTCGCAAACTCAGGTGAATATTTTTATGACATTTCAGCACGTCTTTCACGGCAATATTTTTGTCAACTTTTGATTTTATTTTTGTATAGCAAAAGAGTAGTTAAAACTGTACACATATAAGATGGTATGCGGAAAATTTCTTAGCCTGACTCCCTTTGCAACATATAACAAAAAAATGATCAAACATAAGAATTTTTAAAATTCTTTCTTGGATTGGCTGAGAACTTTTCCGTAACCGTTTGTAAATTGAAAAGAAAATGGTGGCTTGTTAAATTTAGATATAGTTGTTAGGGAACATGTCTTGATATATATATATATATATATATATATATATATATATATATATATATATATATGTATAAAATTGTTTATTTAAAAATTATAACAAAAATATGTTATAAAATCACTACAAAAATAGCCATTTTGTTTCACCACCTCAGGTGTCTTATCAAGACATGTTGAATGAAGAATAAAGGGTTTTAAAAGTTTCAAATTAATTAACGATCCTTCGTAAGGAAAAACGCTGTTAAATAAGCAGGAATGACCAATCAAAATACAAGTATACGGGAATTAAAAAAACTTGACAAACAAGTAAGGTTATAATAGCTATTAAAAGCTTTAAATTTGGGGTTTTATTAAAATAGAATTTATTCTAACCAATAAGTATTAAATTATATGATAAAATTTGATATTAAAATTAAAGCTAAAAAATTATCAGTTTTAAAATCTAAATTTAATCTCTATTAAGTTTAAAATTATAAAACTACTGATGAGAAAAGAAAAAATACATATGTTTTTCAATTAATTATATTTTTTCATTGAAATTACGTTAGAACAGACGCTAATTTCAGCTAGTCTTCCCCACAAAAATGTATACATTTTAATTACAAGTGTCTGAATAGGGTGTTCATCTCTCGCGTAAAACAATATATACACTCAGATTAATACATATTTAGATATATACACACACAAATAGGTAACGAGACAGGAGACATCTTTACGGCCCTTTATAAAAAAAAACAAAAAAAAAAACGAACACATACATACATACACAATTAAATCTGCATGCATTTTCTATATATATAGACATCGATAAATACACGTTCACATACATACATATACAATTAAATATGCATGCATTTCCTATACACACAGACACCGATAAATACATGTACACACATTCACATACATAGACCGAAACATTCTGATACAAGCAAGAATATGTAAGACGTAAAGTGTTATTAAACGAATGCTAACCACTTATTAAAATATAACTTACACGGGCAAATATGCATAGATAGAAATGGTCAAATAGACCAGAGAAACTAAGAATATGGTAAGGAAGAACATTAAAACAGATATATATGTTTAAAAACAACATTATCTAATATATGAAAAACGAAAATTCCAAACACACAAACATATATATATATATATATATATATATATATATATATATATATATATATATATATATATATATATATATAACATATAATTCGATATAATCCTTATACATTATGTGATGGAAAATAAGAACTACCTACGGGTATAAGTGTACAGTCACACATATTTTCATATATACACATACAGACATACTCACAAATATACGTCCACAAATACCCACATATATATATATATATATATATATATATATATATATATATATATATATATATATATATATATATATATATATACATATATATGTATATATATACACACACACACACACACACACACATACATATATATATATATATATATATATATATTATAAATTAATAGATTTAAAATATGGTTTTACCGCTACACAGTGATGACCATGTTTCAGAAATGGAAGCTAAAGCCCCTGAATTTAATTTTGTTATTAAACCAAAGACATTAGTTCCATTTCCTCATCAAGCGAATTTTGGAGTAACTTACTTTTTAAAATTTACGGTTGTTAACGGCACAGGAAAGATTCATAGTTTGAGGGTTTCCAAGGTTACCGATTAATCCATTCATCTAGACAAGGGGTGGTAGAGGGTTCAATTTTTAATTTTCGTTGTCTCAGTTAATAGTTACATTTGAAAGCGGGGTTATGTTTAGGGATGGGTAGGGATGTATCTTTTAACAAATTCTGACATCCGCTAAATTCATGTCATCTGGGTTTATTTCTAACGGCAAAAATTCTTATGGTATTATTTCTATTTGTATATTTAAAGATTTTGAGGGACTGTTTAGGTTAGAATATGTTTTATCCACCTTTCTAAAAAGTTATTTTTAATATTTGATATACTATACTTCTAGTTAAAAACCAAGTAAATGTATTAGGATTACTTACAGTATTTAAAATTATTTATTCTTATCGAGTATAAGTAAATATTATTTTATTTTATTTTATGTAAACTTTATGACAATGACGGCAAAGGTGGTTAAATTATTTCACTAATTCAATAAACTTAGTATTATAAATGTATATATGTATGTATAAAGGACATTTAATGTTCAATATTATATTCTAACTTATTAATTTCACATGACTTTCGGTGTTCACTTGGATTCTTTCCAGTGTTAGAATTGCTTTGAGAGAGGTGTTATGGTTAGAGTACGTTTTATTTAATTACAATTTTAAAAGATATTTAGGTTAGAATCTGTTTTATTTAATTTCAATTTTAAAACATTTTTAAAATTCTACTTTCAAATTTAACTTTTTAATTTTAATCGGCTATATTTCTTTATAAACCAAGTAAATGTAATATAATTATCTACATTATTTAAAATTATTTATACCCATCAAATATGAGTATGTATAATAATCAGGTAATTTTTTTTTTTTTTTTTTTTTTTTTTTTTTTTTTATAGATTATTTAAAGATTATTTAAAGAAAACTTTTGGCAATGACGACAAAAAATAGCTATTTCATTTCTCTGATTCAGTAAATTTTTATTTTTTATAAACTTAGTAATATATAGTTTCTCATGTATGCATAAAGGACATGGGTCATTTAATGACCTACATATTCTAGCTCTTCTTATTAACTTCCATTTCACTGTAGGTGTTTTATTGGATTCTTTTAGGTGCCAAAAGTACTTCGAAAGAGATGTCTGACTTTTATACTTATTTATCCTAAACGAGGATTGATGTTGGTAGAACCTCTTTTTGAACTCATGGCTAGTGCAACCTATATAAATTTTTATGTTTTCAGGATTTTCAACAGAAGATATATTACATTGGTATACTACTGATTCTATGCAACATTTATTTTGTAAAGGACAGTTTTGAGGGTTTCTACAATTACATAATTTTTGTTCACCCTCATTAGTTGTTGTTTGTATTTTTCCCTTGTCTACAATTTTTTGGTTCTGGTATAAGTGTTTATTTAAGATATTAGTATTATGTTTCTTAATTATCTTTTCTAGGTTATCAGTACAGCTATAACTTAATTTTAGTGTATTTCTATTGAAAATGGTACTAAGTTTACTTCCACCGGGAAAATGCTTGAGTATTAATTCAAGGAATTTTTGTCCCAATTTGTTTTTTACCATTTGGTTGTATGGGGGTGTATACCAAATTATTTTCCTGCTTCTGTTTTTCCTATGTTTACCGTTTTCATTTTTAATATAAGTTAGTTTTAGGTTTTTGTAGCCACTATCTTTTAGAGCTTTATTATAGAAATTAATATGTTCGTCGAAAATCTTGTCATTTGCTGAATTTGTACTAATTCTTTTTCGGATAGATAAAGGTATATGTTTAATTATAGATGAGGGGTGATTTGATTTAGGGTGTATATATACAGGATTCGTATTGAGTTTTTTATAAGGTGTGTATGTATTGTTCTTTAAATCTAATGTTATATCAAGGAAGTTAACTTTTTTAATTTTAGTGCTAACGGTAATTTTTAAACCCATACTTTTAAATTCTTTATATAATGCCTTTCTAATTTTGTCTATTCTGAAGTTAGTAGAATTCCTAATAACCATGAGACCATCGTCCCTGTATAGACCAATGTCAGTTGAATCAATATCACGATGCGCTGTTAGGTTGTATAAAATAAAAAGACCAATAAGATCAGAAGACTCAGCTGAGTCTAGTGATCCCATTGTGATGTCAAAGTGGTCATATGAATTTTTTACCCATTGCTCACCATTATGGATCAGTACCGATTTCTTCGCATTTAATATAATGTTCTTTTCATCCTCAGTAATATCCGTGTACTGGGTGGCAAAGTCCAACGCATTCAAGAACAGTTCTTTAGATATTGATGGGTAATAATTTTCAATATCGAACTGCATTAGTGTACAGTTGTTTTTTGCTTTTATACAGGTGAACCAGTTTATCACGTCTTCGGTATTTATCCAAAGTTTGAGGCCTATTTTATCTTTGATTTGTTTATTTATCCTTTCAAGGATCATTTTACTAATTTTTCCTATATCTGGTCTTGTAGGATTAATTATCCTTGTAGTTGGATTAGCCTCGAAATCTGGTTTGTGGTCTTTTAAGGTTATGTAGCTCTCTTTTTCAGATAATTTACCTACTCTGTCACTGATCTTCAGTTTATCAGTGATTTTTTTACTACTATTATTGATATTCTGGACCATATTTAGGTTACTATTATTTGCTTTTTTGTAGTTCTTATGTAAGTCCTTATTGAATAGATCATAATAGTCTTTCGTGGTTGCCTTATAAAAGTTTCCAGTTTTGTCTGACTTTATTAAAATTTTATCAGAAGTGTTTATTACTTTCACTATTCTATCTAGGTGTTTCTGGAAGTGGCATTTTTTCTCCCTGAAGTTTATGCTGTTTATCATATCCAAAAGGTCATTTTCAAAAGCCGACAAACTATGAACAAATGGTGCTGCTTTCTTGCTTTTAAAACCGTAAACCTCCTTGTTTTTATTTTGTAAATCATTCCGTTGAAGGAAGAAGTAGGCCTTCCATCTCATCCTTCGTATGAGTTCCTCCGTCTTTTGCATTAATGCAACGAAATATTCCTTTTTGTTTGTATTAGGAATGTTTTTCAGAGAAATTCCGAAATTTATTTTCTCCATATTTTCCTGATAAAAATAAAGATTTAAAGTGCTCGACTTTGATTAGGAGCCAATGTATGTATATATAAATAAAAAGGAAAGAACAGTAAGATATAAAATCCGGTGTTCTTATAGATATTTTTATTTTTACACAATAGTGCTCTATGTAAATTTAAATTTACAGAGCATTAATATTATAAATTAATAGATTTAAAATATGGTTTTACCGCTACACAGTGATGACCATGTTTCAGAAATGGAAGCTAAAGCCCCTGAATTTAATTTTGTTATTAAACCAAAGACATTAGTTCCATTTCCTCATCAAGCGAATTTTGGAGTAACTTACTTTTTAAAATTTACGGTTGTTAACGGCACAGGAAAGATTCATAGTTTGAGGGTTTCCAAGGTTACCGATTAATCCATTCATCTAGACAAGGGGTGGTAGAGGGTTCAATTTTTAATTTTCGTTGTCTCAGTTAATAGTTACATTTGAAAGCGGGGTTATGTTTAGGGATGGGTAGGGATGTATCTTTTAACAAATTCTGACATCCGCTAAATTCATGTCATCTGGGTTTATTTCTAACGGCAAAAATTCTTATGGTATTATTTCTATTTGTATATTTAAAGATTTTGAGGGACTGTTTAGGTTAGAATATGTTTTATCCACCTTTCTAAAAAGTTATTTTTAATATTTGATATACTATACTTCTAGTTAAAAACCAAGTAAATGTATTAGGATTACTTACAGTATTTAAAATTATTTATTCTTATCGAGTATAAGTAAATATTATTTTATTTTATTTTATTTTATGTAAACTTTATGACAATGACGGCAAAGGTGGTTAAATTATTTCACTAATTCAATAAACTTAGTATTATAAATGTATATATGTATGTATAAAGGACATTTAATGTTCAATATTATATTCTAACTTATTAATTTCACATGACTTTCGGTGTTCACTTGGATTCTTTCCAGTGTTTGAATTGCTTTGAGAGAGGTGTTATGGTTAGAGTACGTTTTATTTAATTACAATTTTAAAAGATATTTAGGTTAGAATCTGTTTTATTTAATTTCAATTTTAAAACATTTTTAAAATTCTACTTTCAAATTTAACTTTTTAATTTTAATCGGCTATATTTCTTTATAAACCAAGTAAATGTAATATAATTATCTACATTATTTAAAATTATTTATACCCATCAAATATGAGTATGTATAATAATCAGGTAATTTTTTTTTTTTTTTTTTTTTTTTTTTTTTATAGATTATTTAAAGATTATTTAAAGAAAACTTTTGGCAATGACGACAAAAAATAGCTATTTCATTTCTCTGATTCAGTAAATTTTTATTTTTTATAAACTTAGTAATATATAGTTTCTCATGTATGCATAAAGGACATGGGTCATTTAATGACCTACATATTCTAGCTCTTCTTATTAACTTCCATTTCACTGTAGGTGTTTTATTGGATTCTTTTAGGTGCCAAAAGTACTTCGAAAGAGATGTCTGACTTTTATACTTATTTATCCTAAACGAGGATTGATGTTGGTAGAACCTCTTTTTGAACTCATGGCTAGTGCAACCTATATAAATTTTTATGTTTTCAGGATTTTCAACAGAAGATATATTACATTGGTATACTACTGATTCTATGCAACATTTATTTTGTAAAGGACAGTTTTGAGGGTTTCTACAATTACATAATTTTTGTTCACCCTCATTAGTTGTTGTTTGTATTTTTCCCTTGTCTACAATTTTTTGGTTCTGGTATAAGTGTTTATTTAAGATATTAGTATTATGTTTCTTAATTATCTTTTCTAGGTTATCAGTACAGCTATAACTTAATTTTAGTGTATTTCTATTGAAAATGGTACTAAGTTTACTTCCACCGGGAAAATGCTTGAGTATTAATTCAAGGAATTTTTGTCCCAATTTGTTTTTTACCATTTGGTTGTATGGGGGTGTATACCAAATTATTTTCCTGCTTCTGTTTTTCCTATGTTTACCGTTTTCATTTTTAATATAAGTTAGTTTTAGGTTTTTGTAGCCACTATCTTTTAGAGCTTTATTATAGAAATTAATATGTTCGTCGAAAATCTTGTCATTTGCTGAATTTGTACTAATTCTTTTTCGGATAGATAAAGGTATATGTTTAATTATAGATGAGGGGTGATTTGATTTAGGGTGTATATATACAGGATTCGTATTGAGTTTTTTATAAGGTGTGTATGTATTGTTCTTTAAATCTAATGTTATATCAAGGAAGTTAACTTTTTTAATTTTAGTGCTAACGGTAATTTTTAAACCCATACTTTTAAATTCTTTATATAATGCCTTTCTAATTTTGTCTATTCTGAAGTTAGTAGAATTCCTAATAACCATGAGACCATCGTCCCTGTATAGACCAATGTCAGTTGAATCAATATCACGATGCGCTGTTAGGTTGTATAAAATAAAAAGACCAATAAGATCAGAAGACTCAGCTGAGTCTAGTGATCCCATTGTGATGTCAAAGTGGTCATATGAATTTTTTACCCATTGCTCACCATTATGGATCAGTACCGATTTCTTCGCATTTAATATAATGTTCTTTTCATCCTCAGTAATATCCGTGTACTGGGTGGCAAAGTCCAACGCATTCAAGAACAGTTCTTTAGATATTGATGGGTAATAATTTTCAATATCGAACTGCATTAGTGTACAGTTGTTTTTTGCTTTTATACAGGTGAACCAGTTTATCACGTCTTCGGTATTTATCCAAAGTTTGAGGCCTATTTTATCTTTGATTTGTTTATTTATCCTTTCAAGGATCATTTTACTAATTTTTCCTATATCTGGTCTTGTAGGATTAATTATCCTTGTAGTTGGATTAGCCTCGAAATCTGGTTTGTGGTCTTTTAAGGTTATGTAGCTCTCTTTTTCAGATAATTTACCTACTCTGTCACTGATCTTCAGTTTATCAGTGATTTTTTTACTACTATTATTGATATTCTGGACCATTTTTTTGTAGTTCTTATGTAAGTCCTTATTGAATAGATCATAATAGTCTTTCGTGGTTGCCTTATAAAAGTTTCCAGTTTTGTCTGACTTTATTAAAATTTTATCAGAAGTGTTTATTACTTTCACTATTCTATCTAGGTGTTTCTGGAAGTGGCATTTTTTCTCCCTGAAGTTTATGCTGTTTATCATATCCAAAAGGTCATTTTCAAAAGCCGACAAACTATGAACAAATGGTGCTGCTTTCTTGCTTTTAAAACCGTAAACCTCCTTGTTTTTATTTTGTAAATCATTCCGTTGAAGGAAGAAGTAGGCCTTCCATCTCATCCTTCGTATGAGTTCCTCCGTCTTTTGCATTAATGCAACGAAATATTCCTTTTTGTTTGTATTAGGAATGTTTTTCAGAGAAATTCCGAAATTTATTTTCTCCATATTTTCCTGATAAAAATAAAGATTTAAAGTGCTCGACTTTGATTAGGAGCCAATGTATGTATATATAAATAAAAAGGAAAGAACAGTAAGATATAAAATCCGGTGTTCTTATAGATATTTTTATTTTTACACAATAGTGCTCTATGTAAATTTAAATTTACAGAGCATTAATATTATAAATTAATAGATTTAAAATATGGTTTTACCGCTACACAGTGATGACCATGTTTCAGAAATGGAAGCTAAAGCCCCTGAATTTAATTTTGTTATTAAACCAAAGACATTAGTTCCATTTCCTCATCAAGCGAATTTTGGAGTAACTTACTTTTTAAAATTTACGGTTGTTAACGGCACAGGAAAGATTCATAGTTTGAGGGTTTCCAAGGTTACCGATTAATCCATTCATCTAGACAAGGGGTGGTAGAGGGTTCAATTTTTAATTTTCGTTGTCTCAGTTAATAGTTACATTTGAAAGCGGGGTTATGTTTAGGGATGGGTAGGGATGTATCTTTTAACAAATTCTGACATCCGCTAAATTCATGTCATCTGGGTTTATTTCTAACGGCAAAAATTCTTATGGTATTATTTCTATTTGTATATTTAAAGATTTTGAGGGACTGTTTAGGTTAGAATATGTTTTATCCACCTTTCTAAAAAGTTATTTTTAATATTTGATATACTATACTTCTAGTTAAAAACCAAGTAAATGTATTAGGATTACTTACAGTATTTAAAATTATTTATTCTTATCGAGTATAAGTAAATATTATTTTATTTTATTTTATTTTATGTAAACTTTATGACAATGACGGCAAAGGTGGTTAAATTATTTCACTAATTCAATAAACTTAGTATTATAAATGTATATATGTATGTATAAAGGACATTTAATGTTCAATATTATATTCTAACTTATTAATTTCACATGACTTTCGGTGTTCACTTGGATTCTTTCCAGTGTTTGAATTGCTTTGAGAGAGGTGTTATGGTTAGAGTACGTTTTATTTAATTACAATTTTAAAAGATATTTAGGTTAGAATCTGTTTTATTTAATTTCAATTTTAAAACATTTTTAAAATTCTACTTTCAAATTTAACTTTTTAATTTTAATCGGCTATATTTCTTTATAAACCAAGTAAATGTAATATAATTATCTACATTATTTAAAATTATTTATACCCATCAAATATGAGTATGTATAATAATCAGGTAATTTTTTTTTTTTTTTTTTTTTTTTTTTATAGATTATTTAAAGATTATTTAAAGAAAACTTTTGGCAATGACGACAAAAAATAGCTATTTCATTTCTCTGATTCAGTAAATTTTTATTTTTTATAAACTTAGTAATATATAGTTTCTCATGTATGCATAAAGGACATGGGTCATTTAATGACCTACATATTCTAGCTCTTCTTATTAACTTCCATTTCACTGTAGGTGTTTTATTGGATTCTTTTAGGTGCCAAAAGTACTTCGAAAGAGATGTCTGACTTTTATACTTATTTATCCTAAACGAGGATTGATGTTGGTAGAACCTCTTTTTGAACTCATGGCTAGTGCAACCTATATAAATTTTTATGTTTTCAGGATTTTCAACAGAAGATATATTACATTGGTATACTACTGATTCTATGCAACATTTATTTTGTAAAGGACAGTTTTGAGGGTTTCTACAATTACATAATTTTTGTTCACCCTCATTAGTTGTTGTTTGTATTTTTCCCTTGTCTACAATTTTTTGGTTCTGGTATAAGTGTTTATTTAAGATATTAGTATTATGTTTCTTAATTATCTTTTCTAGGTTATCAGTACAGCTATAACTTAATTTTAGTGTATTTCTATTGAAAATGGTACTAAGTTTACTTCCACCGGGAAAATGCTTGAGTATTAATTCAAGGAATTTTTGTCCCAATTTGTTTTTTACCATTTGGTTGTATGGGGGTGTATACCAAATTATTTTCCTGCTTCTGTTTTTCCTATGTTTACCGTTTTCATTTTTAATATAAGTTAGTTTTAGGTTTTTGTAGCCACTATCTTTTAGAGCTTTATTATAGAAATTAATATGTTCGTCGAAAATCTTGTCATTTGCTGAATTTGTACTAATTCTTTTTCGGATAGATAAAGGTATATGTTTAATTATAGATGAGGGGTGATTTGATTTAGGGTGTATATATACAGGATTCGTATTGAGTTTTTTATAAGGTGTGTATGTATTGTTCTTTAAATCTAATGTTATATCAAGGAATTATATTAAATGCGAATTATATTAAATGCGAATTATATTAAATGCGAAGAAATCGGTACTGATCCATAATGGTGAGCAATGGGTAAAAAATTCATATGACCACTTTGACATCACAATGGGATCACTAGACTCAGCTGAGTCTTCTGATCTTATTGGTCTTTTTATTTTATACAACCTAACAGCGCATCGTGATATTGATTCAACTGACATTGGTCTATACAGGGACGATGGTCTCATGGTTATTAGGAATTCTACTAACTTCAGAATAGACAAAATTAGAAAGGCATTATATAAAGAATTTAAAAGTATGGGTTTAAAAATTACCGTTAGCACTAAAATTAAAAAAGTTAACTTCCTTGATATAACATTAGATTTAAAGAACAATACATACACACCTTATAAAAAACTCAATACGAATCCTGTATATATACACCCTAAATCAAATCACCCCTCATCTATAATTAAACATATACCTTTATCTATCCGAAAAAGAATTAGTACAAATTCAGCAAATGACAAGATTTTCGACGAACATATTAATTTCTATAATAAAGCTCTAAAAGATAGTGGCTACAAAAACCTAAAACTAACTTATATTAAAAATGAAAACGGTAAACATAGGAAAAACAGAAGCAGGAAAATAATTTGGTATACACCCCCATACAACCAAATGGTAAAAAACAAATTGGGACAAAAATTCCTTGAATTAATACTCAAGCATTTTCCCGGTGGAAGTAAACTTAGTACCATTTTCAATAGAAATACACTAAAATTAAGTTATAGCTGTACTGATAACCTGGAAAAGATAATTAAGAAACATAATACTAATATCTTAAATAAACACTTATACCAGAACCAAAAAATTGTAGACAAGGGAAAAATACAAACAACAACTAATGAGGGTGAACAAAAATTATGTAATTGTAGAAACCCTCAAAACTGTCCTTTACAAAATAAATGTTGCATAGAATCAGTAGTATACCAATGTAATATATCTTCTGTTGAAAATCCTGAAAACATAAAAATTTATATAGGTTGCACTAGCCATGAGTTCAAAAAGAGGTTCTACCAACATCAATCCTCGTTTAGGATAAATAAGTATAAAAGTCAGACATCTCTTTCGAAGTACTTTTGGCACCTAAAAGAATCCAATAAAACACCTACAGTGAAATGGAAGTTAATAAGAAGAGCTAGAATATGTAGGTCATTAAATGACCCATGTCCTTTATGCATACATGAGAAACTATATATTACTAAGTTTATAAAAAATAAAAATTTACTGAATCAGAGAAATGAAATAGCTATTTTTTGTCGTCATTGCCAAAAGTTTTCTTTAAATAATCTTTAAATAATCTATAAAAAAAAAAAAAAAAAAAAAAAAAAAAAAATTACCTGATTATTATACATACTCATATTTGATGGGTATAAATAATTTTAAATAATGTAGATAATTATATTACATTTACTTGGTTTATAAAGAAATATAGCCGATTAAAATTAAAAAGTTAAATTTGAAAGTAGAATTTTAAAAATGTTTTAAAATTGAAATTAAATAAAACAGATTCTAACCTAAATATCTTTTAAAATTGTAATTAAATAAAACGTACTCTAACCATAACACCTCTCTCAAAGCAATTCAAACACTGGAAAGAATCCAAGTGAACACCGAAAGTCATGTGAAATTAATAAGTTAGAATATAATATTGAACATTAAATGTCCTTTATACATACATATATACATTTATAATACTAAGTTTATTGAATTAGTGAAATAATTTAACCACCTTTGCCGTCATTGTCATAAAGTTTACATAAAATAAAATAAAATAAAATAATATTTACTTATACTCGATAAGAATAAATAATTTTAAATACTGTAAGTAATCCTAATACATTTACTTGGTTTTTAGCTAGAAGTATAGTATATCAAATATTAAAAATAACTTTTTAGAAAGGTGGATAAAACATATTCTAACCTAAACAGTCCCTCAAAATCTTTAAATATACAAATAGAAATAATACCATAAGAATTTTTGCCGTTAGAAATAAACCCAGATGACATGAATTTAGCGGATGTCAGAATTTGTTAAAAGATACATCCCTACCCATCCCTAAACATAACCCCGCTTTCAAATGTAACTATTAACTGAGACAACGAAAATTAAAAATTGAACCCTCTACCACCCCTTGTCTAGATGAATGGATTAATCGGTGCCCTTGGAAACCCTCAAACTATGAATCTTTCCTGTGCCGTTAACAACCGTAAATTTTAAAAAGTAAGTTACTCCAAAATTCGCTTGATGAGGAAATGGAACTAATGTCTTTGGTTTAATAACAAAATTAAATTCAGGGGCTTTAGCTTCCATTTCTGAAACATGGTCATCACTGTGTAGCGGTAAAACCATATTTTAAATCTATTAATTTATAATATTAATGCTCTGTAAATTTAAATTTACATAGAGCACTATTGTGTAAAAATAAAAATATCTATAAGAACACCGGATTTTATATCTTACTGTTCTTTCCTTTTTATTTATATATACATATATATATATATATATATATATATATATATATATATATATATATATATATATATATATATACGCATACACATATGTATATATACGCATACAGAAGTAAGTATAAACATATCAACCCACGCAGCGAGGTAAAAATTATAAACACCAATATACACCAATCCTAGACTTGTATATATATATATATATATATATATATATATATATATATATATGATAAAATTCAGAAAATATAAACACCAATATACACCAATCCTAGCGCAATGAACTGTTACGCGATATCTGTCTTCTTGTGTGGCGGCGATGGCTGGATAATTTCCTCAAAGATGATGAAGAAACTTGAAGCAACAGAAATGTGGTTCTCCAGAAGGATACTGAGGATACTGTGCACTGAATATGTGAGCAACGACGAAGTTTTAGAGAAAATGGAAACAAAAAGAAAATATCATAAAGAGTCAGTGAAGGTTTATATGGTACCTAAGTAGGAAAGCGAGCTTGGAAAATCTGCTACCTATAGGAACGATTGAGGTCAAATCGAACAAAGTAAAAGGGCACACAGCATACTTGATGAGCTTAAGTAAATGGTGGGAAGAAAAGGATTGAAAAGAAATAACGTAAAGACAAAATACATTAAGAGCTGAAACGGACAGGAAACTGTGGAGAGTCATGATCGTCTACGATGCATTAAGAAGAAACTGGGGTTTCTATTTGTTACATCCGTTTTCGACACATCGTTATGTATCGGGAAAACATACGATGCAGATTGATAATGTGTAAGAAAATCTAATTTTTTACTTTGTTCCTGCCGTTTTAACCTCAGCGTTATTTTCCGGGTTTTCCATCGCCATTTTATATTTTAATTTCGCGCGTGCGCGTTGTTTGTTTTTGATTTTGTCGACTGCACAGTATAATATGGTCAATTGAGCACCGTCTTTGAGGAAAAGAGCACCGTGACGCAATTCATTCCGCCAGAAATTTGGAAACAGCATGCTGCATTGCTTGGTATCTATGCTGTAAGCTCCGATACGAACATTTCAGTGTGTCTGGGTGTCAATCTGAGGAAAGTTCAAAGGATTCGGAAAGATTTGAATGATCTATCCAGTCAACATCATGCGGTTTGAAGTGATCACTAGTGATGGCGAAGTTATGCCTGCATTCATTTTCCCATACTGCTTCAGACTCAACATGGAGGCCTACATTAAGTGTCTTGAAGAGGTAGTGCTACCTTGGGTCAAGAGGGTGTCCGCTGGAAGAACCATATGTCTGACAACATGACTCTCCACCACGCCATACAAGCAGAAGACACCAGTCGGACAATTTCTGCGACCACATCACCGCTTACATCTTCCCACCTAACTTTCCAGACTGCAACGTCCTTGATTATTATGTTTGGGTCACAAGTGAGCGAGAGTCCAACAGAATTACTTGTAATATCAAAGATGAACTGAAGGCAAGGATTTTGGCAGAACTCACCAACTTAAACAAGAAAACCGCTCAGAAGAGTTGCAGGAAATTTGTTGTCTGAAGGCCGTGGTTGAAGTCAATATAGATTTTATTTAATAAATTTACACTTTAGCATTTCATATTATTTTAGTAAAATGAGATAGTGTTATTTTCATTTTTTGTGTAATTTGGACGACAATTTATCCATCGCACCCTATAGGATCACACCGTGTTTGTAGGATTCGTAGAATTATTTTTGATTTTATAGATTGTTGCCGTTTTCGATTCAATGTAAATATTTCATATTTACAGAATCGTCGTCGGCGTGTAGGCCAAAGAAAGTTAGGAGAGATATATACAAGTCATAAACCTAGACGGCTGCTAACAAAACGCGCTGTTTACGAAATCAAAAGGTGAGTGTAATAGAAATTCTAAGAGCCTTAATTGATATCAATGTCGGTAAAGTCACAGAAATAGTATAATATCTGACAATGGCGAAATACGGGGATACATCATTAAATCCATCTTCATAACAATGGCAAAGAAACCAGGTGCAAATTAATGCAGAGCTTTATTCAGGCACATAACTGAACGGATTGTCCGGATTCTGACGAACCAATCTTAGAGAAGAATTAGATCGGAAAGAACGTAAGGACAAGTTGGCTTTATTTTAAAACAATAGAACAAGAAATGTGGAGTAGACGATGAAAGCCACATCAAAGCGAGCAATAGAAATACAGAAAGATCTATAACTAGGTTACATAGATTGCACGATGACATTAGATATGGTGCCGTACGAATAGCTACTTGAAATGAAAAATGGGAAAGATAGTCAAGTAATTAGAAAATTTTACTGGGAACAAGAAGCTTTCATGCGGAGAGAGAACCTGGATATAATATTGTATAGCTGGCTACGTATATTCGGAATACCCGTCTATTAGGGCGGCTAATCAATCCCTATTGCACACGCTTTATCAGGCGCATTTGTGTTTATTCAACACCCACAGAGTCAACCTGTAGTTTATACTGCAATTTTGCTGAGCAGACCTTAGTTACAATTTCTTGGCAAGAGCGTGTACACCCAAGATTGTACACCCAATTATAGCTCAGGTATTACGAAAAGCTTTATCCATGTAAAATGTGGGTGATCTTAGTTGTTTTTTTTGTTTGTTTTTTGTTTGTTTGTTTTTTTGTTTGCAAAAATGAATAGTGAAAAATATTAAGAAGCCATTTGTGACCGTAGATCACTGGTTCCGAGCCGGAAAGAAATGAGTATACATCAGAAATCAAAAAAAAAAAAAAGGAAAAAAAAGTCAGATGAGGACATCAATAAATCCAGTTGTAGTTGGAGTCCTCTATTTGATCGGAAGGTTTGAAGTGATCCATAATAGTCCATACCTTAAAGAAAGGCAAACAATGTTCTCTCAAGTCCAGGCCACACCATCAGTGGAAAATGACATGATGTTATTTCTGATCTTAGGTCTCTGGATGCGACCCGGAGGAAAATGAGTATAAAACAGAAATCAAACGAAATAATAATAATAATAATAATAATAATAATAATAATAAGAAGAAGAATAACAACAACAACAACAGCAACAACAACAATAATAATAATAACTTTATCTATGTAATTATTTATTTATTTATTTTTTTATTCTTTCTTTGCAGTGGAAAGTATCATGATGCCATTTCTAACCTTAGGTCTCTGGGCGGGACACGGAAAGAAATGTGTAAACGCTAGATATCAAAGAAAATAATAATAATAATAATAATAATAATAATAATAATAATAATAATAATAATAATAATAATATACGACAGAATTTAATATACAACATTTAAATATAAAATAATATATTTTAATATACAACAGAAATCAAAGAAATAATAATAATAATAATAATAATAATAATAATAATAATAATAATAATAATAATAATAATAAATAAATAAATAAATAAATAAAAATGGTGAAAAAAACAAGAATTGGTTTTCTCAACGAATGTATTTAACCTATAAACGAAATGATACTAAGAAAACGAGATGATCGACAATGATTTATTATCGGCAGACATAACAACATCAGAGACAGATGGTATTGTGTCGGTTGCAGACTCAGAAGGAAAACTGGGAAAAAATTCTTAAGCAATGCAGTAAAGGAAAGCCTGAAGAAAGGACTACCTATTACCTGTAAGAAGACAGAATGTATGATCGTCAGTAGGAGGTACTACACAAAGCGTGATCTATGAATTAAAGACAGTTGTAAATCAATCTCATTTCTTTGTATTTCAAGTAGCTCTTTGTACGCCATCATATTCTAATCTAGCAGCTACAGAAATTTAACCATCTCGTTAATTTTGTAACAAACGACAAAATGTGCGTCACAGTAATTCGACGACAGCCAGAAATATGCTTTAATGTTTTTTTGAAAATGAAAAAAAAAGTTTAATCGAGACGAAATTAGAAAGAAAATGTTGAACTGCCATGTAATATTTAATCTACTGTATGGCAGTAAATAAAAACGAAATGTATATTAACAGAAAAAAAAAACACATTTCAAGGGAAGTAACTTCTAAATTTTTATCTTGATTATCTCCCTTGTATTTGTGTAGTCAATGAAAATACTGTTGTTTTTAAAACCAGAAATACATCGATTTTGCGTCGGTTTTGATTAATAACTAGAGCATTTGGAAGACGACGTGAAAAAAATAGGTAAAGCACGTCACGGGTGAAGCAATTAGGTGGGACAGAATAAAAAGAATGGAACAGTTCATGTTTTGTGTAATAAATAACAGCACATGGGTATGTTACAGAAAGGCACAGTGAATGGAAAATTGGTTTCATGTCGTCCAGCAAGAAAGTGGAATCTCAAAAGAACGAATTTTTCATTGACGCCGCTAGTTTATTTTATTACCTTCATCCCTGGTCAATGTATATTGTTTTAAAAAGGGGTGCTTAAAATTGTAATAATACCTGAATCTATGATGAAAGTGAATTTATACATTCTTTTTCTTCTCGAGAATTTACAACAAAATATTAAATACGATTTATTTATTACATTGTTCATTCACAAGAATAATTTTATATTTACAACATTCTAAAAAAAAATTGAAACTAAATGCAATATTTATCTTTATACACCAGTATTGATAAACTTTTTTTCTTTTTTTTTTTAATCATTTCCTTCCGAGAAAGGCGGGTATTCCACTAGTACGCAGGAGGTTTCAGGCAGTGAAAGTGAGAGAAAAGACCGAGTATAGGGAGAACTGAGGAAAGGACAAAAGATGAACCGTATTCAAGAAGAGAGAATATGGCGAGTGACTTTGCATTTAAATTTTTGGAGATTGTATTTATCAGGGAAGCAAGTAAACGGAAGGGAGTTCCACAATCAGGAAGTGTGATAAAAGAAATTTTTTCGCGTAGAAGTGGCGGTTGCATTTAGATGTTAAACGGGTGGGACCTAGACATTAATCTAGTTGTACGCTTAAATTCATGTAGTCCGGTCACCAGTGAAAAACGCGTGTCAGTTTCCATGAAAATATTTGTAGCAATGACAGCGGAAATCCAGGTCACGTTGGTGAGAAAATGACATAAGTCGAGATGCCAAGTCAGAATCGATTACATGACAAATCTTTCTTTTGATTTTGTCAAGAACTTCGAGATGAATAACAGGAGAACCGGACCAGATACGGCAACAGTATTCAATGCACGGACGAATGGTAGATTTCTAAATGTGTAAGATGAATTATGACGATAAACATTATCTACCACGATACAGTAAACCAACTTGCGTGGTAGCAGACCTACAACTGATACAATATGACTCCGCTTCATGTCAGTGGGAAACATGAAACCAAGAAGGCACAAGAAGAGTTGCTCTCCACGTGGTTAATTAGCATCAGCCATTCTGATGGAAGACAGAAATGGTTCTCTGTGATGGTTAAAAAGACTGAGAAATTTAAAATTAAAGAGGAGAAATTAAGGAGCTATTTACAAACTGCTGGAATCGATATGTATACTGAAGAACCGAGGACACTTTAAATCACATCGTTATCAGAAAGGGCGATGACACTAGTGGACGCTTTCTGAACCAATAAATTATAATATTTCTATAATTCTCTTTTTCCTATTTTCAGTAGACATGGTAGGATGCAGATGTATCGTGAAAACGATTTTCCCATTGAGAAACACATACACAAATATACCCACATACATACATACGTATGCAACTTCATTTTACTTCATTTTCTCTAGGACTTATCTGCAGAGAAACGATATTTTCTGTAAGTGTAAAAGCAATAAAGCACAAAAAAGAGATAGCCTTCTCGGATTAACGTTTTCAGCTGACATCACGTGTAAAGAGTAAATTGAATCAATTGCTAAATCTGCCGTTAAGAAAGTCGTGCTCGACAATTTCTCTCGACAGAATCTATCTTAGATATTTATAAGTCTGTCATTTGTACTAGCTTTGAATAATACTGCCACATATGGCCTGGTGCCTCTGCTATATATTTAGAGATTCTTGATAAAAATCCAAAGAAGAATCTGCAATTTTATTGGCCCTAAACTTGTATCAGTCCCTTACGCACCACCGTAACGTAGTTTCCCTGTATCTTTTTTATATATATTTTCATGATAATTGTTCGGATAAACTTTCCTCTATGGTACCTAGACTTAATGGATTTAAGCGCAGAACTAGATTGGCGGCGAGATCTCATCAACTTACAGGTTAAATAGCTAAATTTAACCGTAACTTCTATGCTACCAGTTTCTTCTATAGAATTTCTCGCTAGTAGAACTCTTTTCCGGCTTCTTTCGACACAGTCAAATTAGTTTAAAATTTAAATTCGATGTTAAAAGTTACCACCGGTCTTCTTAATCTTTGTTCTTTTGTCGCCCTCTTTCTTTAATAGTAGTTTTTCTCATATTCTCTAAACTTCTGTAAGTGCTTGCGTCCTAGCGGCTTTGTTACATTGCTTGGTGTGAAATGATTAGGAAAAAAGTAACTTAGGATTTTGACTAGTAATTAGTTTGCTTAATTTTCACAAGAATTAGACTTAAATTGCTTAAAGGGTTGTTTAAATTGTTATAATTGGATCTAATAAATAGAATTAAAAAAAGATATTTCAATGTAACTGAATGGATAGAAATTTAGGATACAGAATTAATGTCTGTCTATATTTCTGATATAAGGTATTGTAACTATGGAGTTACCCCACTTACTTTACTAGCAAAAAACTAAACAAAAATAAAACGCCACTAGTGGACGCTTTCTGAACCAATAAACTGTAATATTTTCTACAATTCTCTTTTTCCTATTTCCCTGAGTCACGCTAGGATGTAGGTCTATCGTTAAACGCGTTTTCCATTGGGGAACACATACACAAACGTGCACAGACACGTACGTAGGAATCTTCATTTTACTTCATTTTCTCTAGGTCTTCTACACACATTTTACATACACGAACATTTTATTAGTCTTTAAATGTTTTCACCCATGTCCATTGTTTTGTCACATGCATACAATATCATTGTCTTTGTCACTCACAACAATGACACTTTTTATCTTGTTAATAATACATTATCTTTTGTTTGTATATATAGTTGTTTCTTTGTATTTTATTATTCGGGAAAAAAACATGCAAATTCGCCATATTTGTTGTGGGATAAACATTCCTGGAAACACCTGTTCCCAACTCAAACGCCAGCGTACATACTCCTGCAACATAACATTTTACACTATATACATTAATAAATAAGTAGTGACAATAACTTTTCTTAGAAATATACACAGAAGTAAAAAAAATCGCTATAATCCCGATATACGAAGAATTAATGCATTTAGTAACTCTTTTTTATCTAATTTTATATTTTCTTTGTTTTAATTACTTAAGTCACAGTGACGTCAGTAGTTGTATAAATAGTTGCTGATTTTTTTTTTTTTTTTGGTTCAGGCCGAATAAAGAGAAAAGGAAAACAATTCAGTGTAACTAAACCAGTAGACTTGGGAGAATTTAATAAATCTTTTTTATTTTAATTTTACTTTTCATTCCTAATTTAGTTACTTAAGCCTCAGTGACGTCACTATTGACGTTGTTTAAGATTGTATCAAATTTGGGTACGGTTGCTTATCATCGGCTTTATCTCGTATCCAGTAATTTAATTTCTTCTTTTTCGGTCAATTTCTTTATGTTGATGGCGTTGAGGACTAAATAATGCAATTCCTGTACGAAAGAGCCGATGGCACTGAGGCCATTGTAATGTCGGTGGGGGACAGTCGATTTTGTCGAACCTTTCTCCCTTGTCGTTTGACATGTTCCTTTTCTCTTTTGGTAGCTTCGAAGTTCTTGGTTCTGATAGTGATGGAACATCACCAGTTGGTACGGTCTTGTGCTTGTGTTTCAAAAGATTTAGGCTCAAATCCAATGGCTTTCACTGTTGTGGCCCCTGTATCTTCGAAGAGGACAAACCCGCGGTCTTATAAACGAGTTGATTATTAAAGGATTTTTCGGTGATTCTTACGACAAATGGAGTCAAGATGGTTAAATGTCTTATCTGAAGACCTGGAAAAAAGAACCTCAATTAGTTTAGTGCTTTTTTTTTTAGATATTAAATATTATGTGCGATGGATAATTACGCTATTACACCATTTGGACAATTTTGCTGTTACACTATATATATATATATATATATATATATATATATATATATATATATATATATATATATATATATATATATATATATATATAAGTGATTTGTTTTAGGTCTTGAAAATTGAGAGCTGCCTTTTTAGAGCTCGCATAAAATAAAAATTATTACCTATGGGATTTTAAGTGTTTGATATTCTTTAATTAATAATAATTTTGCTCTGTCTTTTGACATAGAGCCCTCCCTGGATCTATATTCTCCTGGAAATTCCATACGGATTACCATATTGTATCATTACTCTCTCTCTCTCTCTCTCTCTCTCTCTCTCTCTCTCTCTCTCTCCACACACACACACACACATATATATATATATATATATATATATATATATATATATATATATATATAATCATTTATTTAAATATTATAACATAAATATGTTAAAAAATCACTACAAAAATAGCCATTTCGTTTCGACACTTCCGTGTCTTTTCAAGTGATGGTGTTGAATGTAGAATAAATGTTTTTTTTAATAAAAACATTTCCAATTAGTTTTTCAAGCTTAATTCTCTTGAGAAATTTCTTGAATTCATGTATTAGACATTCTGTCGAAATATGCTTGCTTCGTCTTGTGGTACCTATTTTCAATTTCGAAGTTGTTTAATCAACTGAAAACTTCAAGGGGTCTGTTTCAATAATCCATGTTAGAAATTAAATTTGCGTTTACTCCAAGATTATTTTATTCTAATTTTTAAAAAAATACAGATTATTATAAATGACAAATTTTCATCTTCGAATGAATATACGTAAAACTTTGGCAGCGACTTCAATACATTTGCCACACAAATAATATTTTTATGGTTAGCAGGAAAAATAGACCGAGGAAACGAACAAGTGAGTGCGTGCGTGTGTGTGTGTGTGTGTGTGCGTGCGTGTGTGTGTGTGAGAGAGAGAAAGCGAGAGAGAGAGAGAGAGAGAGAGAGAAGGAAGAGGAAATAGACTGCGTTGGTACCGTAATAATTATTATACTTTACTTCATTTGATAACTGCGAGATTTGTAGGGATAATATTTTTCAACACAATATAAAGCCCCCTTCTTTTCATCCGATGTGGTGTAATGGAAAATCGCTCGGAATGAGTAGCCGAAGATCCAACTTCGTATTGCAGTCGGGTTCGTTAAACTCACTAACGTACCAGAAGAAGAAGCTTCGGCCGTTAGAAAACAGAAATAAATGGCAGGCTATCCGAGAGATCCAAACTTGCACCCACTTTCACAATGATTATTACGGTTTTTCTTTTGTCTGTAACAAATTCTTCACAGCAAACAACGTTTTAAGCTTCTTTACATTTCAAATCTACGAATATAAACATAAGCTTTGTTCTTACCTTGGTCACTAGCGAGATACTTAAGAGATACACAGGACAGGAAATTGGGGAGAGCCATGATCAGCAACGTAAAGATAAGTAACGGCACATAAAAAAATTTCTAGATGCAAATGTGAGTCGAAAACTAAGCTCTGTCAAAACACGGCCCTAACTACACACAATAATGCCAAAAATACCTGATTCCTTCTGCTATCCTTTACCTTTGCAAGAGCCAGATCAGACAAAAATTGGAGTACTGTTGTCATATCTGGGCGGGAGCTGCCAAGACCTCACTCTCCACTCTTGCGTCTCTGAGCCCCTGTGGATGACGAATTACTCTCCACCCTTCACGCTCTCTTTCACTGGCGGAGGTGGCAAGCCTCTCGCTGCACCACAGCTATTTCTACGGAAAGTGCTCAGACGAAGTACATTCCCTGGTTCCTCTGAGGCAAACCTTCTCAGCAAGAACGCGTCATGTTACTTACATAGTAGAAAATCACCAATATTCTCCCTATATTCCATCAATGAGAAGTAAGTTTCACGAAACATCTACTTTCCACGAACCACCATATTTTGTAATCGATCATTACGATAAGGCTAGGGTTAATCGTTATCTCTCTCACCTATAGACACAAAATGGCTTCCTAACGTAACACTCTACCTCGAATGTCCCCGGGCCTAGTAAAGGGTGGTTCGCACTGTAAAAAAATATATGGTGTTGTGCATATCAAGTTATAACAAATCAATATTCATACAAATTATTCAGAACTCAAACCAAACAACAGATTTTCAAGGGAAGTAAATCCTACGTTTTTTTCATGGGTTATTTCCCTTGAAAGCACAACCAATTTTAATTTGTTTGTTTACATTCGTCAGAGAAATAATTGTCTGCTATATAAGCTTGCTGATTATTGCATCTTGATAAGAAATGCCTTTCTTTCCAACAATTTTATCACATTTTTCTAGGTTCTAAAAGTGTATGATTAATATTTTGCTCTCGTTAAAACAAACCTATTTTTCCTTTTAACGTTTGAAAGAAATAATTACTGCTGATTTTAAAACACTTTGGATTTACAAAATGTAATATTCCGTGAACACTTCGATCTGACAAGAAAACATTGATGAATTAATTTTTTAGATAGTTCATATGCATGGAAAATTGATAAATTCCAGTAGTGAAGGGAGATAAAAGTATTAGGTGTTTATAATGACATCATTATAATGTAAAAATTATTTGAGAAATGGAATGTCTATATCGCATAATTCATGAACGCCAAGATAAAGGTTTACATCTGATTCTATAAATTTATCAAAATATAATATGCCATGAATGAGTCAAGGTAAGCATAATAGTGTTAAAATAGCAAAAACAAAAAATAAAATGTGAAATATATTTAACATAACACCGACGTTTTAGTTTCGTTAGTAATCTAAAGAAATATATAGGGTGGTCCGAAAGTATTGTCACCCGATACGAAACAGTAATGAGAACAATACCAGAACAAGTAATACATTAATACAAAGCACATGTACTGTATTCAGTTTATTCACTTTCATTGATGTTCTCCAACATCGAGAAGGTCTGTATGAACGCAATTTTTTCGTGGCACAAAATGGTGTGGCGCCATGTGCTGTAGATATTTTAGGAAGCTGTGCTATGTTGATGGGTATTCTGGTATCGTTCATGTGAAACTATCTCTTTGATAATAACTCACAGAGCTTTGTTGCAAAACGTGAGGTCTGGACTTCTGGGAGGCTCCTGTCAAACAACTGGAATAGAAAATTATATTATCTTGGGGTGACAAGAGTTTCGGATCACCTGTAGTATTTACTTGAAATTAGTGAACTTTGCTTGTGAATGAAAATTGTGTCCGTGGAATCAATTTTAAAATGTCCGTGATAAGTGATCTTGAAGAGTTCAGTTGATGTACCGTGGTGCTATCTCTACTGCGGATGTAAAAGTTTCTATTTATAAGTTGCATATTTGACTCGACGTTGACCGAACATTGGCTAGGTATGTCGAGTGTCTAATCCGATAAACTCGCGTGTTAGATTTTTTATCTTTCCAAAAGACATTCCAAAAGATATCATGCATACTGCCCTAGTCGTACAGGAATGTTTCAGATGCTGCAAAAGATTCGCTAAAAAAAGAGCATACATGACGAAAAACGGCCCAAAATTTAATAACACAGTTTTATCGTCAAAATCTTTGTTATTATTAAGAGAAAAGATTAAAGGATTTTTGATTATTAAATTGATTTTTAATCCTCTTTAGAAAGAATTGTCTTTCTTGCGTCAATGGGTAATGATAAATTTATATGGGAAATTTGAGTGTCTTTCTATGGTGAAAAATATTGATTTGGGAATTATTTAAAAAATCAGGTAACTGTCAAAATTTAATTAAGCTTTCAGGACTTATTCACATATGAATAAAATTATTTCAGAAACCCTTAAAAAAATAGGTAAAAATATTTATTTTGCATATGTAACACTGTACCCGCCAACACTTATTTAATTTTATTCATTTTTAGAGCGTTCAATGCATAGAGAATTTAACCCATCAATTTTTTGTGAAAAGGAACGCCTTTTACAGAAAATCTTCTCTGAATCGTAAAATACAACAAAAAAAAAAAAGAAAAATAGAAAGAAGAAAAAATGTAATAAAACTAAGACAATATTTAATTAGAAAAGCGTTTAATTACTTATATGAATGATATATTATGGACACTATTGTCTGAGAAAAAAATACCCAACATTTTTTCGATAAAAAAATTAATTTAAATAAAAAAATGAAGAATTATAATAATTTATAAAGTTTTAAATTTTATAAAATTTTGTATTAATTTGTAGCGGTTCTGTGATATTGTTATTACGTAAAAACGATCCCAAGTACATTAAAAAGTATTTAGATTTTTTTTGGTGGTTGTAAACGACCTTATCAAAAAATATGAGTTGTAACAACACTAGA
>OZ038481.1:104687093-104747093 GCA_964036315.1 Acanthosepion esculentum
AGCCGTGGGCTGATTTCTGTATAGCAAAAACACAAACCAGATCATATGATTCCACGACAGGATCCATCTTAATAACTTCGACCCTCACAACGTGTTCATTTCTTGTTTAAATTTCCCAATTCGTTTTCGTCAACGAAAATATAAGCCCCGTCTGTCTCTCCTCTCGTTAGATATGTGTTTTCCTAATTCCTCAAGAAAGAGATAAAGTCATTTCTCCAAATCTATTTTCGTTTACATTCCAGACTCGATAGATAAGAAAAAATGAATTTTAGGAGAGAAGAAATTCAAACGGTCCAATTTTCACCAAGGAAAATATCTTCACTCTCTGTCACCTTCTCTTCTTCTATCAATCTTCCTGTTTATATTCCATTTTGGGCTTAATCATTTTCTCCTCAGAAACTACATTTAACCCTTCATGGCCCCAGTGTCACAAAATGACAATTTGGAAATCAGATTAGCAGTACGTATACAAAACGACTATGATGTGAACATATTTTAATTTAAAATTAAACTCATTTCATCTCTTTCAAATCTGATTTCTATTCGAGTTTGGTATGAATTGTTGACCATGACAACAAGAATAAATGAGCCCACATGTCTCTCAAATCCAAAAACAGGAGCAGAAGCATGAGAAATGTATTTTATGAATCGCCCAAAACTTTGAGAGTGACAAGAATTAAAGTACTTATTAAATGATTTAGGTACACCCACAGCAACGCGATACTTAATGTTTAAAATGAAATCTTTCTTAAATATTTTATTTTAGTTTTAATTTCAATCAAATAGATTAAGTTTAATATTGCCAATAAGCAAACTAATTTGTGGTATTTTAAAACTAATTTAAATTGATTGGGAGGAGTTTTTATAATCGCTAACAATCAGTGATTTTAGCGCCCGTTTTAGCGATCTGTCATCAGAATGTAATTCGCTTTATTGAAAAAGTCAATCAAAAATAAAAATATATTTTTCTTAAACTTCATTTGAAGACTGTTAACTGAACTAACGTTTAATTAATCTGATTTCAAACATATATCACTTTCTTTTATGTAAAATATCGAAGAAATACATTTTTTAACACGGGGGTAGTTGTTCATTTAAGGTGTTTACAGCTTAACCGATAACAAGAAGTTTATCTAATTTTTTTCGACGGGTACATATCTGTAAAATTGATTTGAGGAATATAACGTGAGCGCCTTTTTCATATAATTTTTAACTGCCTAGTAATATAAAGAAACTTCGGAACCTTTTGAATTTTAGGTACTTTTCGTTTACGATTGCTATAGTTATCCCTCTTATTATCAGACAATATCGCGTATTGGCATCCGTATTTACAAAAAACAAAACAAACTGCACGTACACAAGCAAAAACATTCAAAATACTTTTTAACATATTGTAGTAACCATTTTTCTATTTAGAATTAGGAAATATAATTTTTACTTAATAACAGAATTACCTAACGAGTACAAATTAACACAGAAATTTAAAAGATTTAAAATATTATAAATTATTCTAATTAAAATATTAGAAAAAGAAAACAATTCTTGTTAAAATTCATTATTCATTGAAAAATGAAAATACTATCTTACCAGATATTGATATTAAATTATATGATGCACTTCTCGAACAAGCAGAGCATTTTCCACATCTGGACAGCCTTTTATCAAACAAAGCACCGCAGAAAAAGATTTGGTGAACAGAATTGGAGAAGCATAGGGGACATTTAGAAAGCTAATCAAATGCCTCTTTAAAAACAAAGATCCGAACTTAACAAAAATTATGGTCTGTAATGCTGTTGTCATTTTAACTTTGCTATATGGTAGCGAAATCGTCTCGATACCCAGAAATTAGAACGTTATTATCAGAAAAGATTTGTTCAATCTTGAATATCAAAGGGAATTACTATGTAACCAGCATCAACTGTCGAAGCATCGAATCGCTGATCAATAAAAACAATTTTCGATGGTCAGGACATGTAGCAAGAATGAAAGAGAAAAGTTTTCCACGTCAAGTGAGCTCACTTCAGGGAAAAGACTATGGAGTTGTCCTCTTCGAAGATAAAAGGAGCAACTCCAAAAAACACTGAAAGCCTCTGTTCTTGAACCTAAATAGTTTGAAACACATGGACAAGATCGTACCAACTGGCAGTGTTTCATCCACATCGGAACCAAAAACCTTCGAAGCCACCACAAGGGAATAGGAAGAAGTCAAATGAGAAAGAGAAAAACTCGACAAAATCGCCCTCACCCGCCACCAACATTACTATGCAGTCAATGCCATTGGCTCCTCCATGCAAGAATTGGTTTACTGAGTCATCCACTACCCTGACCCTGACAGTTAGGTTATCAAGCAAACGTCATACCAACTGTTCCAACTGGCCTCAGTGACGAAGAGCTAGCAAATCAGACTCAATATAGCGCCGCTCGCTCACATATTCCGTGGTGGAACTCAACTGAAATTCTCTGTAACCATAGGACTGTGCCTCAAGGAGCCACGATTAGTATCACCAAGCCGCTCAAACTGAAGCATTAGAAGCCGGATCAAGCAATGGTATACAGATGATAGAAATTGTTAGTAGGATTTGATAATTATAATTAAATAATTCATTGAGACTGAAAAAAACCTCATTAGAATACAGAATATATATATATATATATATATATATATATATATATATATATATATATATATATATATATAAATCTCAAATAATATACATACATATATATATATATATATATATATATATATATATATATATATATATATATATATATATATAGCTCAAATAATAATATTCCATGTTTATAATTTATTCAGGGGTATAAAGAACAAAATTTTAGTGAGAATGTATGTCTGGGAGTGACAAACAAGTGTGTGAGAGAAATGTATGTGTTATGGGTCCTTACCTATAACTACAGAATGAACTCTACCTAACACTATGTATACTACGCCTCTCAAGAGAGAGAGACAAATCGAGTCGAGCCGATAGTAGTTCCCTCCAAACCAGACTGACAGTCATACTAACACCTTCCACATCTTGTATTATTATTTCGTGTAATATATCTTCGTTATTTCTACTCTTGTGTTCGTGTTGTTCTTCCTTGGTCCTAACCTGGACCATAACAGTGGTGGCGAGGATATTGAAGAAACAAATTCTACGCGGAGAATCTAAAAAAAAAAAAAAAAAAAGAAAAAAAAGAAAACCTTTTTGCAATCGGTCTTCGATAACAGAGGCGACGAGGGTATTGAAAAAAAAAACAAAAAAAAACAGGTTCTACGCGGAGAAAAAAAAAAATTTTTTTTTGGACACCAACCTTAACAGTGGTAACGAAGAAACGAATTTTACCTGTCAGCCAGAACAGAATCGAATTCTACGCAGGAAAGTTTTTCGTACTAAGGTTCCAGAACAACAGGCGACAAAGGCCTGAAGTCTACACTGAGGAAAAAAAACTAATGAAAATGCAATTCGAGCAGCAACAAAAAAATGAGGAAAGACAGACTAGGCTCGAAGAAAAACAATTAGAAATTCAACCGAAAAAACGAAGAGAAGCAACTCGAACTACAAGAATTACTACTACTGGCAGTTACAAATAAAAGACAAAATTCAGGAAAGGAAGCAGAATTCTCGCAAAATGCTATATGGAAATCAATCAAAGACTTCACTTATGCACCGGACGAAGACAAAACCTTCGCGGCTTACTTCAGATGATATGAAGATTTTATGAGTCTGATTGCGGGAATTGGTCAGACGCGAAAAAATACGTCTAATACTGAGGAAACTAGGGTCAAGCGAATACACTAAATTCGTAGACTACATCCTACCGAAGAAAACGAATGAGTTGACTTTCGAGGAAGCCGTGAAAATTTTAACGGAATTATTTAGTCCGAACACTTCACTATTCCACAAAAGGTGGAAATGTTTAAATTTAACAAAAAAGGATAGCGAAGACTATATAACATTCGCTTCCGTAGTAAATAAACACTGCGATGACTTTAAGTTATCTGAAATCAGCTCTGACAATTTTAAATGTTTGATATTCGTCCATGGCCTGGTTTCGACTAAAGATGCGGAGATCAGACGGAGAATTCTAACAAAACTTAAGAGTGAACCAGAATTGACGCTACAAAAATTGGCTGAGGACTGTCAGAGATGTATAAGCATAAAAAAGGACTCGAAATATATGGAAGAGACTGGCGTCGCTCACATACGAAAAAACCAACGACAAACACGTTTTTCTCCCTCCTCAAAAACAAACCAAACAAATTATTTTACTACAAAAAGTTAAATAAAACCTCAGAAGAAACCACCACCCAGTCCATGCTATCGCTGTGGGACTTTGCACTGGTACAAAGATTGTCCATAAAACTTGTCTGTCGTGCAATAAAGTGGGTCATAAAAGTTCGCACTGTAGAACAAGGAAAGAAAACAAAAGCCAAGTTAGAGTTACTAGAACTGACCAAGCGGACGGGATAAATATACGAAAATACGTACAAGTAGAAATGTTAAACAAAAAAATTATCAGGAATATTCCTAACATGCACAAATTACGCGCATCCCTAAACGAACTGTTGAAGAAGGAAAATATTTGGGAATGGTCATATGAATGTCAGAAAACTTTCGACAAAATCATTAAGACTCTAACAGCAGATTTATTTTAACGCATTATGATCCAAAATTGGAAATGATAGTAGGGAGTGACGCGAGTGCCTATGGTGTTGGGGCATGTATACTTCATAAAATGCCGGATGAGACACTTAAACCCATCGTGCTTGCGTTAAGAACGTTACTACCAACCGAACAAAATTACTCGCAAATAGAAAAAGAAGAGCTGGGGATTATTTTTGCGGTTACGAGATTACACAGATATATTTACGGTAGATTTTCGCCTTACAGACGGACCACAAGCCGTTATTTACAATATTTGGATCAAAGAATGGTATACCTGTCTACACTGCTAATAGATTGCAAAGATGGGGGACAATTTTATTAAACTATAACTTTAAATTGGAGTATCTTCCAACAAACAAAATCGGGCATGCAGATGGTCTTTCGAGGCTAATACCAAAGAAAACAGAGCCTTTAGAAGATTCCGTAATTGCAGCTCTACGATATGAGGAAGATATTAGAACATCATTATGTAGTAAAATTCGAGACCTCCCCGTCACATTACAGGAAGCACTGAAACGAAGCACTGAATGACGAATTTATAAAGGAAACGAAATCAAAAATTGTAGGAAAAGATAAGTATATATCAGACAGTTTTTCTTTATGTGATAATGTTCTGCTATATAATGAAAGAGTAGTAACACCGAAAACGCTACAAAGGCGAATCCTCAAGGATTTTCACATGGGCTACCTAGGAAAGAACAGGATGAAATCCTTAATGCGAAGTTATGTGTACTGGCCAAGATATTATACATATGGTTAACAAATGCAAGGGCTTTTCCTTAGCAGCCAAGGCACCTCCGATCACTCATAAGCCATGGCCTAAGGCAGATCGACCGTGGTCGAGAATCCATGTAGATTTCGCAGGTCTATTAGATGGTTTTACTACTTGATTGTAGTAGACAGTTACAGCAAGTGGCCAGAAGTATTTCGTTGTAGAAAACCTACTTCTGATACTACAATAAATTGCCTTCACGAGCTGTTTGCTCGTTTCGGAGTGGTTGATTGTTTAGTCACCGATAATGGGACACAATTTACATCTGCGGATTTTCAAGAATTTTATGAAATTTTTCAGGTGAAACACATCAGATCCCCGCCATATCCTTACCTATAACTACAGAATTAACTCTTCCTAACATTATGTATACTACGCCTCTCAAGAGAGAGGGACGAATCGAGTCGAGCTGAGTAGTTCTCTCCAAACCAGACTAACAGTCATACTAACACCTTCCATATCTTGTATTATTATTCCGTGTAATATATCTTCGATATTTCTACTCTTGTGTTCGTGTTGTTCTTCCTTGGTCCTAACCTGGACCATAACAATATGAAAACTCTAGAGAGAGGTATAACGGTAGAAAGAAGAACAAGAAAGACCTTATGGTGAGGGTGTGGAATAAAATTTAAAAGAGAGAAGTTTTAAAGATAGAAGTTAGATAAGGACTTAAATGAGTGAGATACAGATAAATATGATTATTACCAGATGCATAAATCACTACCGATTCCATGACCTAAAATTAAAAAAACAGACACAAGAAAAGTACGGATACATTTGTGGTGATGTTAGACACAATCATTTATTGTGATTACGATTCCAATGTAATAAATTATAACCATGGAATATTAGTGGTTGAGCTTTTTATATTATATTCTTCCTCTGTCTTTTAAATTGAGCTCTACCGTGATTTTTTTATCGTCTTGGAAATAGCGAAACAGTACTGTCTGTGAATGACATATATATATATATATATATATATATATATATATATATATATATATATATATATATATATAAGTTACAAAAAACTTTGTAATCCGTATGGGTAGTGCCAAGGAGGATGAAATCCTGAGAGCTCAATGTAAATCCAGAGCTAATAATTTAAAGGAAAACACCAGAGCCCTTTTAAAGGACGCTGGATCATCAGACATCACTTCCAAAAGGTGAAACGAAAAATGAAATGAAAATTCACACTTTTGACGGCTAGTATTAAGTTTATGTAATTTAACAGAGAGGGTAGCGAGGAGTGGTGTGAGAGACATGGTCGAGTTTAGAGAGTGTTTATCTTAATATTTCTTTCTACCATACGAAGTATTGAGGAAGGAGGGACCAGACATTGACGTATTTAATCGATTAACTTAACGAAAGTGATATATTGAAAGGGAAGGAGAGGAGAGAGAAAAAGAAAAAGAAAGAAGAAAGAAGGGGGAAGTAAAGAGAAAGAAGCTGTAATTAGGTTTTACGGAGGAAGAAGACGGGTGGTATAGATTTAGCAGTTTATGTAAAAAAAACAGATTTTCATGTTTGATAGAAATTTAAATGTTTAAAAAGAATCCACGAAGAAATTAATTTGATGCTTGCTAGCAATTTAAATATTTAACTCTTTTTATAAATAATTTAGGGATTTAATATAAGTTAAATACTATACGTTAAACCACATTCATAGAAAATATATTAAAAATATTATTTAAAATATAACAGTTTCCTGATAGTAATCTTTTAATATTGTAAATGACTGTTAAGGTAACATCTTTATCAGTTTGAATCTAATTCAGGAATGTAATTTTTAAATATTTTTAGATGGGTACTCTTTCTTACTTAAATTTTAGGTTTCAAATTGAGATGGAGTAATATTTGAAGGCAATATTAAAGATTTTGTTTTTCATATATATATATATATATATATATATATATATATATATATATATATATATATATATATATATATATACCACACATACACTTATGTAAATCTCACATATACATACGTTCATTTACATGTGCAATTACACACATAGGCACATACATATATATCGATATACAGAGGTACCTATGCATATTCATATATAAATACTTACACCTACATTTACAAATATTTACACATATTTATATTTATATCTATTTCAATTTTTCCCTAAATTCCACAGTTAATGTGTAACGTTAGGTGATGACTTAAGTGTTTAAATATCAAAACAAATATTTCAAATTTTAATATTTTACTATCAATATAGATAAATATTAAAGAGTAATATATTTAAATTAGAATTAAATTATCAATTTAAAATGAAATTACCACCAGATGATAAAAGATTTCAATGTCACAATTCTAATTAGATAATATTAAAATTGATAAAAAAATAAGATTAAACATTAATAAAAGAACTTTATGTCCTTCCATTAGAATACTTTCCATATATATATATATATATATATATATATATATATATATATATATATATATATATATATATATATATATCAAACATATCTATACACATGCATACCTATACATGCATATGTATTTAAATTACTATATTTTACATATATTCACACATATTATATATACAAACTCACAAATACTTACATTTAAACATATACATATGTACATACACAATCTTATATATATGGCACGATATATATATATATATATATATATATATATATATATATATATATATACGAACATACCTACCTAAACTTACGAATATAACTATACACATATATATATATAATTTTTACATATACCCCTAAAATACATATATACATATATATGTATATATCTCTCTCTATACAAAAGCATATACATACATAAAACCACATATCAATGTTCAAGTCCATCTACACATTTGTATACATACAATTATGTGTCCGCATCCATGTGTGCATACAATCATTTCAAAACCAAAAGTAATATAATATGCTGGTGTTTGGATGTCGGTTCCAATGTCTCATACTGGAGAGTCGAATATATATATATATATATATATATATATATATATATATATATATATATATATATATATATATATATATATATATATATATATAAATAAATATATATATAAACAAACAAAATGACAATAAAATAAGTAAATTAATCCAAACAAATTACCAAACCACACCTGTTAGAATAGGCGAAATAGAATAATAAAATAAGGAACAAAATCAATAAAGTAAATAATGAACAAATTATCAAACTATTATGAACAAAAAATTAAACTACAAAAATCAAAACAAAAAATCGGACGTAAAATATTTATAACTGTTATATAACGATAAAAAATTAATAAAAATAATATACTGCGTTACCTAAAAATCGAAAACCAAAAAGAGAAATATACAGTGTAACAAATAAATAACAAGTATAATAAATCGATCTAAATACATCCAAATATATAAATAAACTAACAACCGAAACCGACAAACTAGCCGTTTAGAAAAAACAAATAAAGATAATCAACCCAAATATATAAATTAAAAACTGTTCCCACCAAAATAATAGTCAGAACAAACCACAACATTCGACCCCAAAATTCAACAAATAGCTTTAATCAATGACAAATAAACAAATATATAAGATAAAAAATAAAAATGAAAAATAAATAAAAACAAGCAAAACGATTTGACCCAAATAAATAAGCAAATAAACGACTTCCGGTAAATGAGCGCCATAATAGACTACCAACAATAAGCTATATAAACAAATATTTACTACGTTAATAAAAAACACCGATCAAAACAAAAAATAAATATATAAGATAAAAAAACAAAACAAAAACAAAACAAAACAAAAAAAACAAGCAAAATAATTTTACATAAATAAATAATCGACTTACCGTAAAATTAACCACCAAAATAGATTACCCACAATGCACCACTGACCCTTATATATAAATAGCCGAGAAAAATAACAGCACAAGCTGCCTGAAGGATTGCACTAGCATGAAACAGACTGTCGCCTCTAAGTGTTGACTTCTATGTTCACTTTTATATATATATATATATATATATATATATATATATATATATATATATATATATATATATATATATGCTGGTGTCTGACTGTCGGTTCCAATGTCTCATACGGGAGAGTCGAATATATATATATACCAGCACATGTGATTTGATTATAGTGGGAAAGGCTTTGTGAAGAACCATCCACACTTTTTGAAAGGCCGAATACATAGGCCTGGTTTACTACGTGCCACAAGGCCATCAAACGCCCTTCTGCAGGTTTTGAATTCAGATTTGTCTTTCTCCTAGAGTAGTCTTAGACCAGTTGCCATACAAGGCTATAGAACCCAGTCTGTCCTGCTATTTACCCATAGCTGGAGTGAGAAGATAAGGATTCATACCTTTCCCAAGAATATTAGCACGTATCTAATGGATTCGACTGGAATTCTGACTCGGTTCTCCGATTCGTCAATCCGAGCCGCTAACCATTAGTCCACGGTGCCTCCGCAAGAATTTGTTGAGGTAACTGATTGTCTTCTGACAATTTCACTACATAATAATATTAATTCTATTTTATTAATATGAGCATTGAAGAGAAAGATTTTATATTGGAACATAACTACTTTTCTGTCAAGGAAATGTTTGTTTTTTTTTCGAATAAATTCAACCGATAATATTGTCATACGTCTGAAAGTATACTCACGGTATTATCAACAAGCTCGGTACATTTCATTAGAACCCACCAACTGTTATACACATTAACAGAGTAGAGTATGATTCTGTGTGGGTCAGCATGCAGACGCCACCAACGTGACTATTTCGAAAGAGGCAACGGGTTAAACTCAGTCCCTTTTAATTTATAGTTATTATATAAGACCAGGCTTGCTCCCACTCCAAACTGACTGAGAAACGCGGGAACTGCTTTGTGATGCTCGCACTTTTATGAACATTTGCTTTTATTCCACCAAATTTTATATATGCTACAAATTAAAACGAAGCACGACTGATTATTATAGGATGAACATTTTTCCGATTTTGACGTCATTCTGCGGTCTTTACTTTGTCCAGATTGATGAATTTGTTTTCATCGTGCTATGTATGGAAAAATATATATAAAATTCCCTATCTGTAATCCATAATGTTAAATGTGTTAAAATTATTTAATAAGAAAAAATTTCAAGTTGATATAAAAAATTACCCGTTGAAACTTGACTAATGCATGGAATAATAATGCAACACAAAATGTACTTAGAACAAAATGTATCGAAACAAGAAAGTGTACACACTATTTACATATAGTCTTTTGTATATTCCTGGGAAGACCGTTCCTGGAGAATGTGTTGACTGAGTCGCAGTCGGGCAGAGTCTCTGGTTGAATCTCTTGATTCGTTTCCCTCTCTTCCCGGTACCAACCATATTTATATGGGCGGTACTCCACTATGCAAATTAGGTGGATCCTACCACAACATTACCACAAATCATTGTTGGTATATGTAAGACGGAATGATCTATTAAGACATGTCTCTAATTTGTATTTAGACCGATCGTATTTATTTTCAATTCTTTTAGTTGAATTGCTCACATATTGCACATCATCTATTACTGTACATAATTAGGTTAGAATATAATTTGTATTTTACATGAATACGACCTTATGAAAATTGAGATGTAGTAGAGTGGTGGCCCCGTAACATAGATTATGGGTGGAGGTCGTATCATAGATTCGAGTGTGCACGACACCCTTGCACCTGTCCTGCATAGTGATATTTACTATTTACTGAAATCTTGGATTGCACATCGTATTTAACACAGTTATAATAATTATTCTTTATATCATTGTCGGTTTTTCTAAATATTATTGCACTAAATGTATCAAGTGTGGTGTTAGAAATCGAACAACGAATAATATGCCAAATACACGATAGAGACATTCCAGCAAACTACAGCCAAAGTGTAAACTAGTTGGGAAACTAATGTATATCAATAGGAAGCCTGAGAGTGGCGACAGTTCTAAGATAGCTTAAAGGCATCATTGTAAATAATGGCAAATGGCATTTAGATAGCGGAATGGCCAGACTGTAACACATATCCTGATTCAATATATCATGACACAATTGAATCCACGAAGTAAAGTTGGACTGTGAATAATTTTTGAGTTTGAAGTGTCTGGTGTTTTCTGAACAGCACTTACTTCTAAAATAAAATATTTAAAGTGACGACTAGCTGACTAGTGATATGTACAGCAAATAAATAAATGAGCATTTTCGGGATGAAGGGCCACTTGGCCTGAAGGAGGAAGGTTTATACAAACAGTTTCACAGATAGAATCGGTCAAAGAAAAAGAAAAACATATGTTCTATAACTGACGTGGACTGCGTATATTTGAATTCCAATGTCATATTTGGTGGGCTGCTCCTTCATTTAATAATAATAATAATAATAATAATAACTGTAGGTTTTATCATTGCTGCACAGGACCAATGCTTGTTAACTAGGAATTATCAAGCACATATACTAAAATAGTGTGTTAGTCCAATATGCAGATTCTGTGATAATTATCCAGAAACCATTGATCATCTTGTATCAGGTTGCACGATATTGGCGCCCACTGAATATAAAGCCCGGCATGACAGAGTGGGCCAATATCTGCACTGGAAAATTTGCAGCTCCTACGGGAAGGAAGCTGAAAGAAACTGGTACGAACACCACCCAGACCCGGTTACGGAGATAGGACCTGTTACAATTCTATGGGACTACACAATACACACTGACAGAACAATCAAAGCCAACCGCCCAGACATTGTTGTTAAAGACCACAAACAAAATAAGTGCCACCTTATTGATATGGCAGTCCCTGCATATTGAAATGTATCTTTGAAGATATTCGAAAAGCTGTCAAAATACAAGGACCTTGAAATAGAAATCTAAAAAATGTGGCACATGGGAACATCAACAATCCCTGTTGTAGTTGGAGCCCTTGGACTGGTTGGAAAAGATTCCAGTAGACTAATTAAAATAATAATAATAAGAAGAAATAATAAATAATAATAATAAATACTAAATAATAATAAGAATAAATAATAAATAATAATAATAATAATAATAATAATAATAATAATAATAATAATAATAATAAAAATAAGAAATAAGAAATAATAATAATAAGAAGAAATAAGTAATAAATAATAATAATAATAATAATAATGATGATAATAATAATAATAATAAGCATCGTTAAAAAGAAAATTGTGAAGCATAAGAGACAGTATCTTGAATTTTAACAAAACTGGAAATCATCTGATTTATAATACACCACCCATCATTTTTATCTGACCTTACACCAACGGAAGATTATATTTTTCGATCGCTACAAAACGCTTTGATTTGGAAAACTTTCACGAATGAAAACCTGACTCAAGATATACTATACCCAAAATGATTTCCATCTCAAAATATTATTCAAGAGTTGTCTGATAAATAGCAGCATCATTAAAACATATTGTGAATATATCATTTACCCACCGGAAAAAAACTTAGTTTCCATGTGGCTTTTCTATAAATATTTTCATGGTAATTATTCTGATGTGCTTTCTTCTTTGGCACATCGATTTTACAAATTGAAACGCAGTACTAGATGGGCTATTAGGTCTCATTATTTCTTCTCTCGTATTTTTATCTGTGCAATTCCCTTGCGGATTCTTGCTTCCGAGTCAACTTTGAACTTCAAACATTTAAATGCAATGTCAATCGTTATCTCCTGTCTACTTAATTCCTGTTCTTTTTTTGTTTTATCTCCTTAATGATGTTTCTCTTTTTCTCATATTTTCTCACACTTATTAACCCCTTGCGTCCTAGTGTATTAGCCTGTAAGTGAATGTAATGGATTCGACTGGAATTCGAACTCGGTTCTCCGATTTCTCAATCCGAGCCGCTATCCATAACTCCACCGTGCCTCCTATTTTCAACATAGCTACCCATATTTCACTATTCTAACGCTATTACTATTACGAACTACATTACTTCATTCCGTCTGTTCAGACCTTCACAGCTCCCATGTTCCTTGTCATGATCACGGCATCAAATCACTCTCTTTCTCTTCGTATCCCTTTGTTAATTGTAATTTCCACTCAGACAGCTTCTTACCCAGAACTGTCACACTGTGGGACAAAATCCTGGGAAGGATACTTTCTCGACCACTACAATTTTAAAAACTTCATGTCAACGTTCACTCACTATCTATCTCATAATAGACACTTCTTTCTACGCTCCTACACCATTAAGATAATCATATTACCTATCTACTTTGAGTAGCTCTTTGGCCTTTTATCGGGTGAACAACAACAATAATAATGCCAGCGTGTAAACACGAACGCAGAAACGCTTGCACGCATCCATACACACGTGTACAGAAATGCAAAAATACAAGAAATGGAGAAATATGTGAATTAAAATAACACACACTAACACGTGTCCAACAAAGAAGCGGCCAGCGACAGATAAGTGCGCATGCGTACACATCAAAATCATTATAGCGTCATCACGCGACAAAAAGCTTAACTGATTGAAAAAAAAATATCCAGATATGTCTCTGTTTTTTTTTTTTATGATTTATTTTCCGTATCGATTTTCGCTTACGATTATTCATAATTTGGAAGAAACGGCATGCATTTCATAATTTTCAACTCAGACAACCAGCGTGGATAAAATGGAAAGCCGTAGACGGCTTTTTCTGATAATTGGGGCTCATTCTTTAAATGGTTATTCTCTGAAGATTTCATCTGCTCCACCATTCCTAAATTCAGTCCACGCTCCTTCATGGTACCTTAAAAAAAAATAAAATAAAAGAAATAAAAGAAATAAGAAAGGAAGAAAGAAAGGAATGAATGTATGAAGTAAAGAAGGAAGTGAAAACAAATAAATGTAAGAAAAAAGAACATTTGTACTTATAAATATATATAAAGAAATAAAAATTAGAATAAAGAAAGGAAGAAATAAACAAATAAAGAAGGGAAGAAAATTAGACTAAAGTTATATATATATATATATATATATATATATATATATATATATATATATATATATATATAAAATAAATGAAAGTCAGAAGAAAGAAAATAAACAAAAGTGACATTTATGTATATAAGTAAAATAAAGCCTATAAAGAAATAAAAGCTAAACGAAATATATATATATATATATATATATATATATATATATATATATGTTAATTCTTTGGAATATATATATATATATATATATATATATATATATATATTAATTCTTTTGAATATATATATATGTATATATATTCATGCTTTGCACTTCTTTTTATTGAGCACTTTTTTAGAAAGTAAATGCTAAGAAGTGTGGATTCTTACTCTATCTGTTCTTTCTCTTACTTATGATATATATATATATATATATATATATATATATATATATATATATATATATATATATATATATATATATATATGATTAAAAGAAAAGATGGTACATATGTGCTTCTTATCATATGTAGTTTTAATAGGCCATTTAATAAAATCTGAGAAATTACAAGCCAATAAAATAACAATATTTTTATCATTTTGTTGATTTTTAATTCCTCAAATTTTATTAACCAGCCTATCATATATATATATATATATATATATATATATATATATATATATATATATATATATATATATGACGGAATATAGTTTTAATTAGGCTATATGTATGTGATAAAGTTCTCAATATCAGACTTAATGCTACATAAATATCAAATATAAAAGTTTCGTGAACTATTCAGGATAAATTAAATAAATAAGCAGAATAAAAGTAAATAAACAAAAACAAGTAAAATAAATTAATCTAAAATAAACAAATAAATGAAGTAAATCGAAACAAATGGGAGAGTGGTTGAAGGTTGGGAAATAATTCATCGCCTACAAGGGCTCGGAGATTCTTGAACCCTGTTAAGGCTGGGGAGTCAGATCTGGGTAGTTCCCGCCCAAATATGATAGCAGTATTCCATATTTGGCTTGATCTGACTCTTGTAAATTTAGAGGATACCAGGTTATAGGATCGATACAGAGAGCCAACCATTTTAACTGCATCCTTAGCAATGGATCGTATGTACGAGTTCCACTTGAGGTCGGGTGCGAGTTTGTAGCCTAGCGGTCTTTCAAAGCACGGTGCTCTCCAGAGAGGGCCACCGTTCATCCTGATTTTTTGGTAGTTCGGGGTCAGATCGTCGATGATTGAATGTAACTAGCTTGATCTTACTTCTGTCTTAATGATAAGACAGATCGCTTCGATAAGGTCAAATTGGCAGCTGATCTAAACATTATGACCTACAGTCTGTTCAATCGGACAAGAAATGGATTGTTCATGTTAACGCCTTCAAGATGCAACAGCTCTCTTTCACCCGTCTGAGCGAAACATGTTTGCCTTCCAACAGTATGACATGCTAAACTACTAGAGTGTGAATCATTGCTCCTTCTCGAGCTAACGTTTTCCGCTTACATGAAGTGGCAAGATTATATTGAATCAATTGATAGGTCTGTTGCTTGAAACAATGTTTCATCGTGTCGTGCTAGACAATTTTTCGTGCCAGAATTTATCTTACTCAGTTACATGGTTTGATGCTCATAGTGTGTATTTAGAGATTCTATATAATATACAACGAATAATTTGCAATATTATTTGTCCTGACCTGGCATCTTGGTTTCAGTTACTTTCCCAACGCAGTAACGTAGCTTTCCTGTGCCTTTTATGTAAATATTCTTATAGTAATTGTTCGGATGGGCTTATCTCTTTGGTATCTATACTTTAGGAATTTAAGCACAGATTAGTGGCAAAGTCTTATCGTCTTACTTTTGAAATGACCAAATATAACCGCAAGATCTATGCTCAGAGTTTACTATCTCGCACGTCTCAGTTGTGCAACGCTGTCCCGGCTTCTTGCTTTCCAGGCAAATTTGATCTTCAAAAATTTAAATGCAATACCAATATTCTGTTTCCGTAATTCTGTTTCTTTTATTAGTCTCTCTCTCTCTTTAAAAATATTTTCTTTTTTCTCATATTGCCACACACATAGTAACCCTTTGCGCCTTAGAGGCTTTATTGCCTTGTTCTGTAATTGGTATTCTTAGCATCCATCGGTAGAATCACATCGATTCAAAGCTCTTCCATGACGGTAAGAAAATTCAGCACTAATATTCATAATAATGAGGGCGATTACCTTATTTTTAATAATGTAGTGTAGGTAGCGGTATTGTTAGATTTATCGGTCTGTGTTGATTGTCATGGTGGTTGTGTTGGCACCATATATATATATATATATATATATATATATATATATATATATATATATATATATATATATATATATATAGTCTTAAGATGTGCTGTATTTATAGCACATTTATTTAAAGTGCTCAATATCAGACAGAGAGCGAGCGTGTGTAAATATAAAATGAACATTGAAGTCAACACTTAGAGGCGACAGTCTGTTGCATGCTAGACGCAATCCATTGCATCTAGCATGCAACAGACTGTCGCCTCTAAGTGTTGACTTCAATGTTCACTTTATATATATATATATATATATATATATATATATATATATATATATATATATATATATATATATATATATATGTGTGTGTGTGTGTGTGTGTGTGTGTGTGTGCGTGTGTGTGTGTGTGTGTAGTTTCATTCCTGGTTGTGTTCAGTTATGTTGTAGGTGCTATCCGTTTTGTATGAACATTCCTAAATCGAATAAAAAAAAAACACTTCTCCGTAACAAAACCTTTAGCAAAAATATTTAACAAAAACACTGTAAAAATTAGCTACATCTGCACCAAGAAGCATAACAGAAATAATTAAAAGCAACAACAAAAAATAATAACTTGTAATAGCGCAATCAAAAGCCCCCAAATGCAACTGCTAATGGTACAAAAGCAACCACCAGCATAACATTCAACACAGACCGATAAAACTAGCAATGCCGCTATCTACACTACCATCACTCATATCTTATGTGTCAATACATTGGGGAAAATGCATGACAAAGTGTAAAAATTTCCTTGTGACGTGTTTCGTCCTTTAGTACTTCACAGGATTCAATTTGTTATTACTTGACAAATTTATCATAACAAATTTAATCCGATGAAGTCCTGAAGAACCAAACGCGTTACAAGAAAACATTTTACACTTTGTCCTACGTTTTTCCCCAATATTGTTCTTTATATATAAAAATATATATCGTTATCGCATATATATATATATAGCACATGACCAGCCCAGCGTAATTGTGACTTCCTTTCTCATGAAGTCACAATTACGCTGGGCTGGTCATGTGCTACGTATGCAAGACAACAGAATACCAAAAATGCTCATGTATAGTCAACTTGACAGTGGTCATCGAAGCGTGGGCCGACCATTGCTTAGATACAGGCACAAACTGAAAAGTAACCTCCCAGCTGCGAATATGGACCATGCTACGTTTGAGTACATAGCAATTGATCGCAATGAGTGGAGGACTACTTGCTACAATGGCATCAAGAACAATGCAGCATCAAACATCACCAAGCTTCGTCACACTAGGGAAAGGACTAAAATATCTGCTGCTGTACCGGCCATACACTCCAACAATCCACACTCTTGCACAATCTGTAGACGTCTTTGCAAATCACTAGCAGGACTGAAATGTCACTTGCGACTTACACACAGGGTTGAATAAGCACAGTTGTCGGAACCTCATGCGTTGAAACCGACGGGAGAGTCCATCATATATATATATATATATATATATATATATATTTAAAAAAATGAGGACATCAGTCAATCACGCTACCTTGGTTTCAGCTTTTCTGCTCTTCAGGCGATATAGGCGAAAAATATTGGCCTATATCGTCTGAGGATACCGAAATGTTGAGACCAGGGTATCGTGATTGGTTGATCTCTTAATTTGTTTAAATTTGAAAGCTCTGCATGTTACTTTTTAATTTTCTTTAAATATATATATATATATATATGTGTTTGTGTGAGTGTGTCTCATGCACTTTTATCTGCGATGTATCTTCTGTTTCCCGGTCTTTTGAACAGTAGTATGTGTTTATTCATTGTTTTATTTTTAGGACTGGATTTCCGGTTTTCTTCTAATGTCTACTTCAGCTCTATACTCGTAAAGTCTCTTCCTAAACTCTGAAATTTAATTTACTATTTATTTTTTATTTCCTCAAAAGTACTAGATAGGTGCGTCTATCACCCAGTTCACACTCCTCCTAGGTCTTTTGAACAGTTGTAGAAGTTTATCTCTAGCTTCTTGTTAAAGATTTGCTTTTGGGGTTCCTTCTAAAATCGTTTTGTATTCTCTTTCACTCGCAGTAGCACCTTGTATCTTAGTGGCATCATCACCTTGTTTGGAGACTAATTGATTAAAAAAAAAGTATACCCTTATACAACTGAGTGAAGGGGATCACTGTATTTGGCTTTGTATATTTGATTCCCTGCATAATTTTATTGGTGTGATTCTCTCACTCTTATTCTCACTCTCACTATCTCCTCCAAAATTCATTACATCAATAATAATTATAAGAATATGAAAAGAATGTACACGTAAAATCAAGAGGTTGAATGTTGTGCAGAATAAAACAATTGTTAAATAGTACATCGTATTTTCCCAAGCAACAACCGTTTGAAACAGAACGCCAGTGATACTATAGGAACATATAAGAAAAAGTATATATAGTGAAACTGGAACTTCAAAGTGAGAATAAGTCTTAAAGTCGTTGGGACACCGGGGACTGTTTCTGCGAGGCAGTGTCAGAAAGGTCAAAAGAATCAGAGCAAAAAAGAAAGACCAATAGAATGGCTAACAGATTTCTCTTGAAGTTGAACTTAAAAGTTGAATACACAAAGTGCAATATATTCGCATAATAAGCGGAACCCTGGAAACGGTCTCAAAGACTCATGTTGTTCCTAGAGGAACTAGAGACACAAAGCAGAAAAGACGCTATTCAAATCGATACACTTTTGAAATCCTATCGAATACTATGTTGAATAGAAATTTAAAAGACTTGGATCCGTTATATCCATTGGTAAGCTTCAGTTCGATACTAAGTTGGCAATGAAGGTAATAATACTTTTAAGAAAAAATAATACTACAGTTTTGGAGTATTATTAATATTGGTAACTAAAGAAAAATCCCCCCAGCAGGAATCGAACCTGCATCACTTTTATTATCTTAGAGAAATCACCGGTTCCCTGTTGAATTAAAAAAAAATGAGTTACCAACACAAACGCACTAAAAAATAAAATTTATAATAATATGAATGTCGGATAAAAAAATCCTTTCAAACATTTACTGTTAATTACATTTCGGGTACGAAACTGGAGCTATCAGGTGTAAATTCGTAAAAGTTTCAACAAGAAAAAGATGCCTTCCTTAACAGGTAAATCTGATTTTGACCAGTCTGTCTGTCTCCGTGGTGAAAAATAGATACAGGTTCCAGTCCGGTTATTAATTTAACAGTACTATATATATATATATATATATAGTGTCAAAGTATGTATCGGTTATTAATTTCATATATATATATATATATATATATATATATATATATATATATATATATATATATATATATATATATATATATATATATATATAGTGTCAAAGAATATGTTCGAGCCCAATAAAAGTTTTATTGTGCTAATATTTTTTAGAAAATAACCTTCATTTTTTTCACACCTCAGACGCCATGTGACCATCGAGTAGTGACATCGACTTTTTTCTGTTCAAAATGTTCATTTTTGGTTTCTGATTTCTTTTTGAAATTGTAGGTCTGATGAATTAGATCGTGATTACGATTCCAGTGTAATAAAGTATAACCATGGAATATTAGTGTTTGAGCTTTTTTATTATATTATTACTCTGTTTTGGACATTGAGTTCTACCTGGATTCTATCCTCTTGGAAATTTATGTATATCTATCTATCTATCTGTAAATGTATTTAACACTGATATTATTAATATATATATATATATATATATATATATATATATATATATATATATATATATATATATATATAGAGAGAGAGAGAGAGAGAGAGAGAGAGAGAGAGAAATTATTAATATATATAAATCTAAAATATATATAGATATTATTAATATTTTGGACTTGGCTTTACAGGATACAAACAAGGAAACATAACATACACAAGTAATAATAATAATAATAATAATAATAATAATAATAATAATAATAATAATAATAATAATAAAATTATATCCTCAAATGTGCAGAGAGCAGGTATGAACATTCCCCATCGAGTAACTGAATATTAGCAAATGAATTTCATGTGGGATTCGGCCATCTTGAATGAGAAGCGCTTGGAGAACAATCACCCTGACATCACCCTTGAGAACAAAAGGAGACATGGATATTGTGGTACCTTGGTAGAAAGGCATCGTGAAAGCGGGGCAAGAGAAAGTACAGAGGTACTAATATCTGAGAGAACAAATCGGTGAAATGTGCCAAGCATTATCTATAGTATCTTTTGTGTTTGGGACAGTCATCACTCTCTCAAAGTATCTCTCTCCCTCATAAAACGACTTGGAGATATCTAACATCACTGGGAGTGCATATGAGTCAGCGATGCTTGGAAAAGCACATGTGATAAGGAAACTGTTGTTTCTAATCAGTGGGTAGGAACTGAGATACAGACATCATCAACTGACCGAAAAATCCAGGTGTCAGAATCTCAAATAATAATAAAGAAAACTATTAAAACCTTTATGCCAGTGTTGGGAAGTAAGTGTATGATAATGATAAAATATAACGAGAATAGCAGCTGAGCCGTCAGGTACTTACCTGGACAAATATTGTCAAGGAGGAAAGCTATCAGCCCACCCATAAAATTAGGATTACGAAGAACTGCAAGTAATGCATTATCGACATTTTCCTCACCTGAAATAGAATGATAATATTTATGGTGCACATCTAATTTAGAAAAAAATTCAATAATTCTTAGAAAAAGGATAAAACACGATGAAAGCCGCGTTTTCAAAATGATTATTTCTTAACAGACCTAATAAAGTTTCATGAAATCAAACCATCCATTGTAAAATACACGGGTATTATACGAAGATATCAATAAAGCAAAATGCATATTTACAAATGAAATTCATAGATCTTATATATTTCTTGTATAACATTAGTCGTCTATAAATTGTCAACTGTTTAATTATATATGTGATGAATATTAAAGCAAAAAAGTAAGGTCATTTTTAGATTCATCGCTTTCAAATTAGCTAAAACAGAAGTTTGAGTCTCGACAACATTTCAATTTTTTTGGATCAGTGTTATTTAATCTCCGTTCAATTTAAAAATTAACTCTTTAGGTAATCTTCCAGGTTTTACAGTGTCAAGAATGTTATCATGAAGATGTTAAACCTTCTGATTTTAATCATCTTATTCAATGCGTCACCCAAATCCGAATGTAGTTTGAATTAACGAAATGTCTCTTCCAAAAGCTAAAAGCTAAGCAAAGTATGAAGAAACAGGGAAATCTCGTTAGAAACAAAGAAAGGAGCGCTAGGCTGTTATGTAATATCAATCCCATTGTATGACAACGGATGCTGGACAATCTCTGCACAGATGAAGAGAAAGCGGACGATAACAGAAATATAGTTCTATAGAAAGGTTCTGAAATAACCATGGGCAGAGCGCGTAAGAAATACAGACGTTTTAAGGAAATTGGAAACAAAGGGCTCTTATACGTACACAGATTCAGAAAGTGAGAGCTTCAATTTATTAAACCTAAAATAAGGAAAGCTTTGAGAAAATGACACCCACATAGCATATCGAGGGTCAATAAAAGGCAGAAGGTCACTTACTTGACGAACATTTGTGACCGATAAGATAGGCAAAGGGACAAACATTGCTAAATGTTACAAGGGATAGAATGTTGTATCAGAAAGGACACGATAAAATTGATATTAAACAACCAATACAGGTAAAACTTACAGGATATGTGATTTACTTATAGTCTGATTAATTATTTTCATGTTTATAATTGTCCAATTGATTCATGCGTGACTTTCTTCATAAGTATATCGATCCGAGTGACAATTAAGATATTTCGAACTGGAACTATTACACTGGTCAAGAAACAAAACAGGATTTTTAGATAATTTGATGGTGATTAGATTTTCATGGTGAGCTTCCGTTTTTGCTGTACAGAAATTGCGCTATTTTGGAAGAAAAGATCAATTTACAATCTTGGCTGATCGTAAATTTTAGTTAATAAACATCGGAGAAACCCATCAATTTTCAGGTAGACCGAGCAATTTATATCAGCCACCTGAAACAAACTATTTGAAAAGTGTTTTTGAGTCAAAAATTAAAAAAATAGAAGTACCGAATTTTTTTAGTTTATTGCCAAAATTCAAATTAACTGTTAAACTTTATTAAACCAGGTAATTAAGGTAACATAAAAAAATGAACCCTAAAATCTTGTTTGGTATTCCTAAATTTATCTCATCACTTTTATCCCTTCACTTCGGAAGGAAACCAAACATTTTCTTTTCAAAATTGGAAAGACACTCGAAGTAAAGATATCTAAATTGGATGCACCTATTCCGGTGTACATGATACTGCGGGACTATCACAAGGGACTTACATAACATTGAACATGACAGACAATCAAGAAAGAGAAAATGCTTCCGAAAGTTCTTATGTTCACGAAGGTTTTTTTGCTGCCAGTTTATTAAATGATTTGATGAAAATACTTGTTGGTCTTGGTATCTTCAATCGTGTTATTTTTAAAGACTTAGGGTCTGACTGTTATTGCAAAAATAGTATTTCTCAATAAGCAGATCAATATTTGTTGGTTTTAATAAGAATTGAGGGGTTTCTACAATATTGTTTTGCTAAATATTACCATCGGTCAATATCATATATACAGAAAACAAAAAAAAAAATCTTTTTTCCAAAAATGAGGCATTTCTGTACAACAAAAACGGTAGCTAGCCATGAAAAAGTAGGGTCATTTTTAGATTCATCGCTTTCAAATGAGCTAAAACAGAAGTTTGTGTTTCGACAACATTTCAATTTTTTTTGATCAGTGTTATTTAATCTCCGTTCAATTTAAAAATTAACTCTTTAGGTAATCTTCTGGCATTGTGAATTCAAGAGTTGGCTCGTGAATTTGGTGAAAAAGAAATTGCAGGTTCAGTCTCTGAGATGGTTACTACAGACTCGCAGACTGTAGAAACGAGGCGGACTATAAGTTTACGGCACTAAAAAAAGACAAGATGAGATATCCCTAGACATGGACAACAGGACAAGGACAGACTGCTTCCGTAGAATAAATAAAAATTTCAGTTTGAAATTCCGTGAAAGTTACCTGTACTGACAGACGTATTAAGAAAGCCGGAAATAGGAACTATAAGAATGAGAAAAACATTGGCTTTAAGAAGGTTGCAAAGGCGCTTCAAATATGTTGTAGAGTTATTTCCTTAGTGGAAACTGTATTTGGACTAAATTCGTCCTAAATAGGTTCAACGTACAAAAACGTTAGGAACTTGTAATAATCAGTATTACGCAGAGTAATCGAGTTGTGGTCGCTGACTACTTTTCCGTATTCGACTCCTACTGACTCCTACTTATAACAGATGGGTGAGTCTATTATCTATAGACTAGGTGTCTTTCACCATAACACCCCCCTCTTAAAACTTTACACCGTATGAGTAAAACAGTTTTCTTAATTTTTGTATCTTATTTTATTTTTTTACAGAAAAGGAAAAAAAAAAACAAACAAAAAAACTTCATTTTCTTGGCAACATCGTAGCGTATCTCCTACGTTTTAGATCCATTTTTAAATGATCAGTTGCCTTTCTTTTTCTCTTGGATCGGCGTACCTCAGGTAACATCGTTGCTGGCGTTGGTAGATCAAATGTATCAAAAATCACCTCCATACGTGTTTCTTCCACTGGACCGCTGTCAACCACGTCTGAAGAGCGTCGTCTGATCTGGTTAATGTGCCGTCTGCACGTGAATTTTTTGCCTTTCACCAAGTACATCAAGTTGCCAATCCGCTTTTCTATTTTTCCAATCTCCCAGAATGATTTATTCTGTTTATATACCTTGAAGTATACTTTTTCACAAAGATTGTATTTCTTTACTTGAATAAATTCTTTTGCACATGGCTCTGCCATTTTTGGTAATGATTTGTCGAAGACAGATCTTACCCGACACGCAAACATCACCTCGGCTGGTGATTGTGAGGCTGGTGTTACGTTCATCTGCAGGTATTTCCCTAGCTTTCTTTAAAGCTCTTTCAAGGGTGTCCACAAATTTTTCAGCTACCCGTTAGATCTTGGGTGATATGGAGCTGTGGTGACATGTTCGACATTGTATTCCTTGCATAAATCTTTGAATTGTTTCGACGTAAATTGACTTCCGTTGTCCGTCACAATTGTGTCTACTACACCAAACCTTGCGAATAATTCCAGCAGGAAGTTTTTCGTACTTTGCGTCGTCGGTTTTCTTATCCTTTGTATCTCAGGCCATTTTGAGAAACTATCCACTACTATGATGTAATGGTATCCATTCAGTGGACCTGCAAAATCCACATGCAACCTAGACCATGGTAGGTCTGTTTTTGGTCAGGGATTAAATTTTACTGGGGGTGCCTTTGCAGCCAAAGCACAGCCTTTACATTTTGCCACTGCGTTCTCAATGTCCATGTCCATATTCGGCCAATAAACAAAATTTTGCATTAGGCTCTTCATCCTAGTGCTGCCTGGATGACCAGTATGAAAATCCTTTAATATTTGTTTTTGGAGTGTGTATGGAATTACCGCACGTTCTCTATATAACAATACTGTATCGCAAAGCGAAAACACATTTGTTGTGTACTGGTCCCTCTTGGCTATTTTTTCTTTTACTTTCAAGATATACTCGTCCCTGGTGGCTTCTTCTTTTATTTTTTCTAGAGTTACACACAGTACATTTTAGCTCTTCTGACTTCAGTGAGGCAATTACCTTGTCTTCTAATGGTTCGCTCCTTTTAGGAATTAACCTGGACAGCCCATCAGCATAGCCAAATTTATTCGATGGTATGTACTCCATGCTGAAGTTATAATTTAGCAATATTGTAGCCCATCCTTGTAGTCGGTTTGCTGTATGCTTCGGCAAACCCTTTTTTGATCCAAAAATCGAAATTAGAGGCTTATGATCGGTTTGTAGCTTAAAATGTCGACCGTGGAGAAAACGGTGAAATTTCGCTACTGCAAATATTATTCCTAGCGCCTCTTTCTCTATCTGAGAGTAATTCTTCTCAGCCGGAAGTAGTATTCTAGAAGCATGAGCAATTGGTTTTACTTGACCATCTGTAATTTTGTGTTAAATACATGCTCCTATTCCATACGCGCTTGCACCGCAAGCTACTATGATTTCTAAATCCGGATTGTAATGGGTTAAAAATAATTCCGAGGTTAACACTTCCCTTATCTTTTTCAAATGCTTTCTGGCATTCATTTGTCCACTTCCAGGGTTTTCCTTTCTTTAATAGTTCATTTAATGTTTCCCGGAGATCCTACATTTTAGGGATGTATATTTGGTAATAATTAGCTAATCCCAAAAAACTTTGTAATGTGGTAATATCATTCGGAGCCGGCATGTTTTTTTTTATAGCCGATGGTCGCTCTGGGTCTGGCCTTCTACCATTCTTATCGATGATCTGTCCCAGATATTTCACTTTCTCCATAAAAAACTCGCATTTACTTTCCTTGAGTTTAAATCAAAAATCCTATATTCTCGAAACTACTGCATTTACATATTTCACCTGTTCTGCTATACTTATACATCTCATGAGGATGTCGTCCAGATACGCTACAACAAAATCCAGACCACCCAACATCGAATCCATTACTTGTTGGAAAATGGCGGTGGCGACCTTAATCCCAAAAGGTAGTCTGTTAAATTTATAAAGACCCCGATGTGTGTTAATAGACAAAAGTTTAGACGTTTCTTTTTCTACTGGTATTTGCAGATATGCATCGCTGAGGTCTATCTTCGAAAATATTGTGCCTCCATTAAGCTTCGCAAATATTTCTTCCGCTGTTGGTAGAGGATAATTATAGTCTTTGAGTGCCGCGTTTAACCCCGTCGAAAAATCAGCACAAACACGAATGTCTTTAGACTTTTTTTTCACGTATACCGTCGGAGCTGCCCAATCACTATAGTCAACTTTTTTGAGTACACCGGAATTCTCTAATCTGTCCAATTCTTTATCAATCTGTTCCATTGAGGCAAACGGAACATTCCTTTTCTTTTAGAATACCGCCTGAGCGTTTTCTTTTAGAAAGAATTTTGCCTCCATCTTGGTACACGTTCCCAACCCTGGAGAAAAAAACAGTATGAAATGTTTCCTTAAGTTACTTTATTAATTTTTTGGCTTCGGAGTTTAAACTTTCTACCTTGTAACAGAAAGAATTTATCGGTAGATCCCATAATTGAAATTCTGTTATCCAATTCGTACCAAGTAAGTTCGTGGTATTTTCCATGACAAATAGTTTAACTTTTCGCGTTTTTTTATTTAACGTGAAATTCTCCAATAAATTGTATTTTTCTCCCGTCACTGACTTCGCGATTTTTTTGTCTTCATTAAAGTTGGTTTCCCCAACTTCTTCCAAGTATGCAAATTTATGATAGAGAGATCCGAACCAGTGTCAAGTTGCATTTTTATTTTTTTATTATTTATTTCGACGGTAACAAATTTTCTAATTATTCCATCGTTTACCTCGTTGGACTTTAGTTTTCTTATTTTGTTGCCTTTATTTTTTGACCGGCAATGTGTGCTTCTATGCCCATCTCTTCCACAGTTGAAACATTTTTTATTCCTAAAATTGCAATATCTCTACCAGTGTAGTTCACCGCAAGCAAAACATGGCTTCGGGCGTTTTTGTTTGTCTTTCTCTGGTATTTTACTTATTGCTTGATAATCTGCAATTTTATAATTTTTTTTGTTAGACTGACTTTCTACTTTGTACCGTATTTTCCTTACATGTGAAACGCCAGACTGTTCCATCTTTTTTGCGTCTTTTTTTACGCTAACATATCTTGTGCAGTCTTCAGCCAATTTCTGTACCGTAATACTTGGATTGCTTTCCAATTTTGCCAGTACTAATTTTCTCAACTCTGCGTCTTTTTCCGCTACCAGCTCCTGAACAAACACCAAGCACTTAAAATTGTCTGCGCTTAACTCTGCTAGCTTGAATTCTTCACAATGCTTATTTACATTGGCTGCGTATGTTATATAGTCATGTTCGTCATCTTTCATCAAATTCAAACATTTCCACCTCTTGTGGAACAAAGATGTCTTTTTACTAAATAATTCACTTAATATATTTACCGCCTCGGTAAATGTCAACTCGTTATTTTTTTTTAGGTAAAATGTAGTTTACCAATTTGTTATGCTCAGCAGTTCCTAATTTGCTTAAAAGAAGCCTAACCTTCTTTCTTTCCGACCACAAATGGCAGTCCTCGTTATACACGTCGGTATATTTTTTATAATATTCTTCAAAAGTTATCTCTTCATCTGGACTGTACGTGAATATTTCAATTGAATTCAATATTGTATTCTTTGGGAAAGAATCATTTTGTAGACTTTGCTCTTTCCTGTTCTCAGTTATTTCCAGAATTTTGCTTTGAAACTCCTCATGCATCTGTTCCATTTTTTGTTGGAATTGCATTTGTTTATTGAAAGTTTCCTCCTGTAACTGCATCTGGAATTAAAAAATCCTGGAATAGACTTTTGCATTCCTCCATTTTTTTTTACACAATGCCTAAATACTGTAGGGGAGGTTCAACGAATTGGCAATTCGTGCCCTATTTTATCAAATTGTCTTATCAAGAAAAATATTCTTTTTCTCAGTTGAGAATACGATGGATTTTTTTCATCACAAAATTGACGTCTTGGCTTGCAAAAAAAAAACTTTTCCAAATTTTTTTCTTTTTTTTAAGTGTAAATCCAAGACTTTGTCGCCCACGTAATTTGTGGCGAACAAAATTTTCTTCCTCGTATGAGTGCAAATCCTCGCTGCCAAAGTTATATTGGCGAACGAATTTTTTTTCGTCCTCCGTATGAGTGCAAATCCTCGCTGCAAAAGTTATATTGGCGAACGAATTTTTTTCTTCCTCCGTATGTGTGCAAATCCTCGTCGCCAAAAGTTGTTGTAGAGCTATTTCCTCAGTGGAAACTGTATTTGGACTAAATTCGTCCTAAATAGGTTCAACGTACAAAAACGTTAGGAACTTGTAATAATCAGTATTACGCAGAGTAATCGAGTTGTGGTCGCTGACTACTTTTTTCGTATTCGACTCCTACTGACTCCTACTTATAATAGATGGGAGAGTCTATTATCTATAGACTAGGTGTCTTTCACCATAACAAAATATAAAGAGGCAGAGAGAAAATGCTGTACATAAAGAACATGGACGAAAATACATATAATGCATGCAAACTAACAACATACTGCTGGACTATCATAAGGGACTTTCATAACATTGAACATGACAGACTTCCGAAGGTACGAAGATCTATATCATACAAAGTGAAACGTGAACGTTTTGTTGAAGATGTACATGAAAACCAGGATTAATGAAAATCTGGTAGCTGAGTTAGAGTTCACGCCATTCAACTATACAATCAATCAATTTTTTGTTATTTGCAAATATTAGATTCACTGAAATCCACAGACTTTTCGTGCTAATTCTTATCTTACTCGGTTTGGGCAATCGTAACGCTTGAAGAGTTTTCTGATAAACTTCAGCAGATAGAGCGTGAAATTTATTTGATTATGCTGTCGGATGGTTCGTGTAAGTGTGCATGTAAAGTAACCAGTCACTTGCCTTTCTTTTATATATATATATATATATATATATATATATATATATATATATACATATATATATATATATATATATATATATATATATATATATATATATAGCATAATGAGAAGCCACGTATACTTTCTTAATATGTATATAATTTCGAAAAAAAAACAACTGAAAAGTTGCAAATTAAAAACATTGAATGTTTTTTTGTGAAAGTATTTATTTATATATATATATATATATATATATATATATATATATATATATATATATATATATATATATTTGATATTTCAGATCGGATTGTGAATATAATAAAAAGAAGCTCTAAATAAAACTATCTACATAAATCGTAACATACAAGAAAAGTAAAAACAACAATCGGATTCCCAGGGTTTTTAACCACAATCAATATTCCCACACACTTATTCACAATGTAAAAATGGATAACAAGAACCTCCAGTTAAACAAAAAGATCAAAGACATTTTCGCTAAACCACGCATTAATGCAAAGAAACAATCACCTAACCTATCAGCTATCCTCAACTCTACCAAATATCTAAACAATACAAACCAATCGGGAAATTACAAATGTAACAAACCTCGTTGTTTATTTGAAAACACTTAACAATCGATAGTGTATTTTCTGTACGCAACACCAATATCAAGATACACCCACCTCGCCTCACCTGTGATAACCATAACATAATCTACTATTTATTCTGCACAATATGTCCCAACAGTGGATATATTGGTGAATCTGGAAATAATTTTAGATTTCGTTTCAACAACCATAAACTAATCATACGTGAAAACAATCCTTATTCCTCTATAGCTGAACATTTTAATCAACCAGGACACTCATTACAAAAATTGTAAATGTGTATTGATAGATTCTGCTTTCAGTTCCACATACACACGCAGAAAAAAGAAAAATACTGGATATTAAAATTAAATACATATAAACTAGGGTTGAATAAAGACTTGGGTATTTTAAACAACATCTAACTTTTCTTAAATATTACTACAGTTAGATTTACGTTAGAAATATTCATACACAGTTGCGGTCCATATCACGTGACGTCCGCGTCTCGCGACGGACGCTACTTAAGGTAAACATACTTTTGAAAACAGCCATTTCTGAAGAAAGATCGGGGCCGATTTGAAATATCAAATATATATATATATATATATGTATATATATATATATATATATATATATATATATATACATATAAATTATATATAAATAAATTCTTTCACAATAAAACATTCAATTTTTTTAATTTGCAACTTTTCAGTTTTTTTTTTCTATATTATATATATATATATATATATATATATATATATATATATATAACACTTTAAACATTATTTTTATCGGATGCGCATATTTGAGTTGATATTCTGTTTATTTTTGAAACAGTATATTTATTTGCGTCTAACGATTTGAATATTCGAGGAATCTTAGTAAAAGTAGCACCCTCTGGCATTAAAATAAGAAACTGAGTGTCTACTCAAATATAAATTAACGTTTGAATCGACAAAATATCTCAGATTAATAAAACAAGACATTACCTCCTTATATATATATATATATATATATATATATATATATATATATATATATATATATATATATATATATATATATATATATATTGTGTGCCTATTTGCGCAGCTTTTATTCAATTTTCGCTAAAAGCGACTGACAAAATACTGCAGTTATCTTGTATTTGATTTTTCTTGTGGTTTTTATATTAATTTTCTTTTCTAGGTATAAATTTCTGCATAACTTATATCCAGAAAGAAAAAAAAAAGAATCATTATAAGAACACAAGAAAAAATAAATAAAAACTGTGCTAGTATGAAGTCACAATTCATCCTAACCGAGGCTTTCAGCATGTTGGCTTTGTTCATATTTTTTGTGCATGCTAGATAACACACTGGAACTGTAACTAAGATCTGCTCAGCATAATTGCAATATAAACCACAGGTTGGCTTTGTGGGTGTTGAACAAACACAAAATGGGCCTGAGCAAGTGTATGCAGTAGGGCTTGGCTAGCCGCCTTAGTAGACGGGTATCCTCGAATATGAGTGGCCAGCTATACATTCTCTCTCTTTCTCTCTCTCTTTCTCTCTCTGTCTCTTTCTCTTTATATATATATATATATATATATATATATATATATATATATATATATATATATATATATATATATATGTTCTTTCAAGTTTGCAATATCTAAGAGATAGTAGTCAGTGTAAGAGATACAGCGTTTGTAAGTGTAGACAGTGTGGCGATATACCAGTTTCAAGTATGAAGCCATCTTTTACGAAAGTACTACTCCTCCTTTCGCGGTCTCTCTAAGTATGTCTTTTTCGCTTTAATTTTAACTTTAATTATGGACAAACACTTTATAAATGTCATCATTTTATTATTTAGATTATAAAAATTAAGTAGAAATGAAATAAGACAAATCTTAACATTAATAAATATAATATAAAACTCACTGAAGTACTTTTTGCACAATAGAGTATATTTTCTTTGAATCAGATTGCCACCATTTTCCGCACTTTCCCCTATGAGGAACATGGCTGAACTATCTTTCGCATTTTATTCCAGTGTTATTTGTAGGTAAATACTCAAATTAATGTTTTAAACTTAGGAATTCCAGGATATAACCTCATGAATGCTGGAGTTTCCAAATAATCATTTAGAAAGCAATTCTGAATAAATGATTCTCATATTATAGGAAAAAATACATCAATAATTAATGATAGCCGATAACCTCCAATGAAATATCAACTAATGATTCTCATCGTTTAAGGGTTAATTCAGTGTGTATCTTGCCGAAGCCATGTTTAATGAAACAACTAACCTGTGAATGTGATGTCCTGTTGGTTATGGATCCATAATGGTAGGGTCATGCCGACCAAGACAGAGACTCCAATAATGCTCAGGTTTCGGTGGGACATAGCGATTTTCTGCATGTTTGAGAGAACAATTCCAAGGAAGGACCCGAAGTAGATAAGCTGGATTCCTCCAAGGACAGGATATGGTATCGTAACAAAGAAGGCGCTCAATTTACCAAGTATTCCAAAGAATATGAAGATTATACTCACAGTCTGAAACACGCGCCGACTGGCCACCTGAAATTGAAAGAAATTCTTTAACAATATAAAGAAGTTTTCATTACAAAATGAACGAGTTCATGATTAGTCTATACTTTAACTTTCAAGAAAAACAAATTATAACAATGTAGACAAAAAAAAAGAAGATTTCTACCGATGCGTTGAGATTTATTGTAAATTAATACAATTATGGCACAAGGCCGAAAAGGTTTCCGGTCAGGAACACTTCAACTCTGGTTTCCGGTCAGGAATTGCAGATAAATCTTTCTTCCGATTAGTTTCGTCCTTTAGAACTTTAACGAACTAAAGTGATATTTACGCTGATGCGCATGCACATGCACACTTAGAAAGAACGCAGAGAATTTTAAATTTAATTTTTAAATAATTAATAATAAATAATAATAATTAATTATTAAATAATTAATAATAAATAATTAATAATAATTTTTAAATAATTTTTATATATATATATATATATATATATATATATATATATATATATATATATATATATATATATATATATATAATGTGATATTTACGTTGATGCGAATGCACATGCGTGCGAAGAAGGAACGCTGAGAATTTTTAATTTAATTTTTTTAAAATGTGTTTTCGGTATACAGTCTCGCCAATTTTATTTAGATTTGTTTTCCTTTTTCTTCACGTTTCCATCATGATTTATTAAATACTCCACATTGTAATAACAGAAAATCTGCCAAGAAACATTATAGTCTGATGGAGTCCTAAACGACAAAATACGTCACACGAATATATTTTCCACTTTATCATAGTTTAGTTCGATGAAGTCCTAAAGAAGAAAACGTGTTAACCAAAAACTTTTGTCATAGTCTTTTTTCTCCTCGCATTGATCTTAATATATATAAAAAAATATATATCGTTTTTCCATAATCATTATTTGTAAAAATTTCTTCGGTATATAAGTCACATTTATATATTTGGTTTATAAATTTTAAATTATTTTTGTGGGTTTTTTTTTGCTCTAGTATCAGCAAAAACATATAAGAGAGTTTTATCATTTCTTTCAACTAATTCAAGACGAAACAAAATTTTCCAACTAGAATGAACAACAGTTATACGCACCGGAAAAACTTAAATTTGGTTGTTCAATATTGGAAGATAAGTGCAAATTTGTAAAACAATGAGTATTACTACTAATATTACAAGGCTCTTCTCCTTCCATGAACTGAGCACTGTCAGTCATTAGCGTGTTTATTCACAATGAGTAAAAATTCACCTCTCTTTCAAACATCTCCGACTGTTGCCTATTGAGTCGGTTTCGATCCCGGCTTGAATCAATCATATGTATAGCCGTTCGGATGAGTTATACAGCGAAACAGCATGTCTGTCGATATACAATATATATATATATATATATATATATATATATATATATATATATATATATATATATATATATATATATTCATTCTCTTTTGCTTAATAGGTATTGACATATTCACAACGTTTCGGCCGTTGTACGCCCCGGCCTTCTTCAGGTGATTGGAATTTCGAGCCGACGCCTTTATTTCTCTCAACGGGATAGATTGTACTAGTTCCCCGTGCCATGCCTCTTCCGGGTGTCTCGGTTATTTCCCTTTAACTCAAATCTGCAAGTTTTGGTTCACCACTGCTGTGGCCTGGTATTGAACTAACAATTTTTTTTGGGGTCTACTCACTGGATCTAACCAACGTTTTTATCCACTGGTCCACGTGTCCTTGAGACGGAAACGTTGTGAATATGGCAATGAAGATGAAGATAACAGTCCGAATAGTGTAAATAATTTAAGTAATCATAATAACTCACCTCAGAGATATAGACAGTTCTTTCAATCTAATTTGGGATCTGTAAATAAAAAATGTTGAAACAATAAGGTAGGTCTCTGTCCTTTGACCTACTGTGTGCTTAATTTTCATCAGTGACCTTCCTGATGACAACAGTTTTCAACATGGTATCTATGCCGATGACTTAACCATTTACTCATGTCTCGAGAGTAAGTCTGATTTTTTCGATGAGGTAAAATTGGCATCTGATCTAAAAAATGATCTATAGTCTGTTGTTAACTCAGGCAAGGATTGGCATATTAACTTTAACTCCCTTAAAACGAAACTCCTCTCGATTAATCATTTTGCCCCCCCTCATCAGCATAAACTGATGCTAACCTCCATAAGAATGACACGTTAAGCCTTGTTGGGATAATATTCTCGGTTGACATGTAGTGAAAAGATTCTATCGAATCCATTGCTAGGTTTGCTACTAAGAATGTTGGTTCACTGTGTCGTGCTAGACATTTTTTTCTCTCCAGAATCTATCTTATAAATTTATAAATCTACCAATCATTCATACTTTGAATATTGCAACCACATACGATCCGGTTATTCTGCTGTATATTTAGAGATTCTTGATAAAATCCAAAGAAGAATCGGCAATATTAATGATCCTGACCTAAAGTCTTGGCTTCAGTCATTTTCTCGCTACCGTAATGTAGCTTCCCTGTGCTTTTTCTATAAATACTTTTACGACAATTGTGCTGATGATCTTTCCTCTATGGTAACTAGACTTTATGAATTTAATCTGACTAGATGAAACCGTAAGTTGTATGCTTATAATTTCTTTTCTCACACTTTTCGCGTGTGGAACATTCTTCCGGCTCTATGCTTTCCAGCCCACTTTGATCTCCAAAAATTTAAATGCAGTGTCAATCTACCGTCTACTTGGTGATTCTTTTTTTACTGTTTTAGCTTCTAATAATATTTCTCTTTTGTTCTTATTTTTTATACTCAGTAACCCCTTGAGTTTTAGTGGCTTTACGGCCTTGCATGGACTGTAATGATTAAAAGAAGCTTGAGTCATACCTATTAGATAAAGTTTGCTCTGATATGTTTCATGTACAATGTTAATTAAATATTAATAATCACTCTGAATTCAGTGCATTAACATTTTAGATTATTTTGAAAAAAATTATTGTGGCAAATGAATGTTTTTATTAATCATTAAGCCTTGCACTGATCGATGCGTCTATGTTTACAGCCATATAGCGTTAGAAAATTGTTTCTCGTACGACCACCGAAGTTAAGTCAAGTCTGGTATATATCGAAGTTGGTAACCGCTTCAGAATACCAGGTGCCGTAAAGTTGGACGTGCGAGTGGTCCAATTGATAATGGCTGGGAATTGGAACTGACTGATTCCAGTCGGGTTCGTTATATTCACTTTCGTGGGAAAGATATAGATTCACCTCTACTCCCGCCAACGATGGTTTGCTTAATAGGACCTCATTACAGTACTTACGCTCAGGACAGCTAATTACAGTGCCCACGCTTAAGACAGTTTGGATATGAAACGATTAAAACTGGTACATGTATTTTCTCTGTGATCACCAATTAATGTTTTTGCTTATACGCATTGGCGATGCTCACAATGGATATACAGGCAGCATAGCCATATCGGAATTGAGATAACAATTTCAAGACTTCATTCCCGGCGTTCCTTTTCGCATAAATGCCCTTGATATATGTATGTATACCTCTCTTCTCACTTCTCAGCTATAGCAAGTTAAATCGGGTTCATTAACCTTGGTTGTCAAAACAGTCGAGGAGAAGGATCGACCTGTATTCATAACAAGCTTGAGTAGGGATGAGCTAGACACGACTGCAGTACACGTGGTATCACTAAGGCCTTAGTGTGTTATGTAACACGTGTTTTTAATTTTGGTGATTTTTTTATTTACTGATGGTACATCAAGGCCAAAACGCCACTTAATTTAGAGGATGGTTAGTGAGGGAGATTATAACGCTGGGATAAGTAATATCATTATGAGGACGAATAAAATCGTTTGATATTGCATTAAAGAGACCAAGATTGTAGTTTTCAGGGAAGTATAATCTTGGGGGTTTGTTCCAGAGTTCTGGAGAAGAAGCTTGTCTTTTAAGTGCTCACAGAAGACGTTATATCATGTTGTAACTGTGTTTCCGATCCACAAGATAATATCATTGAAAATAAGCATAGAAAAAACAACAAATAATCTGTCATTTTCATTTATCGTTTGTTGACTAGACTAGAGTATAGTCAATGGATTGTAACAACTTTGAGAGACGTTTAGTGTTCACTAGATTCTCCTTTGAACTATCTGCTTAGTTACTCCAACTTTTGCTTCGTCTCAACGATAATTTTAGATCCGTTGCCTAGACATATCGTAGAAAGTATTCGATGTCTGATAGGCTGCAATTATCTGAATGAATTTTTCAGTACACGAGAGTGGGCTGACAAGTTCATAGGCTGGCTATTAAGGATTGATGCTACAGCTGTGAAATCTTGCATGTATTATTTAAAAAAACAACTTATTTATAACTGCGTTGTTTCCTTCCAACTAAAATTATATCTGACTATTCAAAGGAAACTTCAAAAGGAACTAATAGTGATTTCTCCCGAAAATGGACAAAAGTTGGCATTGTGATGTTACTAAATGCCTGCAGAAAAGGGGTTTAGTTCCTATGGACATTACTTTTTACTCATTTACTGTATTCACGATATATTGCACATTAGGATAACTATTTATCATTTTTTGTTGTTTTGTTTTACAGAATTTTGCAGATCAAAACTATTTCTTTCTTTAGAAGACTACAGAAATCAGTTCTTTTTTTGAGAATGACAATTCCAGGGTGTGTGTAGATTTAATTCGGAAGTAACCCGAGTGATACCAGAAGATAATAGATGAAAAAATGAGGTCAATATATTCTGCCGTAAAGTTAATATGGATAATGATAAAATCTCTCAATATTTCGTTAATTTTTATTTAATGTACCCAACAAACACTTTCGTTACCTAAAATAATAAAATCATTTTTTTTTATTCGTCTGGCCTGCATAAACATACATCTGGCTATATGTCATCATCTGGTTCCGGTTTAGTTCGGCTGGGCTGATTGGACTTCTTTTCGCCCTTTTTTTATTATATCCGGTAATAATTACTTGCTATCGCTGTCGATGAATAACAAATGTGTGAAAGATAAATGACATTAGTTATTTGCTATAGATGAGCATACTGGACATTGATACGATGTAGAGCTATTTACGATGTTGTAGTCCCATTTACTATGTTGTAGTACCATTTACGATGTTGTAGTGTCAAAACCAGGACTTTGTTGAACGTCTGCTCTATTAAATCACTGAATATCAAGAAACTCATCGTGTTTATACATATTTATATGGCTATATGAATTAGTTAGCATTCACTTTGAGTCTATGAAGCGGGCCATAACTCACAGACGATTAGATTGATAGAAGGTTTACAATTACAGAACTATTTTATGGTAGGGATGCTAGCAATCGGGGATTGTATGAGTGTCGGCAGAAAGGCTCATCGGCTGACCAAGATACTTTCATGGAATGTCACCAAATGAGGTTTAATTTTCAACATAGCGCCCCTTGCCGTCTACACAGCCTCCATAGGTGTTGCAGTGCTTGAATTCCACTGGTGAAGAAGCTTTCATCCTGTTTGGCCCAAATTCGTCAAAAGCAGATGTAACGTCATCGTCACTGCGATAGTGGTTCCCAGCCAATTGGGGTTTTTTTTCACGTTGGGAAATAGATGACAGCTAGATGGGTCCAAATTAAGAGGATATTGAGGGTTATCAACCAGTTCAAAGCCAGTCATACACAACAGCTACTGAAGCCGAGGGCATGTATACTGGATCATTTCCTTGCTGAAACGATACACCGTTCCTCAGTTTTCATGTTTATATTGTCTTGGTCGTCTTTCGGAATTGCCTTAGCAAGCTGGCATCGTACTCTCCATTGATGATTTGGACCTTTTTAATATACTCAAATAAGACACTGCCTTTTGATGACATGTTTGATTACATTTAGCATTAAAATGATCTTGTAAAAAAAAGTATCACATTCTATACCAACTGTTCCAATGTGTTCAGAAAATCATTTTCAAAATAAAATAAAAAAAAAACTTTGAATAAGACCAATGATTGCACATACTCAGAATCCAACACGAGAAAATCAGTATGAGGAATTAATACACTCTAAACAATGCAAACACCTCGGTGCATTGATTAGTTATATCAAATTTAGTATCTGAGATAAATGAATTGAACTGACTAGAGGTTGCAACATTATAAAATGCTTGCTGCACAATCAAAATAATGACCTGAAAATAAGTAATGTTCTCGTACGATCTAGACTTACATACGGATGTCGTGTATGGCGCCCATCTCTTTGAGAAATGTCTAAGCATTTATCTTTATTCGACCGTTTCCTTAGATCAATGACTAAAAATGTTTTCAGTTGAGTGAAGAAGTTGTCACTTCACCAGACTCTATAGACTTCCAATGCCAAAACACTGAGAACTATATCACTTAACAAAAAACAATATAATGTTAACATTTTCAATTTCAGCAACAACCGAAATGTATAGCGCATGTAACTAGATGAAATATAATGCAAATGTTAAATTTCCACACTCGAAAAATTAAAAAAAAAAGTTTGGATGGAAATTCCAAAAAATTCTACAAAAAGCGATAATAGTGGAACTGAAAAGTTTATTTTCCCGAAAAACAGTTTTACGAAAAAGATTTCAACCAACAGTTATACTAACTGCCCGGTCAATGATTACCGTCTATTCCCGGCATGAAAACGACTATATTTCACTATTAATATTATCAGAGAAATGGATTGAAAAAAATTTTTGTATAAGAATGTGCTATAAATTATATAACAGTAGCAATGCATCGTGAATGCTATTATTGTAGGAATGCATTGTAAATTATTTTACTATCGGAAATAATATTTGAAATACCTCAAAATATGGACTTGAGAAGTATAAATTCTTGAAAAAATTGTTTTTAGAAAAACGTTTATAAATTTCTACTTTAAGCAAATTCTGTCTGGTGAATGAGTACGGAACAATTCCTCTGTGGAAACGGCTAAATTTAAAATTATTTTTAACAAAAGCTTTTCATTCGATCTTTAATGGTGAGGATAGAGATTAATCAATATCACGAAACTTGAATCTTCATTAAGATTTTAACCAATCCAATATTTGTTCAGTTAACCACGACCAATTTGTGGTACCAGCTCCGTGCCTTTTTCCGATATGTGGACATTATATTATCCACCTTCGATCTATGAAAGACTGCCCAAATTATTTTCGGAACTGTTCTAATGCATTTTCCCATCCTCTTCTGTCACGTTTCTATGTACCGCTGGAAATATTTTTTTTCTTACGTGACCCTCAGCTCCGTCGTTACGGTCCTCTTGATGACCTCAACGCCTTTAAAACGTGTCCTCTTGACGATTTACTTGACCTTGGAGGAAAGAAAAAGTCTCACGGAGCAAGATCAGATGAATAGTTAAGATGGTCATGTACGGCGATGTTCTTCTCGGCAAGGGACTACCGGATTCCCAGGGCGTTGTGAAGCAACCACGATTTGTCCTGTCACAAAAGCCATGTAAAAATGCATTGGTTGCAGAAAGCTAAGATTAAAGTTATATACGCTCAAGATATCAGCTTAGATGATAACAGTCCGTTTATCCCTCTGTCGCCGATAGGTCACACAGTGCATCCAGTCTTTTCATATATATATATATATATATATATATATATATATATATATATATATATATATATATATATTACATTCTTATTCCAGTCCGTTCAACAGCAGGGTGAAGCCGCGTATATATATATATATATATATATATATATATATATATATATATATATATATATATATACATACGCGGCTTTGTGGATTTAAAAAAAATATTATGTTTTATTTTCCATAATTTTACTACAAGAGTTTCTGGTCTCACGACCGTCTTCCGGTAAAGGGTGGAGATTTCCACATATTATTAAAGATAATTAATTTTTTTCTTTATGCCTTTCAATGATAAATTTTCTCGATACGAGACATTCTCTGTTTTTGTGTTAGTAATCCGAATGTCTTTCTTGAAATGGCAGTGAAGAGTTCTGCGCGAAGTGTCATAAAACAATTAAGGTTGGTTTGAGAAATGTTGAATTAGTTGTCGGTATCTTATCTTTTAATGTTTTAATGATCCCTGTGTGTTCTTAGATCTATTTCAATTTTCGTGTGTTTCTGTCAGCACGCGTGTATATATGCGTGTGCATATCCCCCCTCCATACATACACATTGTCTCACTATAAGGAATTAGTAAACATATCTGTACACATACACACACACACACATCCAAAACACACACACTATCCCCCCCCACAAACACCGTCCCACCACATGGAATCAGTACATACACGCATACATACACACATACATACACACATACATACACACATACGTAAACACACATACTTCCCAAGTTACATGTAACCAGTATACACATACAAACACACACATACACACATATATACATACATGCATACACACGTACTTCCTAAGTTGTGTGGGGTTTGTGTGCCTGCCCGTGAGTAGCTCCCCTGCTTTTGTCAATATGTGTATATATATACTTTCGTGCTCCACAGATACCCGCATGTGAGCGTGCGTGCATGTATGTAAGTTGTTTGATGACTGTATTTGGCCACTACGTGTGCATGTTGTGTGCTTTTGCCTGTGGGGTTATGATCTATTTAGTTCCGGTTTAAATTTGTTTATGAAGTTTTTTTTCTTGTATTTGTAGGTAAGAATAATTGTCTGTTATATTGATATATTGGCATAATATTAAATTTACTCTGGTTACCTTTGAAGATGTGTTGTGATACAAATAGTATATATACTAAAAGTATATATATATATATATATATATATATATATATATATATATATATATATATATATATATATATATATATATATATATAACTCCTAAATTCTCATTACAGCCAGTGCAACACCAGTGTGAGTCCACTTAGCTCTGCATTACCCCTATATTAACGCATTAATGTATCAGCCTTCTTTTATGGTCCGGTATGAATTGTGTACCATGTCTATTCCAGCATAATGTTCCGTGCCTCATGCCAAGCTTTTGGCCCAACACTGTGATGTAGATGAGGTGTTATATAAACCTTGAAAAAAATGTCAGTTTTTCTGATATCACTATTCATAAACGACGACATCCTAATATAGAACAAATTGTGATTAGGAAGGAAAAAGTTGGAGTATATTATTTCGCAAAGAAATAATCAAGAAATAATTCGACTCGTATGCGAAAACGTATTGCCATTAATTTGATTATTTTATGATGGTGCATCGTTTTACCATTAAAAAAATAACTAAATGAAAAGAGGAAAGGAGACGTGTTAGAATAGCATGATTGTCACTTGTCAGAAATGTGTAAAGCAGACGTCTTTAAAATGTAAAATATACTAGATGACAGCTGATCAATATTCGGCTGGGGAGAGCCAAGAGAAGAATTAACGAGACATTATTTAGAGGCAATAATCAAACAAGAAAAATAATTGTCATCTATCTTTGGCAGAGGGGAGAAATAAACTCGAATTTCAAAAAGCGTGATGGGCTTACTCATTTGTAGAATAAAATATCAGTATGGCGGCCACCACATATTTCTGGAACTGATCATGGATTGGGGGAAAGTCTATTTGACAGGAGAGCCTATTATCGATCGCAGCATGGAAAACTCTTGGTAGAATAAGTATCAGTAATGTGGATATCGGATTATTCGAAAAAATATCTGTGATTGGAAAGAACGCATAAGATAAACGGTGATTGATTTCACTTACATCAGATCTTCATTTCTGTTTGGTTTTTCAGAAGAAATATTCATTATTTTGTGAAAAATGAGAATTGGATAAAAAAGAGGAAAGATGTCGATGATCGGAAAGAAATCAACCGGAAAAGAAGAAGTGTCTTGCACTTAGAGGAAGATTATTAAAAAATACAGGCAGGTATGTTTTTTTTTAATGAAAGAACATGATAAATTAAAAAAAGAAAAAAAATGATGTTGGAAAAGTAAAAAGAAAAGAAAAATTGTTAATTAAGCCACACGTTTATATTCTTGCATAGGCATGCATATATTTTTTATTTTCACCGGTTTTTCTTTTCTTTTTCTTCATCATTTTTTATCTTCTACCTTTCTTCTTTATAGGCTTTTTCCACATCTTTGTCTATTTCAACTCCGTTAACTCTTATTACTATTACGTAGATTTATTATTCAGACAGAAAAGTCAGCAATAAGTTAGATATTACACTCTGATCTTAAGTAGACAAGCGTCATGATCCTAAATAATAATAATAATAATAATAATAATAATAATAATAATAATTATTATTATTATTATTATTATTATTATTATTATTATTATTATTATTATTATTATAATCTAGCAGAAAATACAACTTTGAAAATGTTCGAGAAATTAAGTAAATACAGGGATACCGAGGAAGAAATCAGTAGAATGTGGAATCTCAAGACTATACTTGTCGTTATTAGGAAGCTATGAAAAATACAAAAAATAAATTGAATGATACCAAAAAGACAACCATACGTGTTGTAAATAGAACTATATGAATGATACCAAAAAGACAAGTTTGTTGTTATTAGGACTCTATGAATGTTACCATAAAGACAACCTTATTTCTTGTTATTATGACTCTATGAATGATACCAAAAAGACAACATTTCGTTTATGAAATGCAAAAGATCCTATTGATGGATACTTCTCTCATCCTGCGTAGATTTCTATCCATGTAATGAGCACAATTAGATACGTATTTTAAAAAAATCTCTGATTGCCTGTCTCCTCATGGTTTTCAATCTTATGATAGAAATAAAAATTTGTTTCCATTTGAAATATATGGTCGAGACTTGGGGGCAAATGACACTGCACAAAGAAAAGGTGAAATACAGCAGCAGCAACAACAACAACAATAGTATTAAAAAAACATAGATCTTGATTTTCTTATAAAGATTAGGTAACTTGAACAAGAAGAAGGAGTCAATGAAGGCAATCGAACAGAGTATACCCAAATGAAGAAGAAAATAAGAAAAGAATACTTCAGGCGTGTACGTCTGGTGTTAAATCGCTAGTTGAATTCGTGAAAACGAATATCGCTTATAAAAACTTTGGCTGCCCTTGTGTTTCAATACAGTTTCATCATCGTTAATTGCACCGTAGCCGACATTAAGCGACTGGATGTCAAAACGAGAAAGCTTCTCATTTGCCAGCGCATGCATGATCCCAAGGTTGATGTTGATCTTCTACATGTGTCGAGATCCGCGGGAGACAAGATTAGTTCAACTGGAACTCTCTTAGTAATGCACAACAATCGGTCTTCAAAGATAACTAGAAACTTCAGAAGTGTGCATGATGATATATGACAAAGAACGTGTGGGAAATAAAATACGTTATTCAGTAGTAATGGAAGCAAACAAATTCAAAATAGTATTTCAGGAGGCTGAAGGGGTGCAAATAAACCATAATACTCTTACTGCAGCGGCAAAGGCATTAAAAAAGGAATCAAATGCAATACACTAAAAGCAGAAAGGATGACATGATAAATCTCTTCATGGTCAATATTCTGTCCATACAAAACAGGCTGATGTAGACAAACCCCGTACCCACAAGTGGTTACGACGTTCAGGGTTAAAAGCTGAAATGAAAGGTTTTATTATTTTGCTGCACAGGGCCAATTCTTGCTAACTAGAAATTACCAAGCACACATACAGAAAAAATGTGTTGACCAAAAATGAAGATTCTGTGATAAATATGGAGAAACAGTTGACCATCTTATAGCAGATTTCACTGTGTTAGCATTTACTGAATATGAAAATCAACATGATAGAGAGGGCCGATAGCTACACCGGAAAAAATGCAAATTTTACAGAAAGGAAACAGCAAGAAACCGGTATGAACATCACACAGACCCAGTTACAGAAATAAAACCTGTAACAATTTTATGGGATTGATTATTAGCATTAATTGTTCTGCCTGTTTCTTTTTTGTTGTAAAAATACACACAGGCAGAACAATTAAAGATAAATGCCCAGACATCGAGATCAAAGACCACTTAAACAGAATGTGCTTCCCCTGGCAGTCCTTGAAGAGTGTAATATATTTTTGAAGATCTGTAAAAAAAAAAAAAAAACAAATATCTTGAAATAGGAATTTAAAAATTGTGGCAAATGAGGATATCAACAATTCCAGTTGTAGTTGCCAGCGTCGGATTGATTGGTAAATGTTTCGATAGGCTCACTGAAGGGATTCCTGGTAAGCCATGCCTTAAAGAAATACAAAAGTAAAATATACGCACAATTACAGTTGCTCACACATTACGAAGAGCTTTATCTATGTAAGATGTCCGTGATCTTAGTTTATATATATTTTTACAAAAATGATCAGTGTAAAATGTCTTGATGCCATCGTTGAACTTGGGTCTCTGGTTGGGATCTGGAAGCAAATGTTTATATGAGAGAAATCAAATGAAATAATAATACATTGATGCTATAGCAGACATGACACAAGGCATCTGATTTTAATTGTTTGGAGCTGTTAACATGTATATATTTGTTTTGCTGAGATGATCTACACTAAATAACCCTATCAGTACGACAGATTTGATTGTCAGTTGCCTGACCATAACAAGTTGAGTATGACTCTTAGAGGATGATACACTGCATTTCCCGTTCATGTGCGGTATAACTAAACGTGTATAATGTGCGTCAACATGCGCTTTTTTGTTTTTTTATTCCCTTTACTATGAAAGTTTATACATGGAGATTTGTGATTCGCCTTTTTATATATATTTCAGTTTCGTATATTTCTACCATGCGTTATTTGTTGGTGTGCTTCTCCCGCAAGAGAGATACTAAAATTATTCAAGAATAGAAACATTCTATGTAGATATGTCAGTTCCATTTGATCAAATTATATTTGTTATAATAAAATAAGTAAAAATATGCATAAATTTGGAAGCCCGAGAAAACGTGGCACCTTAAAATTACGATTATAATTATAATATTTTGAACCATGGGCATGCCCTAAAATGGTACACGTTACATTAATAACATCTCTGGTAGATCCTATTTTCATGGGATCTATAAAATAATTACACTGTGTGCAACGGTTAATCTATTTAGGAGAATGTTATCAACGCAAGGAAAATGTCAAGAGTCTACTTATTAAGTGTGACTTAACATCAGAATTTATGCAAAGTGCATACAAATAGTTTTTTCTTTACCCTATGTTTCAGGTAAGTGATTGTACTAAACAGAAAGCAATGTCCCAAATTGCTACAGAAAGAGTGCAAGAGACGACATGTTTGAATAGTAAGAATATCCATTAGAAAGTGTGCCGTTAATTTGGCTTTACTCTGGAAGAGAAATGAAAGAATATCAGACAGAGGCAGTACTAAAAAATGACAATCTCAAGATATTATGGGATTTCCCGGTCCAGACATTGAACCACAACCCGACCTTATTGTGAGAGATAAGGAAATTAACAATTATTGATTATTCTGTTCCATACGATAAGATGCAAGAATGGACTGCAAATAAACGGGAAAGATTGAAAATGCCAGAATCTGGCTAATGAATTGAAGATGGAGTTGAAGTTGGAACAATGCCTAGAAAGTTAAAATAGCACTTAGGGAAAATTGGAATTTGGAACAAGATAGTAGTCTTCCATAAAACTAACGCCATTTATGCTATCAGGGTTCTCTGAAAAGGTCTTGAGCTCTAAGAAGTCTTGTTGAAGCGTAAGAAAAATCAACCTATAATAGCACAGAAAAAAACGAAAACAAGAAAATATTAAAAACTGAACTATTCAGCAGATATTGTTTCCTTTGTAAGATACCTAGGACCATTCTCAAACAGGAAAATATGGAAGTCAGAGACCTGAACCCAAGCACAAGAAAACTGAAGAAAATACTTAATACACAACACAGATAGAATGATTAGATGTTTGTTTAAAGAAAAGAAAGAGAACTAAGGTCAGAAATGGCTTCATGACATTTCACACTATAGTTTTTTAGGAAAAAAGAGGAGAGGATTAGACAGCATCGATGATTTTCTTAAGTTGCCAATCACAAGATTAGAATAATACACAACACAGAACAACGACTGATAACACTTTCAAACGAATAGAAGACTCATAGAAATCTCTGGAAAAAAATGCTAGAACTCAGATGAGAAAACACATCGAAGAAAAGGCACATACATTTGCAAGTATCTAGATCCGCAGAGGAAATCTTAAGAAATAATTTAAAAAAAAACTCGCTCTTTATAGTGGAATTCGTAAGAACTAACGATAGAAAAAACGAGGTAGAAAAACGCAGGGAAAAAGCAAATGTCGGTTGTGCGGAAATTATGATGCGACAACGGGCTAAATAATCAGTGAATGTGATATATTGGCCAAGAAATAATACAAGAATTTTTTTGACGATGTAGGAACGTCGATCCACTCTGCAAGTGATAGCATTTAGTGCATACAGCAATGGCGTATGAACAGACTAGTATCTGTCGTAACGTAAGATTTCATCTCTAATGAGCAAACCCTAAATCTCCACCAATCTTAACGCGTGGTCATACCAACAAAGAGGCTCCTTGCATCAAACGCCTACTGGATCTAAATCTCGTTCCTGACCGAACGGAACGGGTATATTCGGACCATCGCAAAAAGATGCTGGAAGAATGGTTGGTTCCTTGTATCGTTTTAGAAAATACCTAACATCTGTTTCCATGGTTTATCTTTATAAGAGTCAGATCCGACCAAATATGGAGTGTAGCTGCCATATCTGGTCTGGTGCTACACAATCCTTACTGTTTAGCTTCGACAATGTTCAAAAGCATTTACACGGCCTCGTGGATGATTATTCTCCACCCTGCAATAATTAGGCCACAAAAAAGCTTCGCCAGCTGTTACCTATTATATAGTTATTAATATGGCAAATGAGTTTCATTCCTTAGATTTACCTGCTCAGAACTTCATAGCTAAATCCCGCCATGCCATGCTCACGGTGGAAAAGCATCCTTATTCCCTTTGTGTTGCTTTGATAAAGAGAGAAAGTTCCACTTAGATAGATTCTTCCCTAGAACAGTTGCTTTGTGAAGCAAACTCCCGAGAGAATACTCCCCTGACAATCACAATCTTGGTCTCTTTATATCCATGGTCAAACGATATCTATCCTACTTGTCCTCATAATATTCTCTTACCCTCCCCTACAACAATTTCAATCATTAACCATCTATCTTGATTCGCCCCTTTATTAGTTAAACTAAGTGTAAACAATATAATATGAAATATATAAATGCCCTTCTAAATCAAGGCAGAAAATCCGATGTGGTAGATAAAATGACAAGAAAAATGTAAGATAATGGAAATCATCAGATCTGTGAAACATCTAGACTATGAGAGAGAACTGGAGAATTATTGGTTTATAAAAGAGAATGTCGTGCCATTTGTAATCGGAGCACGGGGAACTTTACCGAAATGTCAAGCAAAAAGATTGAATTTACTGGGTATCTGAGAAAGACTAGAAATCATATCTAGACGTTTCTGATAACAGTGCAGATAATGAGCAGAGCAATGTAATAATTAATTAGTACAGGTTTGAATTATCGGTTTAATTTTGATACGAACTATCACGGAGGGTATACTACTACTACTACTACTACTACTACTACTACTACTACTACTATTATTATTATTAATAATAATAAATTAATATTAATAAGCCCTATCGCCCACAGTGATCAAAGACCACACAAACAGAATTTGCTTTCTCAGTGACATGGCAGTCCTTGCAGACTATAATCTATCTTTGAAGATCTTACAAAATATAAAAATGCAAGGTTCTTGAAGTGGAAATATCGAAAATGTGGCACATGAATACATCAATAATTGCAGATGTATTTGGAAACCTCAGTTTGATTGTAGATGATCCCGTTAGACTCATTGAAGGGATACCTGATCTCATAAGTACTGCTCACACATTAATCTATGTAAAATGTCTGTGATCTTCGTGTGTCTTTTTTATTTTTTGCAAAAACGTTCAGTGTAAAATGTCATGATGCCATTTCCGACATTAGATTTCTGGTTGCCACCTGGAATAAAATTAAATATATACCACAGAAATCAAATAATAATAATAATAATAATAATAATAATAATAATATGAAATTAAACTGACATTATTTACTCTGTGAGATTTATCTGAAAAGTGCTTAATTTCTGAGGATTCTTGTTGGCACCATATGTCAAGGACAACATTCCCATTGACTACGTCAATATTGATTGATTGATTCGTTTTCTACGGCTTATCAATCGTGTGCAGTTTATTTGAAATCAGGAAATATTTTTAAATTGTAAGAATTTATTTTACATAATATTGATTTTTTGATACAGGAATTATTAATTAACCCATAGCGGGGGTGAGAGGAGATGGATTCATACCTTTCCCAAGGGTATTTGTGCGTAAGTGAATACAATGAACACTAATGGAATTCGAACTCTGCGATGAACAATTCAAAGACATTATCCATTACACTACCCGCATATCTAAACTTACAGCACAGGGCATTCCCAATATTCTAGGTTCTGACACGATTCAACATTGCTTAACTCGAGTGATCTTACAGGAACCAGTGTTTCAACGTGATGTGGCCTTAAATTTGCGTCAATATGCAATACCAATATGATATGGGATCTTGGTATAAAACACTTATGAATATGAAGTGATTGAATTTTTACATTGCTTTAGATAATGTCTATCCTTTTTTCCCAAATCATTACTACATTGCTGAACAGACCCCATGCGTAGATTGTTCCGTGAACACTTCAATATTAACCAATTCAAGTTAATACTCAATCGTTATATATTATCATGATCCTTAAAATGTTCACTCATATATAACACGCCATTCATAACACACGCCCCATTTAATAAACACTGTACCTTGTGGGTCACTCAACAATGAAAACAGCAGTAGCAACAACAACAGCATAATAATAATAATGATAATAATAATAATGTAAAACAGATTAACAAATCCGAAAATGGAACCAAAATATAAAACCAGACTGAAAGAATTTTTAGTATAGAATATGGATAAACTAAAGAAAAACAAAACACCGGAATCGTTAAGGTAATTGAAAAAAAAAACAAAACATGGAGAAATAAAAGAAGGAAGTAACGTAGAACTTAATGCAAGCAATTTCAAAATACACACTGAAAAATAATCAAGTGGAACGAATGAGGATCTGTTGGGATCTGCGGATATTCGTTTAAGTGGACCACGTTACACCGGAGACTGGCACAACAGCTTCAAAGCTGTCTGAAGGAAATTGGAGTTTCCAGAAAGAATAACTAAACTTATAACAACCCACCGCCAAGAAAGTGCGTCCCCACACACAAAAAAGAAAGAAAATAAAGAAACCAGGTAAACAACTACAAAAAGATCAGAGTAAAAACCATTGATGTGGAAAATCTCAAGTGGAGAAATAGAAAAAAAATGAAGGAATCCACGGAAAATAGAATAGCCACTTCAGAAGAAAAGAAAGGACCCCAGTCAGAGAAAGAGACGAAGGGATCGAATATCCTGAGAATATGATCTTGAAAGAATTATCATGCATAAAACGAGAAATGTGCAATAAGATAGACTGACTACACGAAAATGTACGCTATAATTCTTTATAATTGGATTGTTGCAAATATTCGGTATTCCAGGATCCATGGTGGAGTTCATAGATATTTCCATGAAAAATTTGGCAAAGTGAACTTTACAGCCTGGATGACGAATAGTAGAAAATAACTATTAATAAATTGATTTTACAAGGAGATTTTCCTTTGTTATATCTATGTTAAAGTATAACTAATTTTAAATTTGCCAAGGATACAAATTCTACAAAATGAGTGGAAAAATCTAACGCTTAATATTTATGGAAATTTATTAATAATAATATTTATATTAATAGTAATTAAAGTGTAAGCGGCACAACACTTGAGAGTCCCACAAGCTTGAGCATTACTGAATGACGTATGTGATATACATGTCAGAAGAAGTAGTAGAAAGCGAAGATTTTAAGGTTAAGTATTATATATAACTCATGAGCCTTGGCATGAAAATGATTCTGTTGTCCAAAAACTTATGGACAATGCGGTATGTTTCCTAATGTACCCATTCTTGGAAGACAAATTCTCCAAAGCAATGGATAAAGTAAACTAAGTTCACACAATATAAGGCACAAGAGCCACACAAAGAGGAGTTAGTCGAAAATGACATTATGAGTATAAGGAGAATATATTACAATTGACCATTAAACATGTTACGTTTTTAGTGTGCAGAGAATAATCTACGATATAATCTGTTTCAGAATGAACAGTTCTAAAAGAAATCTTGGAAAAAAACTTCCTTCTTACTACAAGAATGTGGAGGAAATGAAGGCATTTCAACTCGGTGGAGGTAAAATATAAATATATCGATTTTATTTTATCTTGTATTTACTTTGTAAAAGTTGTGAGTGAAATAATTCTTCCCTTGTATCGGAAAACTCTATAAAGAAAACAATATCGACAGATATGCGTTTTCCGATATCCTGCACAAATTATAATTTTGAAATAATTTGTGCATGATATCGGGAAAATTGGTCTATTTTGTATTTCCTTTATGGCGATTTCCAATATCTTGCACGAATTATTTTGCACATATATTTTACTAAGAAAATCCAAGAGATAATAAAATCGATTTCTAATACACAGCGTGTCCATGTTATAAAGGTCTGAACTGGTGAAACGGAAAATGAAGCTCATATGAACATTTACCACGAAAATAGCTCCAATGTAGCAATGGACTTGCGACATTGTCTCTGAGAATAAAAAGCTGCAGATTGAGAATGTGTTCTGACATGATCATAAACGATTTTGAACTCTCAAGGCCTGATAATTGGGTTTGAGCAGCTCCGTGCACAGATATGGCAGCAATAATACTTTCTTATCCTTTGGTCTGACTCCTAGAAGACAATACATGGTGGGAGGAATTAGTTACCTATTGAAGCTATAAAATGAGCCGATTATTTTCCTGTCATTTTAGTAATTGATCGTACGAGCTGGGGTGAATTTTAGTGTGACAAATGGAATTAACATACTATAAAACCAGACAATCAGGGCTTTAACCGTCTAGTACAATTATAAATAAATTGGCGTACTCAAATGTGACTCAATAAAGGAGGAATTGAATCCATGTCTCTTCAGGACGTAGGCGATCATGGCACTTCACATCATCCTATCCTTTGTATCACTTAGTAACGTTTGTCTTTTCACAATCATTTCTTCCTCACTTGTTTTCACATTCCTTCTTCTGCAATCCGTTTATATAAACTTGTTAATTGTGTAACTCCTTGTTATACTGTGTCCGTCTTGTCTTCAATATGTACTGTAAGGGCCACATTATTCAATCCATTTTTTCATTTTTATTATGTGTCCTAGAAATTTCAACTGCTGCTTTTTGATTTTAAGTATTTCACTTTCCTTGAAACTTCCTTGTTACATGTTCAGTCCACAGAATTCTCAGCATAGAGAACCACGTTTACCTCCTGACTTCTTCATCTTTGACGAGATTGTTCGGCATTAACTTCCATAGAGGAAGACCGATATTTCATAAAAATTTAGGATTATTTTCTATTTCTATATTCCGTATCTCCGTGTCGCATTTTCCATCATATGTTAAACCACTTCCAATGTATTTCAGTTTTCATAATTGCTGGATTTGAGCTCCTCATTTCGTATGTCGCATCTTGGGCCATTCCTTTTGCTGACTGCCATGCATTCTGTCTTTTTACGATTGAGGATTCCATTTTATTTTCGTATCTCCTGGAAATACTGTGTCATCTGAATGTTGCTGTCATTCTAAAGGAGACCAAACACAACAGCAAGAAAAAAAAGAAAAAAAAGAAAACAATAATAAGAATAACTGCAACTTCTACGGGAAGGAAATTGGAAGAAATTGGTATGAACACCACTCAGACCCGGTTACGGAGATAGGACCTGTTACAATACTATGGGACTACACAATACACAGACAGAACAAACAAACCTAACCGCCCAGATATTTTTATTTGAGACCGCAAACAAAAAAAAGCGCTTCCTTATTGATATGGCAACCGCTGCAGAGTGCAATATATCTTTCAAGATCTCCAAAAAATTATCAAAGTACAAGGACATTGAAATCGAAATCTCAAAAATGTGGCACATTGGAACATCAACAATAACTGTTGTAGTTGGAGCCCTCGGATTGGTTGGAAAAGATTCCTGTAGACTAATTAAAGGGATTCCTGGAATCCCATACCTTAAAGAAATACAAAAAGAAATGTTCTCACGAGTACAGCCCACACGTTACATAGGGCTTTATTTATGTAAAATATTTTTTTAATTGTTCAGTGGAAAATGTCATGATGCCATTTCTAACATTAGGTCTCTGAATGGGACCTGGAACGAAATATTTACACACCAGAAATCAAAGGAAATTAAATAATAATAAAAATATTATTATTATTATTATTATTATTATTATTATTATTATTATTATTAATAATAATAATAATAATAATAATAATAATGATAATGATAATAATAATGATGATAATAATAATAATAATAATGACTACAATGTTGATAGAACAGCTGATTTATCCTTATTCATACTATGTAGGAAGGTTACTGAAAGCGTGCATTGTCAGTGGCTGCAATCAACTAACACGAAAAGAGTACAGACGATGCCATAACAAAGTAGCCTCCAAAATACATTGGGAACTATATAGGAATTATGACTTTGAGTAAGAAGTGAAGTGGAACGTGCATACTACACTGCCAATTGATGAGAAAGAGTAAGTGGAGCTCATGCAAGACTCGACTGTATTGACTGACAAGCGCTTCGAGATCAATCGCCCTGATATCACACATATTTACAAGGTCCTGACAGACTTTGCAGTATGTTGGTATAATAAGATGAGAAAGCGAAATTCCCGCTGTGCCAAGGCCTAGCAGAGAACGTTTTCCCTTTTGTTGTTGGCACATTCGAGACTATTTCCAGGAATCCTTCCTCCAGACAGGGTGCCTTGAGTGTGCAAGAAGGAACACTGGTTGTGTCTCTAAGCTGCGAGATGGAATCTAAGAGTCGGTGAAGATATCAAATCAATTAAGAATCCTGGCAAGAAGACTTGACGTGATATCAACAATCTACAAGAAAATTGCCAATGGGAAGAGTGCTTTGTTTGGTTGGTTGGTTTTGCATGTCAAACCTTGTTAGGTTATTTAATGTCGAATCTTTTATGGGACCCCCAATGATAATTGAAAACGAAAACTTAGTTAAACTATATTTGTCTTGAGAGAGAAATGCTGTAGTTTGAAAATATAAACATGTCAGTGCCAATCGTTAACTGAGCGGACAATAGACTCGGAAGTTATACGGAAAAATCCAATAAAAACTGGTAAGAGATGGAAGCATCCAGGTGAGGTCAATGTTGAATTTGACTCTGATGCCGAGAAAAACAGATGCGTTACTTAACCTCAGGTAGAAACCACCGATTACTAAAACACTAAATGAATGCATAATGTAATTAGAAATAATAATGTGAAATATACAAACCCAAAACTATTCTAACGAACAGAATCTTTTTAGGAATTTGACATAAAAACAGTCCAATCCGGCCATATTATGAAATCTTATGTAGATCATGAACACTGTAAAAAGAATATTTCAAAATAGGAAGACTTTTCTAAAAGATATCAGGGGATTCCGGGAAATCTTATTACAGCTGGAGAAGAGACTTGATACAACAGAAATGGGTTTCTACAGAAGGATGCTGAGTATAACATCAATTGAACATGTGAGCAACGGTAAAATTTTAGAGAAAACGGAAACAAAAAGGACAATTATACTTAACATCAGAAAGGGATAATTGAAATTTCTAGGGTGCATGTCATTAGGAAAGAAGGCTTAGAAAATTTAACACTTACAAGAAATCAAATGTCAGAGGGACATAGAAAAGTGTCTTATATTGTGTCTGTAGATAGTTGATAGAAAAAGGGATTATAAGAGATAGTGAAAAGCCGAAATATACTAAAACCTATATAACACATGAAGTTGTGGGGAGCCGTGATCGAGACGTCAAAAAGGGGCAGGGTTAACAGAAGGAGGATAATATCAGAAAGGAGAAACTGGTGAAATGAAAGCCCCCAGGATCAATGTATAAGGTTCAATACATATTTTTCACAAATTTATGCACTAAAGAAAGAAAAAATGTTGATGCAAAAGGGGTGAAGTTTTCCATAACGAAAATAACTCACCCTTTTTTTAGAGTGTGAAAAGATGACTTTTATATTCATATATACGGAATATAGGAATTGTTCGCTCTGTGGGATTAAGTCAGCAACCTGGATTGTTCATCTGTTTATTTTCCAGAAATATATCTTTGGAAATAGATGACCGTATTTCTGGTTTTGGTGAAATCTTGTTTCTTGTGAATGGCCCTACATTTGTAAAGATAAGTAGGCGCATCCTTGTGGTATTTTTTATGGTTGTTTTGTGAGTAATCTACATTTAAATAGCAATCATCAGTAGCAATGTTGACGACCCATCGTTTCACAAAACCACTTTTTAAGAGAGTAAGCCTCTTGTTGCCCTGAACAGTTCTCAGGTGATATCTCCAGGCTACTTTTCTTTCATAGCTCCTGCAACCCGCTGAAAGGACACTAACTTCATAATACCGTCGTATTATGTGTCACGGTGGTTAATCATTAAAACGCTACAGGGAAGTCAAAATAGAGAAAGCAGAAATGTTATTCGTGTGAAGAAAAAGATGCAACTAAATCGTATTATAAATGAATAAGAGCAAATATATTCAGAAATAATTTCATATAATACACTGATTGACTGAGAATTTTACAAACGATTTGAATTATAGATCTATACCTGAAACTGTCTTGTTGAACTGTAGACGGAAAATTCTTTAACGATATGGAGTTCAGTAGGATTTCTGGAATAGGTATGACAAGGTTCAGTTATTGTAAATAAAGAAAATTCTTCAGAGAGTGGATGTGATATATACGGAAAGTAAATGTAAGTTGAAAGTTAGATGAACATTGATATTTTGCTCGAGAACAAAGTAGAAGATGAGGATGTATCTAATTTTAACAACTGATATTCATGTAACATTATAGAAGAAAGAACTGGAAACCTAAGAAAAAAATGAAATCTTATGAATTACACAATGGTTGAAACCAAGAAGAATACCAAAAAATTTTGACCATTTGAAGTGAGTGATCTCCCTTCGATACATAATGAAACTGAAAAGATGTAGCAGTTGTAAAAAGTCGTTTGTAAGTATCTGTAGAAGTTGAGATTGAAGAGAAATAAAACGTTTAAATCTAGATGACGAGGCAAGATGATATTGATGAAAGATTATGGATAGCTGCTCGGATTGGGTTCTGTAGTCTTATGTGGCAACTAGTCTAGGGAGGATAACTCTCTGTTCAAAACCACCAACGATGGATAACTAGACTCTTCAGTTTTGAGTGGCAACCGACCTAGGAGAAGGATGAATCTGAATTCAAAACCCATATGTGGCCCTGGCGAAGCACATGCTATGCAGCTGATGAAAGAGTCGTGGAGTTCGCAATGACTTTATCATCCCGACAGCGGTTCGGTTGTGTACGTATGCCTTTGTGTGGAGAGTGGGGCGGATGTGTGTATGTGTGTGTGTGAGCGCGTGTGTAGAGGAGTGGGGTTGATGTGTCTGTGTGTGTGTGGTGCTTGTGTTCGTGTGCGTGTTTGGGGGAGTGGGATGGATGTGTGTGTGGTGGGGCTTGTGTGAGTGTGTGTGTGTGTGTGTGTGTGTGTGTGTGTGTGTGTGTGTGTGTGTGTGTGTGTGTGTGTGATATAAACGTGTCTGCATGTGCGTGTGCGTGAGTGTTCTGTCGTCAGTAAAATTAACGCATTTGATAGTGAAGTGGACGACGGCGATCATGTAAAAAAATATATGAAAACATGTCTTACCCAATAGTTACAATCGTCAAATTTTAAGCCTCCCTGAAAGCTATCGATACTAAATCGATATTTATTTACATTCAGAATAGAAACAAGTCGAGGGTATTTTTATTATCTAATGGGGCCTTGAAAAACCATGACTGAGACAAAGTGGATTGAAGACAAATATGTGATATTTTTACATTTATGTATTTGTTTGTCAGTTATCTGCTATGCCGTTTTTTTGAAATTTCATTACCGTAATGATGTTGGTTTCTGAGATCTCACCGGCTTTTCTTGTCTGTGCAGAAGAAAGTAGCGTTAAAAAAATTGAATGTGTAACTGTCAGGTAGAAATTTTCTTTTTTAACACGTTTGACAGTGAAAACATTCATAAAATAAAACGTCACAAGCACATCCAACGTGGCAAAGATAGTTGCATATTTCGTCCAGATTATCCGTATCTTTCTTCAACGGTTTACGGTCACATCGCTTCCAGCACGATCCCCAAAGTTAAGCAACGTCAAGCCTGGTCAGTACTTAGATGGATTAACCCTTGGGAATATCAGATACTTGGATGTGCCGGTGGTGTAATGGATAATGACTGAGAATTGTTAATCAGAGAGACTTGTTTCAATTCCTGTTGGGTTCGTTATAATCACTTAAGCGCAAATACCATCTGGAAAGGTAGGAATCTGCATCTCCACCATGCTATGAGTTAATTAGTAAGCATTTTGTCATTTTATCTGAAAATAAATCTTAATGTCTAAAAAAATATATATTCTGGTTTTAAATAACATGCAACGTGTTGGTAAGCCACAGAAAAGAAATAGATCAAACGAGCAATCAATCATTATTCAATGCCTAAGTAAAACAAAAAATGACATAATTTCGAATACTGATTTTAAAGATTCTGTATATCACTGAAAAGATATATAATCTTGCTTAAGATAATCTATCAACTCATAATCCTTCATTCATTGGATATTTGCTTTGTAGTATATCAGTAACACAAAACATGCGAAATATCACGCTAAAGATCGAATATTTCATAAATAAGGCTTAACAAATGATATATATAAATAAATATATATATATATATATATATATATATATATATATATAGAGAGAGAGAGAGAGAGAGAGAGAGAGAGAGAGAGAGAGCAAATTCGGTTTTCCAATGTCTCACATGTCGAACAAATCGGTTTTCAAACGGAAAATTCGCGATGAAAATGCCTCGGTTATCGAACACAATTTCGGTTTTCGAACAACATTGCCGAACCGAGTTAATCCGAAAGGAAACCCACGTGTTTTATACATTTGTGTGTTGTGCCATTCTTTTCTTTACCCTTTTTCATTGCACTTTCACTTTTTTCTTTACATTGATTCCTTTTGTCAATAGAATTACGGTTGGTTTTCGAATCATTTCGGCTTACGAACGGCGTTCAGAAACGAATTAAATTCGTAAACCGAAGTTCCACTACACACACACACACACACACACACACACACACACACACACACACACACACACATATATATATGTATATATCATCATAGACTCTCCCGTCAATTTCGACGTATGAGGGTCAAGCTGATCAGTTCCTAAAAACTGAGAGCCTGACGCCGACACATGAGATTTGATTATAGTGGTGAAGGTTTCGTGCAGGGCCATCCACACTTTTTGAAGGGACGAATACAGAGACCTGATGCACTGAGTGCCACAAGGTCCCCAAACGACCGTCCGCAGGTTTTGAATTCAGAGTTGTCCTTCTCCTAGACCCGTTGCCATCAAAGGCTATAGAACCCTGTCCGCCCTGCTATTTACCCATAGTTGGAGGGAGGAGAAGAAGATAAACACCTTTCCTATATATATATATATATATATATATATATATATATATATATATATATATATAGATGTATATATATATATATATATATATATATATATATATATATAGATGTATATATACATACATACACACATACATATACATATATATATATATATATATATATATATATATATATATATATATATATAGTCAGTGGTGTGAATATGAGTTTGTGACCCTTCGACTCACGCTTTTGCGATCATCAGATAAAACGTTTTTTTTTAAATTGGATTTATTTATGCTTGTTTGTGTTTGATTATGTGTGTATGTATACTCGAATGCAGTTTCGTATGTATGTATGCTCAAACGCATGGATGTATATCTGCACCTAGCCCCGGATTGTTTATATGGGCGTGTTTGTGTGAAATAAAATGCGTACATCTGTATGCATGTGTGTTCATGTGTGTGAGAGTTTCATCCTAAACAAACACAGAAGAAAATTCCCCCTCTCACCGCCAAACATAATCAAACAGAAACAAGCATAAATAGATTCAATATTTAAAAAATAAACCAGTTTGTCTGATGATCGCAAACGCGTGAAACCCAGGGTCACAAACTCATATCTACACAACTGAATTTGGTAGCAATATCACTGACATTGAGAACTTTCCACTAAGTACTGCGCATATAATATATCTCTATATATATATCTAATATCTGGATAAAATAAATGAAACAAAATTGGGTGTTTTTTTTATGAAAGTATTTATTTCTGTGTTTTTGTATATATATAATATTTCAGACCACCTCGGTCCTTCCTCAGAAATCAAATGAGATACTGTGTTTGTGTGTTTGTTTAAATATATACAAAACACAGAAATAAATACTTTCATAAAAAAAACACCCAATTTTGTTTCATTTATTTTATCCAGATATTATATACACATCAAGAAATTATACGTGGCCTCTCATCATGCTATATATATATATCTATATATCTATATCTATCTATCTATCTATCTATATCTATCTATCTATCTATCTATCTATATATATATATATATATATATATATATATATATATATATATATATATATATATATATATAATAAAATAGGCAGCATATAATTTCATATTACAAAGAGTTAATCATACCTTGAATCAATTAGCAATATTAATGCAATTATTGGCGAAATCCCTTCGCTAGTAGACATAATTGTAAGCATTATACTACTAATAATCCACTGAGACGACCCACGTGTATTATACATAAGGATCTCATCATTCAGTGGATTATTAGTAGTATAATGCTTATAATTATGTCTAGTAGCGAAGGGATTTCGCCAATAATTGCATTAATATTGCTAATTGATTCAAGGTATAATTAACTCTTTGTAATATATATATATATATATATATATATATATATATATATATATATTAGTAAAAAACAGACAAGTTTGATTTCATTTCCCTTTTTCCCTGCCTATTTCTCTCTCTATATATATATATTTCTCCTTTCTGTTTTTTCTTAACATTCATTTCTTAGCTCCTCATCCGCTTTACTGTGGATATATTTGATAAATAGATCAGCATGTCTAACAAGACATCACACCGCCACTGTCATTATTATATGTCTCTTTATTAAGACGAATGTGAATACATCAATCTCTTTTCTTCTTTACCTTCTTTTTTCCTTTCTTAATTTTGTTTGCCTGTCTTTTGTCTTCCACACTCTCAA
>OZ038481.1:104749593-104787093 GCA_964036315.1 Acanthosepion esculentum
TTTCTTCATTATCTGCTGATTTTGTCGTGGCTTGGTAGATTACGTTGTTTTGTAAACAATTACCGTTTAAGGGACATTCGTTTTTTATTCTGCAGTTGCACGTGGGTTTAATTTGTTCGTGTGGTTTGTTAATAATTTTTCTGTTGTGCTTTTTTATTATTTGTGCCATGTTCTCGGTGCAACTGTAGCTGATTTTTACTGTGTTTTTGTTGAATATTTTGTGTAGTGTGCTTGATTCCGGGAAGTGTTTGTGTAAAAGCTTGAAGAATATTTTTCCTATGTTTGTTTTTACGTTTTTGCTGTACGGTGGGTTCAACCATATGATATTTCTTTTTCTGTTGGTCTTTTTTGTGTTCTGTGGTGAGTATGTGAGTGTTGCTGGGAATCCGCTATCTTTTAGGGCTGTTTCGTAGTCTTTCTTGGCTTTGTTAAATATAGATTCATCGGAAGAATTGTCGGAAAGCCTGCGGTTAATCGATTTAGGTATCTGTTTGATTATCGAAGGCGGGTGGTTGGAGTATATATGTATGTACTGTGGTTTATCATTCGGTTTTCTGTATGGTTTGTGTGTGCCTTTTCTTAGGTTGAAGGTGACATCTAGAAAATCTACTTCGTTTAGGTTAGTTTTTATATCTATCTCGAATCCGTTATTTTTGAAAATTTTAATTATTGCTTTTCTAGTTTTATCTGTCTTTTGTTTGTTGCAGTTTCTTAAGATTATGAGACCGTCATCTCTGTAGAGCCCTGTGTCATTTCTATCTATTATTTTGCTTATTTCGTGTAGTAAGTAAATACCTACTATTTCGCATGTCTCTGCACCGTCAAAGCTTCCCATTGTAGTGTCAAATATCCCATCTTTCTTTATCCATGCTTCTTCATGGTGAAATAATAATGATTTACGGGAGTGCTTAATGATGTCGATTTCGTTTGGTTTTATTATTATTTGTTCCGAGAAAAATAACAGCACTAGTCGCCTGACGATTGCACTAGCATGAAACAGACTGTCGCCTCTAAGTGCTGACTTCCATGTCCACTTTTATATTTATATATATATATATATATATATATATATATATATATATATATATATATATATATATATATATATATATATATATGTGTGTGTGTGTGTGTGTGTGTGCGTGTTTGTATATATATATTTCAAACATTGTCTGAAATCGTCTTCAGTGACTCACGTATTATCCTGTGAATTGCAATAAGTGATGCTATATCCCCAAATGTTCAGTAATCCACACAGAGCAAATGACTTACTATAAATGTTTACTCTACTTTTCTCATTTTGTAAATCACTCATTAAAATGATAGTCTCATGGGGAACTTGTCTAGGTGAATAAAAACAAAAAAACAAAAAAGAAACTAACTTGTATACTATAATTTTATTTTTGGGAAATTTTATTCTAGTCAGCCAAACACACGCAAAACTTTCTACCCATGAGAATAGCATTGCCAATTTGTCAATTTAAATTGGAATTAATTTTCGAGTTTTATTTACATTTGAAAAAATCTGTTGGTTTTAAAAATCCATGACAGCCATTACAGTCTGAGAGAGAAGAAATTTTTAAACTCGTTGGCAACATCAACAGTTTTTATTAAATTGATTAAATGAGACTCGTGATCGACAAAAAATGTCCTCGAGTGAGGAGAGTAATTCAAATGTCAAACATCGCCGACTGGTTTTCTCTTTCGTCTTATGAACGGGCCAAAATTGTTCGTACGTCAACTGTCCTCTACACAGTTATTTCCAGTTAGTTTAGCTTTTAGTTAACTTCTCATTTCTCTGCAGATTCGGATTTTTCTTACTATTTTGACCTTCTCTGTATTATTTTTATTATTTTATTTCTTCTATTTTTGTTCATTTTCTTGTAGAGTTTGTCTGTTGAAAACACTTTTTATTTACTCTACTATGTGAAGCCCTGTAGTCCTCCATGAATATTAGAAGTGAAGACGAAAATTTAGAGTGCCATCTATGAAACACGAGCTAACTGGATGTGGTATGCGTAATTATGTCTCGACAGAAACTGTCTTTGATTCTTAATGTATGCTATTTACAAGTCGCTAACATGTAAATAGCGTACATTAAGTTGCAATGAAAAACGACAGTAACATGAAAAAAAAAAACGAGATAAAAATTAGTAGTTAAAAAGTTTAAGTTCAGAACTGGAGTCAGTGAATAACTTTTTTAAAACTATAATTTTTTAAGTTCCTGAAAACAAACACTATACTTTATATAACGTTCTAACGGAGAACGGAAAAAGTGTCACTGAAATTCGTGCATCCTGGATAAGACGATAAACTACATCCAACATCAAGTTCTCTGATCAGGTTGTTTTGATGAACGTCGAACCACCTCTTAATTGCTGGTGTTCCCAGGTTCACCCTGATCCGGGATGGTAGCACCTGTTAGGGTCCTACCTATGGGCAAATAGTTAAACCCCAAACTGGGGTCAAAAACTATGAAAGTGTAAAAATAGTTTTTAATACCAACGATACATTTTTGTAAAAAAATTAATACCAACCATGATTTTTTGTAGAAAAAGATTATGCCCTGGAGAGAACAAGGGAACTCTTTTACAATATATTTCTCAAGAATTGACGGTCATTCCAATTTAATAAAAAAGATTAATCTGTGGAGAGCCATAATGGCCTGAAGAGACGTGATATTAAAAGGCGATTATGTAATCTCCACAAATATCGTAAATCCTCTTCAAAATTGCTGCTGAACTCATTTTTCATTGCTCTGTTGATAAAGCCAAATCGATTTATTTAATTTTACTAAATGTTTTCTTCCTCCTCTTCTTTTTTCGTCTTCTTCTTCTTCTTCTTCTTCTTCTTTGCAAGCTAATCAAATAAGTTATGCCTTGTTGTCGACTCTTCCACTTGCGCTGTCCTGTGAGTATCAGATTTTCCAAGCTCTTATTATATTTCAGCAAACTGTTCCTAATGTTAACATTATTTTTTTTATTTTCTATTTTTCCTAAAACCTCGTCGTTGATCATTTTAAGATAAAAAAAACAAAAAAAACATTCAAGTTTGAGGTTTACTGATTCAGGTTGTTGCATGGACGTAGGAGGGGGAAAGGTGAAGTCAGTGCATATTATAATCATAAGTACGATAGGTAATGATTGGCTCTAGAGTTGAAGATGCTAAGACTTTTGCGAACTGGGGACCATCCTCTTGAAAATCAGTTACATAAAGTAGCAGCTCTTGAACAGAAGCGAACAAGCCTTCTTCCAGTGGAACACGAATATAATGAGGAATAATTTGCTGCATTGTAAGTGTCATGGCGGGTCTTACCTCTAAATGCTGGAACTTATGGAACCAAAGAGTGTAGCTTGTCAGATCATTTCGCTGGAAATGTTGTTAGAATAGGCTGAGACTTGTAACGTTCCATCTAAGGGGAAAGGAGTAGTAGTGTGGAAATAAACGCTTCTGAACTGTGTCAAGGCAGGTTTCCAGCTCCCGGGAGACGCAACCAATTTTTAAGACACGTCTTTATGATATTTTCTTTTCCTCATTGTCCCCGATCCCTAATCTCACCGTGACTTTTTAAACATTTCGAAATCCCTTTAGAAGCTGGGAACGAAACCGAACAAAAGGTTAATCGCCAAACAAATGCTTGTCAAGAAACGATAATGCTTGTTAAACAAATTACACAATTTTCGTAGCAGACACCGAAAGAAAGCTTCAGAAACTCCTGCAGACGGTAGTAAAGGAAAGCGTGAAGAAAGGATTAACTATCAAATAAAGGAAGAAAAAATCTATGTTTTTCCGCAATAGGAACACACCAAATTGCAAACATTGAATTGGAGATACTAAAATCAAGATAATCAGAAATATCTGGTAAGTGTATTAAAAGTGTCACCGAAATCCAAAAGCGTATTGGCATTAAGAAAGTTGCCTTCCGAAAGCTAAGCAAAGTATAAAGCTAATAAGAAAATATTGTTAGAAACAGAGTACTGAAGCGTTACGTAATATCAGCCCTCCCCTATATCAGTGAATGTTAGACGATCTCCTCGCATATAAAGAAAAGACTTGAGACAACAAAAATATGATTCTACAGAAAGGTGTTGAAGATCCCATGATCATGTGAGTAACGTGGATGTTTGAGGCATAATTGAAACGAAAAGGACGCGTATATATATAGTATAAGAGAAAAAGAGTTTAAATTTCTAGGGCGCATAATGAGGGAAGATGCCCTGGAGAATCTGACACTCATGGGACATACTGAAGGCATGAGGCACAGAGGAAAGTAGAGTGTAGCCGGCTTAACGGGATTGGGCAATGGATTGGGTGTTATATAGAAAAGTCAAACGTAACTAATACCTACAAAGGATAGTATGTTGTGGAAAGCAATAGTTACACACGTCCTGAAGGGATAAGGCATACGGAAAGATAACAATGGTTAAGATGAAATCAAATACGTTTCTAAAATTTCAGTTCCAAATTTTTGGATTTAAAAATAAAAGTTTAAATAAAAAAAAACTTTCATTTGGCAGTAGAAATCTGTCAAATATAAGAAGAACAAAAAAAGAATGATTTTGAATCTGAAAAAGAAAATTAAAGCTTTTTTGCAGGTTAGTTATTTTGAAATGTATTATATTATTGCGACATAAATATCTTCTTTGTCACATCAATAAAAATACAGAATTTCAGCTTAATTACTAAATGGACTCTGCGAATGATTTTTTCCCCATTTTAATGTTGTCTTGTCTTTTAAATGTAAATCATTTCTTTTTAGTGAAAATCTCTGTCTACCGTTAAGAAAGCAGAAATAACAAGGAGAAAGGTAAAAGCAATATTGTTAAAGTTCTGCATCTGTTTGTGCAATACTATCACTCTCTCTCTCCATATATATATATATATATATATATATATATATATATATATATATATATATATATATATATACCCGATGCGGTGGGAACGAAAGTAATATATAAAATATATAAATTCTAACGTTCGCAGCATTCATTCAAAAAAGAGCTCAATACATGTAGTAGAGCGATAATTATTTATTTATTATAATTTTATCATATAGACAAAACCATTTTACTCACAACAAAGATGCAACTTGGTTTCAGTGCATTTTAACTGCACATCTACGGGTGAGGGTCGGAAATGGTTATGAACGATCCTGTTTGTAGGCAAGCTCGGATGTAAAACGGCACTTCCTTTTTCCATTTTTTGAGAAGAAAATGTACTTAACAAAATATTCATAGAGTATCTAAGTGAAACGATAGTTGTTGTTGACAGCAGTTTGGTGTTGGGTGGGTCGGGTAGTTAATGTTGAATGGAGTGTGGACATTCATCCGATGATAAGCACCGGTCAAAGTTTGGGTAGGTCAACCACCTAGCATCCTAAGTTTGAGAGGTAGGGGAGGGAAGATAGCGATAGGGGATAATATTACACTTTAGTTGGTAAAAAGAATTTCGAGTTAACATTTATAATTATTAGGAGTAGTTATATTTAGGTTTCTCGGTAAGAATTCTAAAAGTTGGATTGCATTTCTTTATGTTTGGGTTATCACTATTTATTTTTTAATCGAAAGAGAGTTTTTTGTGTATATATAATTATAAAAGATTCCTAGTTATAGGATTGGGAATTTAGCAAGATTGTAATGTTAAATGCTTAGTATGCCTACAGAAAACGGTAGTCTCATGCCTCTGGTTTAATAATTGTTTATTATTTAAAAGTTCGATAATACATATTTTCTCCTGTAAACATAGGAAAGAAGGTTCGCTCAGTGAATTACAGGTTCTGGCCTGTTTTAGGATTTTCCATTTAACTTTAGATGTTTTTCCTTCTTCCTTGAGTCTCCAAAATTGTTTCGAAAGTGATGTCATATTTCGTTTGGCCGTATTTGTAAAGGAGTTTAAGTGGTTGTAATACCTATCCTTAAAAGGTCTGCTCGTAGATCCTACGTACAGCTTAATATCTCCGGGGTTCTCATTTGATGAGATATAGGCCATATACACTATGGATTTGGTTAAGCATCTGTTTGATAATGGACATTGATCAGGGATTCTACAGTTGCATAGTCTTACTGCTTGGTGTGCATTAGAATTTGTATTAATGTTTAGTTTTTTATCACTATGTAATTTCAGTACTCTATTGTTATGTGATTTAATAATTCTATCTAAGTTTCTAGAACAGCTGTAGCTAATTTTTAAGGTATTGCGGTTGAAGATCTGGCTTATATGACTATCGCACATACCCTGAACACACAGGGTCACAATCTCACAGCAATCCAACTAAATATGTTAGCTCCATCACTGATATTGAGCGGTTTCCAATAAGTACCGCGCATATATAAATATATATAAATAATATATATAAAAATTGCATATATATATATATATATATATACACACACACATATATATATATATATAAATATAAAAATCATAGTAATCACTGTATAATTTATATAATCTCTAGTTGTAGGGTTCTAATATATTTCCGTATGTTCATATTTTAATCTGTTCATATCTATCTATCTATCTATCTTTCTATATATCGCAGACTGATAAAATCTGTTTATGCTTATTTCGTGTTAGCTATGGAAATATGTTAATTCTTTTGCTACAGTTGAAGAAGTAAATGTATGTTTATTATGACCAAAAATGTTAGCATATTTCGTATACATAGAGCACTGTTTTATTAACACTAACACTCAATGTGCGATACTTTATACATACACACACACAAACACACACACACACACACACACACATATATATATATATATATAATCTATAATAATATCTACGTAATCTATATAATCTTTAGCTGTAGGGTTCATATCTATTTTCGTATGTTTATATTTTAATCTGTTCATATCTATCTATCTATCTATCTATCTATCTATCTATCTCTCTATCGCAGACTGATAAAATCTATTTTTGTTTATTTACGTTAGCAATGGAAATATATTAATTCTTATCGACCGCTTTCTCCCTTTCTCACTACTTATCGTTTTTACAGTTCTCCTTATTCCTGACTGCATCTTAATGAATGAATGATTTACATAGGATAAAAATAAAGCTATCAACATTTCATTTGAATAATTATTGATATAGTAAAAATCAGATATTGAATATCTACATGAATATATCATATAATTCGTTTTCTCGTTTATTTTCGACTGCCTAGGATTTAAAATCAGTTTGGTGATATGTGTGCCGGATTCCAGATAAATCTTTTCAAAACAGAAAAAAAATAACGATCAGGAATTGGAATTGATAGCAGTGATAACACACTGAATCCATCATAAGAATTCAAGATGTGAAATGAATAAATACTAAATACATCAAACACCTCGCTGTATGAATAAGTTACAATAATCTTAGTATAACAGATAAGAAAATAGATCATAGAATTAGTCGTACCATGGGTAGTTTTCTACAACACCGCAAGATGCTACAAAAGAATAACATAAACACAGAAACTGTCTATATTTATGAGATGAGGTATTATGTATTATTTACATTATTCGGACTATTGTCCTCATATTTGTCGCCATATTTATTACAACATTTCGGCCGTTGTACGCTCCGGCCTTCTTCAGGTGGTTGGAATGTCGAACTGACGCCTTTATTTCGCTCACTGGGGTAGACTGTTCCTCAAAGACACATGGCACAGTGGATAAAGGCGTTGGTTAGATCCAGTGACAGGACCCAAAGAGCGTGAGTTCAATACCCGGTTAAGGCAGTAGAGAACTTTGAGAGGGAAAAATTGACAAGAGATAACTGAAAACTGACATCCATTAAACATGGCAGATGGAACTAGAACAGTCTAGCCCAGTGAGCGAAATAAAGGGTTCAGTTCGACATTCCAACCACCTGAAGAGGGCCGGGACGTACAACAGCCGAAACGTTGTAATAAATATGGCGACAAAGATGAGGACAATAGTCCGAATAATGTAAATAATGAACACGGACCCTGTCTTAAAGCCCTGTACTTAAATAGCCTCGTCAGATCGAGACTTTCATATGGATGTCATGCAGGGCGCCAAACTGGTCCAGAAATATGTAAACTCTCAGAATTATACAATCATTTCTCAGATGAAAGATTAACAATGAGCGAAGGAAGACTGTAAGACTTAACCTGTACCAGGCATTTTCAAACAACGTGAATTGGCTGTAGAGAATCATTAAGAATTGTAATAAATCACAGAAAACACGTCATTTGAAGACATTGAACAGCAATGACAGCTCTAATAGATATATAAATTGAAAAAGAAAAAAATGATTATTTAATATGACCTTCAGTATCTGTTTATATTTCTGCGATGAGGTAGTATGTACACTATTTACATTATTCGGACTATTGTCCTCATCTTTGTTGCCATATTTATCACAACGTTTCGGCCGTTGTACGCTCCAGCCTTCTTCAGGTGGTTGGAATGTCGAACTGAACCTTTTATTTCGCTCACTGGGGTAGACTGTTCTAGTTCCACGTGCCATGTTTAATAGATGTCAGTTATCAGTTATCTCCTGTTAATTCCCCTCTCCAAGTTCTCCACTGCCTTAAGCGGGTATTGAACTCACACTCTTTGGGTCTTTTCACTTGATCTAAACAACGCCTTTATCCACTGAGGGACAGACTAATTTGACTTTCCAACGTACTTCAAATAAAAGTTTAGGAATATCCCCCTCCATCAATAATGGAAAGAGCGATAACAGTTTCGGGACTTAAGACCCGAGTTACCCGAAGAATTGTTTTAAGAGAAAGATTTTATAAAGTTCATCGGAAAGTAGCACTGGCTGTTTGGTCAATGATTTCTGACTGTCTTCATATAAGGAAGCGGCTAATATTACCATTAACATTTCTTCTTCTTCTTCTTGCCGTTAGGCCTTAACTATTCTCCTCCATCTGTCGCGGTCGTGTTCCAGAGCTTGGATATCCACGAATGTTTCTTTCTGGATTCTCATCATGTGGTAGTTATTGGGCGTTTCAACATGGCAGAGAGCATCCATCTCCAGATATACCAAGGCAAATTCCCGCCAACCAGGTCGTTCGATATGATCGCGAACACGCGGCCTTTGTAGTTCGCCTGCGGAATCCTTCCGTCCTAGCTAGTGACTTGCGTCGAGGAGGTCCTTCCCCTAATAGTGCCGTGTAAACAATACAATTACTCTAGTTAATTATTAACAAATTGAAGATCATCTGGGATTATTGTTATCGTTATTAACGTTTAGTAAATTATCTTCTTACCCGGGTAATACCAATGGCGCCAATATTTCCACCGTACGAGTTTGTTCCATGTCCGATTCCAATCATTCCAGCGATGAAGGTTGCAATTCCTTCAACAAGAACACCACGATTCACGGCGTGTTTTGGCGGGGAACTTACGTAACATATCTTCGCGCACGCGTCATAGTCAGCAATGGAATCTATGATGGCAGTAATCATAGCGACGAAGAACGAGATGATAGTGCTGACTGATAATGACAGCGAGAATCCAAAACAGCCTGTAGCGGAAAGAAAAACAAATAATTGTAAAAATTAGTAAAATTAAACTTTGTATATGTAATATATGAAGAAAGAATATTACCGAAGTAAATGTAAAACGATTAAATGGATTTTCAATCATGATTTTTTTTAGCTGAACGCAACAATTTACGCTTCGTGTATCTACGTGGGTAACCGAATAATTTGAGATAAATTGCTTATAGATTAAAAGTGTTTTTAATTCTTTAATTTTAACCATAATTGCTATCATGGGTCGTCTTATTATTATTCTATGTGCCGCGTCCGTTGAGGACGTGGACGATCATAGCATTCCAAAATTTCTTGTCCCTTGTAGCGCTTAATAAAATTAAAATGTTTCTTATCTCGCGTAAACTTTGTTCCGCCATACATTTATTTAATCTCTCTAGATAGTTTATGCATTGTTTTCCTCTGTCCATTTTGACTTCACTCTTTCCTGTGTGTATCACAATTACCAAGCCCTCTTTCCTCAGCATGCGCTCTAGAAATTTTAACTGTTATTTCCTGATATTAAGTACAAGTGTCCTTTTTGTTTGCTCTTTTCGCTAAAACTTCGTTGTTGGTAACTTTTTCAGCCATGCTATTCCCAACCATCTTCTGTGGGATCACATTTCTATCACCTCAAGTATATTCTTCATCTGTGAGAAGATTGTCCAGCATTCACTGCCCTATAAGCGAATTTACTTTACGTAACAGTTCAGCACTCTTTTTTTTTCTAACGAAATATTTCTGTTTCTTAATACTTTGCTTAGATTTTTGAAGGCATCTTTCGAATTTCAGTATTGCACTCTCCATCTGGTGTTAAAAAATCTTGAAGATATTTGTACTAGTTTGGTTTTGGTATTTGGCATTTGCGTTTAGACTGTTCCTTGCATTTCATACACTGCAACAGTTTAGGTATTCTGCTCCGAGAATGGATGAAACCGAGATGCCAGGTCAGGACAAATTACATTGCAGATTTTTTTCTTTGCATTTTATCAAAACTCTCTATATACGACGAGGCTGCAATGTTCAATGTAGGGACGAATTGTAAACATAAACATTTGCAAGATTCTAGCGAGAAAAATTGTCTTACATTTTCTCTTTATCTGTGGAGATAATGTCCGGCACCCACTGCCATATATAAAGGATGATGTTGCATAAGAGTTCACTATTGTCTTCTCCGTATCTAAGGAATTTTTTATTTTATTTCTTCTTGCATGTTAACAGCGCGATTCAACCTGGTTTTCCTATTTTGCTTATCGCATAAACGTTAATTCTCGCTTTCGACAAAGTCCATTTACTGTTGCAGACTAGTGAATGAATCACTTTAAATATTACTCAAAAAATATGCAAGACAATCTTCTGAAGTACAAGACTCTGTTGAGTGCTTAATCATTATTCGTCTCGTTCATATTTTATTAATACTTCCCAAGCTTCAACATGGAACTCTGGAATAAATATCGAGTCACCTGAATCAACGAAACCAAAAGGATATTATACAAGGCGTATAATTTTTCATTTCGTTATTTCACCCTAAGCAAGGCGATAACGTCACAAACACCCAAAGGGGTTACTGGGAGTGGAAAATGGGAAGACTTTAGTCAGGAGAAATGACAATAAAAGAAATATACAAAGATTGATAGAAGATGGCGATTGACGTTACATTGGAACTTTTGAATATTGTAGGTGACAGGGAGGTAAGAAATTAGATGAGTGTTCCACAGGTGAGAAGTGCGAGAATAGATACTAATAGAACAGCTTACCGTTACGTCTGTCTATTTCAACAGTAAAAAGATGAAACCTAGTAGGCAGTCTAGTATGTCGCTTAAATTTATGCAGACGAGGAGAGCTCATTGGAAAAACTATAAAAATAGTTTTATATAAAACAGAGAGCGGGAAGCCACGTTACGATGTTTGTAAGATAACTGAAGTCGAGATACCAAATAGTTCTCTACATACAACGTGTGAAAGCACGTGCGATACTCTGCCTCCAGTCAGCTGCCATCCAGGGGAGATAAGACAGCTTCAGTGTCTAAGGCAGTACTGCCACCTCTGGCGCCACCATCAGCTTTTTTTGCCACCGGACAGGGTATTGAATTTGTATACATGTCAGTCTCTTGAGATTTGTTTTTAAAACTGTGACTGAAATTTTCAGAGTTATGTTAAAATACACAACGCGTTCGTACCCACCGTTATTAATGACGTAGAATGGAAGGTAAGCAGATGTGTTTCAAGGCGGAAGTATCATTGTGTTGCGAGTATGGTTTTACACGACGCCTATTGATATTTGGTCTGGAGACGATGTGAAGCACGCTTTAGGTTCCGGCCATTGATGCACATGTTCAGAAGGACGGAAACGATTGACCGTGCAAGAAATCCACGACACCCGACCTTATTAGCATTAACGAATTTTCATTGTAGCTATTCGAGAATCTCGAGATATATCGTTGAACCACTTATCCAGATATGGCAGTAATATTCCATGCACAGACCAATGGTAGTTTTATTAATGTGCAAGATGGATTCTGGCGAGAAAAATTGTCTGGCACAGTGAAACAACTCTAGCGACTGATTCAATTTAATTGCTCGAATTCATGTCAGTAAAAAAGTGAAACAAAGAAGGTGCACTGAGTTGCCGTCCTGGAGATTAGCATCAGCCATACTGCTGGAGCGCAAAAATAGATTCTCAATGAAGATTTAAGGATAGCATTTATTTATTGTTCGCATCGTCAGAAACATGTGGAAGGAAATCTCTGCTGCATGAACCGAGTTTCCATTCCTTCAAATCTCGTTTACATTTCTGAGGAAATTGTCCATAGTTTACTGCCACACAGAACGGATTATAAATACCAATTCTGTACTCTCTGTTGTGATTCTAACGCAATTTACATCTTGCTTATTCGATCAGAAGAAATTAGTTAGTTTTATATTGTCTTGAGGTAAGTAACATTCGTTAGTACTTACAAAGGGTTCTAGGACATTTGCGTACTGGACATTTGCGTGCCGGAAGATTGTTTACCAGACAATTGCATCTCTGGACATTTGCGTCCATAGACAAATGCGCCCCTCAATAATTGCGTACCTTTGATAATTTTTGAAGGCAGTTACCATACATTTTGAAAAAAGAAGAGGCATAGGTTTTTAAAAAGGAATAGAAGAAATAAAATTTAAATGTTTATTTAAAAAAAATGCAATGATAGATTAACAGTGTTGCAAGATCGCTCTAGACATCACCAATATGTTTTTATTTCATCGGCGTTTTTCTTATGATAGTGGTAGCTGTAATTTTCCTCGTCCAAAAATATTTTTTCATATAGTTTTTGCTTTTCGGAACTGCTAGCTTAATTTTCTCTTGCTTTAAAAATAACTTTTCTCTCTATTTTTATTCATGGTAACTAACTTTCTGCTTGATTAGAATAATTAAAGTTATTGGTTTGCAAAATTCTATTGTAAACAACGCATTTAAAAAAATTGTAACTTCAAAATTTATTAGGGGTACGCAATTATTCAGGGATGCATTTATCTAGGGGCGCAAATCTTCAAAGACGCTATTGTCTTGTACGCAATTGTCCGGGACGCAATTGTCCAGTATGCAATTGTCCGTGCACCCTTGCAAAGCACATTGAAGACACGAGGGACAGAAGAAATCTGCGAAAAACCCATGAAACGATTGTGAAAATGCTTGGCAAAACAGAAATTAGGAGGGATAACAAGCAAAAAAAAAAATTAATTTCTACAAGTTGTCGAGAGCAATAATCGTTTTAGTTTCGAAGGAATACAATGAACAGAAGAATAATTACTTATAACCCAAGTGTTTTGTAATGTTTATATCAATTTATAAATATGTCTTGTCTGTAGAATTTATCTCGCTTTCTTTTTTTTCCCCTGACACCACGACTACCTGAATTTAAGCGTGTTATTAAATGGCATGTAGGTAGGTCCCACTCGTTTACTGTTGAAAATGCATCTACCACTTCTACTACAACAATTTTTTTCTCGCAGTTCCCTTCCGTGTACTTGCTTCTCTGATAACTACAATCTTCAATCATTTAAATGCAACGTCAATCGCCATTTTATATCTTCTTGAATACCGTTCATCTTTTGTCCTTTCCTCAATATTCCCTATATTCAGTTTTTCAATTCCTGCGTACTAGTGGCATTTCCGCTTTTTTGGGGTGTGAAATGAAATAAAATAAAAAAGATTCAGCATATGTTATTGATTCACCTGTGGCACTTTGTAATGAGCCTTGCTGGTTGAAACCTATTAATTCAGTTTTAAAGACATTGGCAAAGGCTCCCACATTTTTGACGGCATGTTCTAGATAATGTAGTGGTACTGTGGCACTGGTTGTGGAGTCTTCACTGATAGTTAAATAATCTCCGTAGTTATTATCTGTCAACGATTTTTGCAGGATATCGACTTGAAAATCTTGGTGTACTGTAGAGGGTGTGATAATTCGCATAGTTCAAGCCTGGGCCGCCTTGAATATAATAGATGTAATCTGGAAATCTGATCTATCAGAAAACTTCAAGCAGAGATTCTTCCGAGCCACGGGAGAGGCGGTATTGATGTATTGTGCAACTACTTGGACATTGACTAAAACCCCAGAATCTCAAGCTTGGCGAAACCCACACTCAAATGCTGATAACTATATAACTCAACCAAATAAAAAGAATAGAAATATGTTAATATTAGTTTTAAAAATTAAGTATTATATACTCGTTGTACCTGGGTATGGGAAGAAAATCCACGGGGCTGAAGAAATGACGTATGTTTTTGAATCTGTTCGTGCCAAAAATTCTTTGTTCTTTGGATCATCTGAGAGTAAGGAGGATGCCGTCAGAATGGCACATATAATCCAACCAAATATGGTTGCCGCTAATATCTGTTAGAAGAGAATAAGAAAATGAATGATTTTGTAATCAGGAAAAATATAGTTGTCTGAATTTATGGGTAGTGTCGATAGTATTACTTACACTCGGATTATTGTAATTTTTGTTGCTATTATCTCAACATTTCGTCCGTTTTCTTTTGTTGCTTGTCAATCCAGTTAAGCTACAAGGAATCTTTAATTAAACCTTATATTTAATCAACGGGGAAGGTTTCTTTTTGCGCTGACCATGTCTAGGCATCTATTGTCTTGTTTGAGTCTAAGTTCGTACTAGACGACAACATATTTGAAACCCCAATGGCTAGGCCACCAAATGCACTTTAATCATCAAGGATATTTTACCAAGCAGCAATAGTTTACCGAAGAATAAAACGTAAATAATGTAAATATAACTGTTTTTTTTTATACTGGAAATATGAAATCATTCTGACAGCTTAATCAGATTTACAATATTTTTAATGTCTTCGGAGTTTCACAGTTGCATCGTGGAAAATAAATTTTAATATTCCATATTTTAGAATTATTCTGATTAATTGCCATTTTTAAAACACTTGTAATTTTAATGCAAACAATATTCATTTTAACAACAGAGTTTGTATGATAGTAAAACTGTATGTGTGTATGCTGATTTTCTAAGCGTACCTTATAACTGGCACAAGGCCGAAAGTATACACAGTGAGGAGCGCTTTATGTATATGTCTATACAGCAATCGGGGTTATGTGTTTAAAGCACGTTTAGATTCAAGGCGGTTTCAAGGAAGTACAGGTTAGATCTCTGGCGAGAAGACTTTGGACATACTCTCTTGTCTGAATAGAAAAATGTATAAAATTCAACAGACAGTATTATTGTCAGCTGAATGCCGGAATTTTTCCTTATAAGGAAACGGCTAATATTACCAGTCAGTTAATTTCGATACATAATGCTAGCTTGAGCGATCATGTTTCTTTCGATTGACTAGATAGAAGAATTTCCCGCAGGGGGTTGCAGATTGTAGACTGGTTGGCAACCAAGGCTATAAATTTAACCATATCTGGGAGGAAGAGATGGATTTATAACTTTCCCAAAGAGCATTTTTGCGTAAGTGAATGTAATATCCCCTACTGGAATTCGAACTCGGCTCTGCCGACTTCGCACTGTAAGACGTTATTCATTACGCCACAACACGTATTAACTACATGAAAGGAAATAGCAACATATTGCGGAAAAATCTTACACCACAAAGTACATTCATTACTATTGTCGTTTTGTTTTCTCTGGTAATGTTTCCCTACCGTATACATACCTTCAATATTGCGATTTCTTTATATCCAACAGTTCAGCTACATTGTTTTTTTTATATAAATTAATATTTTCTGTTAGAGTTTAAAGGCTTTTGTAATAACTGGTAAAGTACTGTTGCTAACTTTAAACATGACACTGGGTTCTATAGCCTTGCTTGTCAACCAGTCTACCGCAAAAAAGAATTGCTAAAATGGATTTGACTGGAATTCGAGGAATCGGATAGCCGCGTTCGAATTCCAGTCGAATCCATTACATTCACTTACGTGCTAAACACCTTGGTAAAGCTATGAATCCTCTTCTTCTCCCCCCAGCTATGGGTAAATAGCAGAACAGGTCGGGTTCTATAGCATTCTATGACAACTGGTCTACTTCAGAAAGAAATGGCAACATACTACGAGAAAAAATCTGCCTCGTCTGTCATGTATCGAAAGATACATAATCGCTTACGCGTGTATCACGCATGGCACATAACTGACTGAAGCTACTGCGGGAAAAAACTTCTGCCTAGTCAGTCATTAATCAAAAGAGACATGATCACCCAAGCCTGTCTCACGCACGACACTTAACTGACTGATGTTGATTTACCGGAGCGCTTCAACCCGTTTTTCCTATTTTGTTTACGACATAAACGTAAATTCAAGCTTTCGACAAAATCCATTTACTGCAGCAGAACACCAGTGGAATAATTTAACCTATTACTCAAAACATGTCCAAGGCAAGCTTCTCAAGTATAAATAGCTTTAATATACTTAATCATTGTTAAGCTTGTATATACGTTCAGTAGAGCGTTTGTTAGCATTACCTAAACGTCAGTCTGGTACATTGGAATAAAAGTCTGGTGATTTATATATTTATTTAATTTTTCGTATCTTCATAAACACGCGGTAGCAATTGTGATCAGAACGCTTGAAGTTTCTTTAAGCTACATCGGTTTGTATACACGACTCCTGGACAAACCCATAAACAGGTTGGCGTTAATCGATAATATAAATACGAAATGAGAGAAGGAATATCAGCAAATTTGTTCCAAAAAGGGAAAGTGGTCCTTGACGCGAAGAAATTTAATTTGTGAAAAAATAGAAATAGAAAATAAGTTCTTATTACTAATTTGGTTTTGCGAAAGTGTCATTGATTATTTTCGTTTGCAGCAGAACGGGACATACTGCAAATGTACACGTATAATCTTTAGTATTTCCAACTGCGCCCCAGAGAAAATATATTGAAGGAAAAGAAATAAGTTTGAAATATAAAACTATTTTCAAGGAAAGAACTCGATATTGTCTATCAGGGTAAAGGAAGATAATTGTTAGAGCTGACGTCTAAGTGGCTCCCTGAAAATCAGCATTTTAAATCTTTTTTTTTATTTCGGTTCGAAGAATGACTTTTAGCACTTAAAATTATTACGTACCTGTTTCAGGTTATGAAACTAGATTTTTTTCTTTTAAAAAATATTTAACCAATTGAGATATGTAAATTTATGCTATCAAGCATTGATAATTAAAAATGGATCTCCCAATTTTTTTTTTTCAAAATAATTAACAAATTCACACTAGCCCTGTATGTGGCATCTAGAAAATTCTGAATGCATCACTTGCAGTGGAATACGATTCACAAAAGGACCATCTGCCCAGTAAATGTATACGGATTCAAATAGAAACCCCCAATATTCACATATTTTTGTGATGTCAACGAACACTCTTTGCCACTTTTGTAATGTCAACGAATACACGTTGTCACTTTCGTATGCTTGTCGTAGTAATCGCAGAGACAACTATGGTGAACGCCGTTGAACAATGCTGGTGTCAGACGCCTTCGAATAACACTTGCACTAATAGTACTTGCTCGACAATACTCGCTCGAATAGTAACCACCGAATAGTGATCCCTATAGTAATCAGTATAGAGAAATATTATAGAGAATAGTAATTCATATAGTAATAGAGGATAGATTAGAAAGAGTAATCAATTAGACCAGTCGTTAATTCCCATATATGCATTTCCTTTGGGATCTACAAAATGGGATCGCCTGTGATTGCTCTCTGGTGATCAGTGTTCAAACGCCGGTGTCAGGAACGACGCATCATTTCTATATAACACATATCCACGAATCAAGTAAATGCATGTAGACTAAAATATATGAGATAAATATTTAGCTCTTCCCAAAGCTAGTAAATGCTGACAGACTCGAATATCGACCTACAGCGTGACTGAAAAGTAACTCCCTATTTTATTTATGGGTGAACAGCCAAGGAGACCTGACTTAACACCCTTTGACTTTTTTCTTTGGGGTTGGTTAAAGTAACAAGTCTGTACAAACAAAGTTTTAGAAGAACTTGAAGGGCGAATACAAGTCATGTCTTCCATACCACAAGTGTTCCTGGTGAAATCAGTTGACGCCATTCCTGGGAGGCTCGAGTATCTGGTAGCGAAATCTGATGCCGGGGTCAAATTTTAAATAAAACTTCACGCTAAACGCTTTCCTCTCATATCCATTTCTTGTAAAAATTATAGTTAATAAATAAATTATAATTAATTTAAAATGGGGAGTTACTTTTCAATCCCCCTGCATATTTACCTAGCCCCGAACCAAGTGTGGATGGGCACAAATATAAACGGCCCATATTTACCCTCTCTCCCAAACAAATGAATAATTGCATACTCAAATATGAGTGAAAGTCAAAAAAATATCGGAAAGCTTCTCTAATGATATGTTACAGCGAAAGTGTGAAATATGTTTGAATTACATTCGTGTATACGAACAATATGTACCTTTCCCAGAAACACGTATAAGCTTTTTTTTTTATCATTTCACCCCAAGCAAGGGAGGTATACTACGAGTACGCAGTGCTTGTTAGAGTGACAAAGTGAGAGAAAAGACTGCGTGTAAGGAGAATTGAGGAAAGAACAAAAGATGAACAAGATTCAAGAAAAGAGAAAATGGCGATTGATATTGCATTTAATTTTTTGAAGATTGTAGTTATCAATAGTGGAGTAATGGATAGCGACTTGGATTGAGGAATCGGAGAGCCGAGTTCGAATTCCAGTCGAATCCATTAGATTCACTTACGTGCTAAAGGTATGAATTCCATTCCCCACCCCCAGCTATGGATAAATAGCAGGACATACCCGGTTCTACCACAAAAGAAATGGCAACCTACTGTGAGAAAAAAAAATCTATCTCGTCAGTCATTGTATCGAAAGATACATGATCGAAAGATATGAGCGAAAGATACATGATCGGCTATGAGTGTATCACTCATGGCACGTAATTGAGTTATCAGGGAAGCAACAGAAAACTGGGAAGAGCTACAAAAGAAACTGTTGAAGTAGAAGTGGCGGATTCATTGAGCTATTTCAACAGTAAAGGGTGCGACAAGAGACCAATCTTACAGCACGCTTGAATTCATGTAGTCGGGGAACCAGAGGAAAAATTCCAGACCAAACCAGATATGGCAGCAGTATTCAATGCACGGGCGAATGGTAATTTGTAAATGTGTAATAACTTACAGGCTTACATATTTGCCACACACTGAAACGCTCAAATATAGGCTCAAATATAAACGACTAATATTTACTTATTCTTTTCAATGAATATTGAATCAAATATAAGTGATGAATATTCAACTGATCCCGGATCAAGCAAACTCAAATATTAAAAACCTATATTTACTTTTTCCCAAACTAAAGATATGCTAAGACTAAGATATAAACGAATATTTTTCTTTTTACCTACACCCCAATAAATGGTTTTATCTTTATTTTCTGTATATAAAATACAGAAAATAAAGATTGATTTGGCTATTAAATAACCCTTGATGACATATCATTAAATCAACTATCTCAACCGAACCCGACCCAAAACAATCCAATTTTTATAGATTCATCAAAATGAACACACTTATTTTGTTATTCACCAACTGTGACCAATTCTGGCAGCGATTTCGTTACGAACATTATAATCTGAATGTATTCAAATTTTGGAATAAATTAGTGTAAAAGGATCACCAGTATTTAAAGAAGAAAAACAATGTTCTTTCCCGAACGTACAGAAAATGTATTGTGGGCAGCAGAATATGTCATGTGGAAGCCTTTTGCGCGGGACCAGCTGGGCAAAGACATCCGGTAAGACCGTAGATACAGTGATAAAACAACGGCTACACTTGTGGTTCTGGGAAGAAAAAAGAAAGAAAAACGAATAAATCTTATTGATTACACAGTTCGCAATAGAGTTACTGAATATATATATATATATATATATATATATATATATATATATATATATATATATATATATATATATATATATAGTTCTCCCTTATTCTTTCTTTCTAACACACACATTATCTTATTACTATATACTTCATATTTAGTAGACAACGTACTTGCGTATATTTGTCACTTAATGTCTACCGTCTAAAAATCGAAAGTCTTAGAAAAGAAAATATGACTTCTGGTAGGAATCGCACCTGTATAAAATTGTTTAAACTGGGAGAGTAATTGAATATTGCTTTGCTAAATTGCTTCACGTAGCTTAAAGGTAAATAACACATGTTTTGAAAATGCATTTCAAGATGAATAAGGAAATAAAGGAGTGGCTGACATTGACAGTGAACAAAGAATCACTACCTAGAAACATGGCGAAAGATTAAATATTTATTGAAGTGTTATTTGCAATATGATTACCAAAGCCTGTTCAAAATTATACTTACGGGTACCTTAATAGTCAATTCCTAATAAACCAGTTCTCATATTGCAACATGTCTAAAATGAGCATTTCGTCTACACCCATTTATACAAGGTCTACTGAAAACTGGATTTCTCCCTCGTATTAGCATCGGGACACTGACTTGGTGATCCTGAAATATTGAATCTATGAAGCAATTTCTTCGCAAACTTTGTCATTCTTTTGTTGAAATGCCACCTGATATTATATGGTTATTTGGTAGAGTGTTTGACATTTTGGTCCAAAAACTAAAGAAACAAGTATATCTTCATTATCACCCCCACCATAACCAGTCTCCAGTTCCATTAATTGAAAAGCGTAATCCTTCTATGTGTCGTGTCCCTTCAGCGCATAAGCGATCAAGACTCTCCACAACATCCTATGTCGCGTGGTTCTTAGTAATTTCACCCGTTATTAAGGTCCCCGTAGCCTGTTCCGCCATGCATTCACACAACAACGTAATTCTTCCTGAACCGAACTTGATTTTTAGAACAATTCATTTACATGGAATCTTCAACAAAAGTCTCATTTTCCTCACTTTAAATCAAATAATTGCTTATCACGAAATTGAATCCTTTTTTAAGTCTTTTATTAAAACGTCTTTTGATATATTTCCACACCAGATGCATTCACATCGCACAAAATATCCTTGGCGGTGATGTTCGGGTTGTTCTTGATGTTTTTGCGAACTTTTGTCAAACGCGGGAACAAACTGATTACCCGCCCTCGTTCAGTGAAGTTTCTCATTGTGTTGGTATAATTGAATTTCGTGATAATCTTTTGGAATTTTGGAATTGATCTATGAAAATGTCTGAATGAGTTTTTATAGCCTACCCGTCATTGAAGCAGTTACAATCTTTAAGTTCTAACTTATTTATTCTTTGACAATGAAGGATTACCTTCTCATTGAAAATGACTAATGCTGCAGATGTTACTCTTGATTTAACTTCGGTCTTGAACCGCAGAATACTAGGGTACTTGTATTATTCTACGTGCCATGCATTTTCAAGTCGTTAGCGATCATGACTCTCCACAATTTCCTGTCTTTTGTAGTTGTATTTTCCTTATCGATTCTGTTCTATCAACCATTTACAAAAGCTTAGTTAGGTTTTGCGCTGCTGTCATTTGTCCCCCTTGCTTTTTATATGTCCTGTCGATCCACTTTCCTCATTATGTGCCCATGAAATTTTAACTATCTCTTTTTGAATCTACGGATCCGAATACATTTTGTTTCGCTTTCCTAGAAAACTTCAGAATTGTGCACATATTCAGCTCATGGTACTTTCAGCATCCTTCCTTTCTTCCTGGGTATGGCGATAAAATACCTCCGGCAGCAGTGTCTCTGATCAGGAGGTTTTGATAAGCATGGAACCACCTCTTAATTACTGTTGCTCCCAGGTTCACCCTGACCAGCAGTGGTAACACATGTTAGGGTCCCAGCCTTGGACAAAAATGTTAAATAATCGTTTAGTAGACTATTAATTTTAGGGGGAATTTTTATCTCAGCTACGACTTCCAGGGGTTGATCTTCTGGGTCAGATACAAGCCATAATATTGGGAGTCGAATTTGATTAGATGAGCAAGCGTGGGCAAGGAGATAGAAGGAAGGTGTCAGGGAGTCGAGTTTTAACCGTCAAACAATGTAGACTTATTTTCTTTCGTGTCTGAAACGGTTCCTCAGTGTGGGGGAACAACCCCGACAGGATAGATAGAACATGTCAACTTGAGCGTTAATAAAATCGTTGTTAAAATTCCATGTGGTGAAGTTATTTTATCTCTGGACTCAAAACAATTAGCGATAACTGGCTGCGAGAGACGATACAACTTTAATATCGTGTTGCCGCCGTCGCCCAAGATCTCCCAGCATGAGGTGGCTATAGAACAAACAGTGAACCCACAAAATGGCTTTGCTGTTGGCGTATTTACTATTTGCAAATGAAGATTTGTGTGTATACTTTCCGCCCTCCTTCAGTTACTCCTATGTATATTTTTCTTCGTTATCTGTTATTTTTACAGTAGCTTGGTATATTACATTGTCCTGCAAGCATTTACCGTTTAAGGAACAAACGTTGTTTGTTCTTCAATTACATGTGGGTATAAGTTTTGCGAGTGGGCTGCTGGTTGCTGTACTTTTTTATTATTTGTGTCAGGTTCTTGGTACAACCTTAGATTATTTTTATTGTGTTTTTGTTGAATATGTGGAGAGTGCTTGTAGAGGAGAGGTGTGTGTGTGTATGAGTTTAATGAATATTTTTCATACGTTTTTTTACGTTTTTATTATACTGTGTGTTGAACCATATGATGTTTCATTTCCTGTTGTTTTTATGCTGTAAGTTATATATTTGAGTGTTGCCGGAAAGCCACTATCTTTTAGGTATGTTTCATAGTCGGCGCGGAAACCTGTTAGCTCATAGGTACACATTTGGTATACAAACTAAGTAAAATAATCGATAAAAATGTGTCGACGATCTCATAATCTTAACAAACTGTAACAGGTAAAAATCAGCCAAAAGCAGAAAAATAATCATAAAAAAAACATCATTCGACATAGAATTACTAGATGTCGCTTTCAATCTAAGAAAGGGTACATATCATCCATCGAGAAAACCTGATGACAAACATGTAAAAGATGATCACCGTAGAAACAGCACAAATGTCTAGTAGCAGCTATTCAGGAATTCTTAAGGTCTTCCATATGAGAGGTTGGCAGTGGGTATTCGGGGAGAGTAGGAAAACGTAGTTCTGCAGGTCGTACATATCAGAGGTTGGCAGTGGATATTCCGTCAAGAAATAAACAAAATGGCCGCCTTTATACACAACGGATCGACTATTTCAAGTCTTCTGATTGGTTAACCTTCTCTTGGTAAACTATAAAATGAGTCAGCTCATTTTGGTTTGCTCACTAGTATATTATGTACACAAAATAACTTAACAAAACCAACGTATATAGACACACCTTCCAACCACATCTATCAATAATCAAGCAAGTCCCCCAATCAATTAACTGTAGGCTATCTGACGATTCTTCCAGTGAAACCGTCCCAAGAGAAGCCAAGAAAGATCATCCGATTATCAACATTTTTTAACAGTTGAATTAAATTTTCTGTGGCTCGATTAAGGCTTTTTATCCGAGCTCGATATTAATTTTGTCATTTTCGTTTAGGACATCTACTTCAGTTGTTGCGGTTAGAATTCTTCTTATAGTCATTGTATCCCTTCAAGACGTAGGCGATCTTGGCCCTTCACAAATTCGTATTTTTTTAGCTCTTAGCAATAACATTTTTTTTCAAAATCCTCCCACTCTTTATTCTGCGCTCCATTTACACAAGCTTGATAGGTCTCTTTCTCGTTGTTTACCTCTGTCTTGCTTGTCTTCAGTGTGTCTATCTTGTGTCAAATTCTCCAAGCTCACATACCTTTCATGTGCGTTGAAAATTTCAGACATCTATTTTTTATTCAAATATAAGCGTGATTTTTGTTTCCATTTTCCTTAAAGAATCTTCTTTACTCTGATATCCGGTCTATTGTTTCTCAGCATCCTTCTGTAGAACCGCATTTCTGTTGCCTCAGATCATCCCTTCATCTGTTTGAAGATTTTACTCTGTATATCCTATGTTGAAATGATTACGTCTACCAATAAAATCTCGGTAAGACTTCCAGTTCTCCTAGGATATATTCAGTATCTAAACTTTAAAAATCTGGTGAGAAGGCGTGTCGTCGTCTGACAACCATTTCCCTTTTTGTATGTGTAATGAATTTTCTACACGCATGTGTCGGATTGATCAGATTATATGTTTTGAATAATTATACTAGTTTTTCTCAATGGATCAGGTTATGGTAGCGTGGTGATAGAGGGGTGAATAAATAATAAGTAAACCAAAATTTCAAGAGCTCTAAAAATAACCTCATATTAAAAATCGACATGTGAATTCAAAACATCCCAAACTCCTACACATATATAATTACAGGATTTCCCTCATTATCTCCCGTTTGCTCCCGCAAACATAAAACGCTATAGCAGCGGTTCAAACACATCATTTTACCATGTCAAATATATAATCTGTTAAACCTAAGTATATGGTCTATACTTGTACAGGATGCGATAGATAACTTGTCGTCTAAATGGAAAAAAAAAGAAATAAACACTGACATCTCATTTTAAGTTATATTTACGAAATTTACATAAAATATCTTGAAATACTAGAGAGCAATTTATTCAATAACATCGCCATTCGCTTCAACCGCGGCCTCGAGAAGACTTCTGAATCTCCTGCATCTCTTCTAGATGGTTTCCTTTTTTAAGTTGGTGAATGATGCCATAATAGTTGCATTCAGTTCATCTTTAGTGTTACAAAGAGTTTTGTTGGACTCTCATTCAACTGCACCCCACACATAATAGTCAAGGGAGCTGCACTATGGAGAGTTAAGTGGCCAGATGTAAGGGGTGATATGGTCGCAGAAATTGTCTGACAGCTGTGTCTGGGTTCTCCTGCATTTGTCACATGGTATAGAATCCTGTTATCAGTCATAATGTCTTCCAGCATCCGTCACCTTTACTCAGGGCAGCACTAACTCTTCAAGGCACATGATGTAGGCCTCCGTGTTGAGTCTGAGACCCTCCCCAACAAATTCGGGAATTCTTTTCTTATTAGAATGATCAGAGTGTGTTTTCTGTACCTTTGTAGTCACCAGTAGACTCATCCAACTCTTTCTTAAACCTTTGCACTCTTCACTGATACCCAAACACTCTGAAATGTTGAAATGCCGTTTCCAAATTTCTGGTGGAGTGCATTGTGCAGTGGTGCACTTTTTCTCACAGACAGTGCCCAAATGACTCTACTATACTGTGCAGTCGACAAAATTAAAAAGAAACAAGGCGCATGCGCAAAAATAAAAATAAAATACGGCGACAATTTACCCATTGCTCCCTGTAGTACTCTTTCTGATATCATTCTGATCATTAATATCGCTATTGTTATTCTAGTTTCGTTACAGAAATCGAAGGTCTTGTTCTTTTGTATTAGGCAAGTTACTTCATTTGTTTCATGTTAAATATTATTTTGGTTAATTAGAAAAAAAGCTACCCTGGATATCGCGCATTTAGTAAGCGAACCAAAAATCATGACGCCTTTCTTTCACAAGTTTACTGGCATGTTACAATATATTGGTGACATGGAATTTCAGTTTACGCCGTGTTTTTAGATGCTAGTAGCATTTATATTCTCATTTTAAGTTGATTCGGCAAATGTTGGAGATATTCTGTGCATATTTCTATAGAAAGTAATGTATGTGGCTTCCTATGATTTTTTTGGAAAATGTATATGTCACTTTAGTTATCTTAACGTTTAATTGAATCTTATATATAAAGTATGTGCGTATCTGTGTCAAAGAACTCCTCCGCTTTCACTGGTCCCATTTCAATGATTCATAGCTCATTCAAAAGCCCTATAAAAGTTAGGCGTAGGGAACGATTTTCTTTGAGCTCAATTTCAGGGTAGCCTTATTATGCGAGGTTTAAAATATATATTAATATATTACACTAGCCATTATCGTTGCTTCCAGGTTCAAGGGGAGTAACTCTTATTTTACTTTCGTATTCAAAGTTGCTGGGCACGATATTATTATAAACTAGCTTAAAAGCCGCCCTATCGAGCGGCATTTAAGCTAGCTCCACCTGAATATATAGGGATTTTGGTTTCGCAGTCAACTTGGTAAGTCGTCGATAAATGTCTACCACTTTCTTTGAGTTCCCGGGAAGTGGTAGCCGCGCCAACCCTCACCATATAAGCAGAAACATGCGCCTCAACACACATATCCTCTTTCTAAGAAAAATAAGAAATAAAATACTTTTATTCCGAAAAAAAAAAACGATATTTGATCTCCGAAATTCAGTTAGTGTCGAATCCTAGGAATACCTAACGAATACTAATGAACAAAAAAAGATTAAAAAATAACGATTTTCGTATTTTTTTACGTGAGGACCAGTAGTTCCATTACGTGATTATTAAATTGATATTTTTTAACAATGTATGGATCTATTAAAGTTTTGATAGATTAGAATTTATCTATTTGTGTTCGTGTGTATATTTGCGAAAGGGCTCTTAATGTGTTTCAGCTACTTACGCGAAAGCTACTCCAAAGTGGGACTCTCCAAACTTGACTATAACCCGAAAAATATAGAGTCCGATGAGAAGCATCATTGGTATGATAGTCACTGGGCCAATGTAACGTGAGAAAGTTCCAATTAGACCAGTTGCGCCCAAGACAATGTGCAAAGTGGCTATTAGCATCAGCGAACCTTGAAGCTGAAAAAAAAAAGCAAAAATATCGCAGTGATTTGATTATGAGAAACATTTATTCTAATATGTTGTCGATTTTATTTCGCAAACATGTTATTAATTTATATCAGATACAAATGTTTTTGGAAACATTTGTATCTGATATAAATCAAGGACAGCAGTGAATTAATCAACTATCGAGTGTGTGAAAAATACCAAACATTGGTATATTATGGCTGTGCTAAAATCTTTTTCTTTTTTTCATCATTTTTATGATCTGGAGAGAGACTGAAGTAGTTAGAAATATTACTTTGCTACTGTTATTTTTTATTACTAAACTTCACCAATTACACGATGCAAGAAATACTCAAAAGGATACTGAGTGTGGTGTGTGATACAATTGTCAGAGGAGCAGGTATTGAAAATTATGAAGATAAAAAGGATAGACATGGATTAACCCTTGATTTTAAGTAGTTAATATTGAAGTGTTCAGGGAATTATCCATGTAAGATTCTGTTCACCAAAATAGAAGTTCTTGGCGAAAAAAAATTAGCGGTTTGGATCTTCCTCCTTAGGACTGGAATACGCGTAGATTGAGTGTGGCTCGATTCTCTGGTGGTAGCATGGTGAGTTTAAGATGGAAAAATCTGAACATGTGTAAGAATGGAGCACATCTGAACATTTTCCATAGCAATAGCGTGAGTATTGTGACGTAACATCTGTGGGTAATAGGCTGCAGTTAGGAAAATATATATGAAGATAGCCTTACTTTATGCATGTTTGACTGAAAATGACAGAGGATAAACAGTTTGTAATTCCACTGACGCTGCAGTGTCCCTACAATCATTTCTCGCATGAAGACTAAGAGCGTGCAGAAACGGTCCGCAGTGACTACTATCCCGATCATCTTCGACTAACACATTAGCCATTTTCAAACGGGAGCGAAGTAATTTTCGCGCTTATTACATTTTGATTTTATGCCCTATACAGTGTTTGCTTTTATATACCGGGTGTAACAGCAGAATTGTCCAAATCGTGTAATAGTATAATTGTCCATCCCACAAAATGTTCAATATCTAAAAAAGAATTAAACTAACTGGGTTTCTCTTTTCCAGCTTTTCAGTCTAGACGTTTAGTCATATTGACACCATTTGTCATAAGATTCACTACAAAATTACATCAAAACCCCTTTGAGTCATTCACCTAGATAGAGAACAGGTGAAATCATTTTGTGTCAGCCCCACTATGTCTTCCCAACTGAGAAATGTTAAAAGGAAAAAGATCATTCAGTCCCTCGGTAATGGTACCAACATTAATTCCCTGGCTTTTATCTTCAAAGTCCCTCCAAGAGAACGGTGAATAAATTTGAAAATGAGGGAACAGAAGAGAGGAAAACTTGATCAGAATTTCATAACAGAAAGATGGATCACCGTTTTAACTTAGAGCTAAATACATTCTTATTGTCCAAAGTCGAGTTCACTAATGTTATAAGAACCTCGGAGAATTCCTGTAAGCTATCTTTAATCATTTCTAAGATACATCGGTTCAAAGCTTAATCTAAAATTGGACATATTTTTTTGTTACACGATATGAACAATTTTGCTGTTACATCCATTTCTATATTAGAAAACACTTACCTAGTTAAAGGCAAGGACATCGTACCTATATTTTGAGGGTAGGCTGTTATTTGGCAAAATACTGACTTCTTTTCCCGTTCATTTATGTCCTAGGTTTGAAGCTAAATTTATTAAATATTTATAAGTCAGTTTAAAGGTAATCGAGGTTTTCGCTATTTGAAGTTTTGATGTTTACTATGCAATAACGTGTTATTTAATTCTCTTCTTGTGAAATATTGTTGTAAAGTCTGACCTATTGATTCCTACTAATAGTTTTGTTTTTCAGTTTCATCATTGTTTAAGTGATAATGGAGACAAAACACATTTCAGCGATTTTATTGTATGTTTCCAAAATGGCATGTAAAGCAGCGAGAACTATTTTCAAAGCCAACCAAATACTGGGTCAGGAGACGGTCAATAGAACCCGAAATGGAAGTATTGACGTAGTGGAGGTGTAGAAGGGAGACGGACGTCATTCTGAGATTGACGCAAAACAACACGAGAGGTTGCTCAAAAGCTAGCACATTGACTGTCAAGCAGTTATTTCGACATTTGTATAAACATTGAGACGAATAAAAGCTCTAAAAATGGGCACTCAACGACCTGAATGAAAATAATAATAATAGTAAAAACAGATTTCGTTGCTACGATATTAAGCTTCCTCTGCGTAAAGAGCATATTTTGACACCTAACGGAAAAAAAAATTCAATGTGACAAACGACGACATTGTGCGCAATGATTGGCTCAAAGCAACAAAACACTCCCCACCCAAACGATTCTACCCCACGCTATAGCTACAATTTGACAATCAGCAAGTAGAATAAACAAACTGAAAAATCTTGAAATCTGTGGAAAAACATCACAGCAGAGAAGTACTGTCAGAAAATCGACAAAATTCACCAAGTTTACATCCGAAGTTAGACTCTTGGAAAGGAATAAAAAAAAACTGACAACTACCTAAAAATGTCTCTACAGAAGCGGTGCTTGAAATATATCCGAAATATCCTGTGAAGTTAAGCAACGTCGAGCCTTTTTGGTATCTAGGTCGGTGACCTTTTGAGAATACCAAGTGCTGTAAGCTTAGATGTGTCTGGTGTAATGGATAATGGCTCGGAAATTTTAATCGGCGAGTCTATTTCCAATTCCCGTTGGGTCCGTTATATTTATTTACGTGCAAATACTCTTGGGAAAGGTAAGAATCCACCACTTCTCCCCCAGTTATGAGGTAATTAGTAAGACTTCTATCACTAAACCATATTGTCTTGCACCCACTAAAAAATTCTTCCAATCTAAAAATATTTTTTGACTTTAAATTATCTGTTTCGCGTAGATACCCATAGAAAACAATCGACCAAGCAATATTACTTTCTTCTCTTACCTCAAGACAATAAGAACTCAGTTCGTAACTCTCTATCTTCAGTCGTTATTTAACTTGCAATAGTTGAATGTTTACTATATATATATATATATATATATATATATATATATATATATATATATATATATATATATATATATATATATATATATATATATATACACTCTACCAAGAAGCACTTCCCAACGTTTGTTCATTAGTTTAGATTTTGGGAAGTAGTTTTTGACGGGAACTTATTCTCTTCCATTCTCTCAAACACATTATTATTATTATTTTTATTATTATTATTTGCTATTGTCAGGATATCTACCACGTCTCTGGGAAGACCTAATGCAGGCAGTGGTTCGTTGTTATGGCTACATTTCATGACTTGTTTTTCTAACTTCCATAACATCATTAGCGTTACATGGACAAATTTCTTAGAGCGTGTGCTGTACTTATCAAGACAATTGTTTTGTATTCCTCTTAACCCGGGATTTCATGGGATTTTTTCAATGTGCTGTTATGTTCCTTTTTTAATAATTCCAAGCGCACCTACTATGAATGATACTATTCTTGTTTTCAATCTCCACATTTTTTTCTTCAATAGTTTTTTTTTAATTCCTTGGTTGCTATGTTACAATCCGCTGGGCAAGTCTTATCATTTAGTAGGCAAGTTTTTTTCTTTTAGGTTTTTGACAATTATGTCCGGCCTATTTACTTCAATCTTTTTGTCTGTAAAGATGGTGTAATCTCATATAATTTTGATGTCTTTTTTATGTAACCGGTGCTGGGTTTATTAACATCTTTTCCGAAGTGTTTTCACATTGTCCAGTGTAAGTATTGACCTACTCTGTGGTGACGATTTTTATATTCATTTGGTGCAAGTACAGAACACCCTGCGATTAGATGATAAATGGTTTCATGATATTTGTCAGAGAAACAGCATTTTGAATCCCCATTATAATGTATGATATTTGCCTGAAAGTTTCTAGCGGAAATACTCTGGTCTTGCAGCGCAAGAATAAAACCTTCCGTTTCAGCCTTTAATTCAGATGCTGGTGACTATCGATGAGTGTTAACGTTATCAGAATCAGCTTTATTAGCAAGTTCTGGATATTGGCTATAAAGAAGTTTGTCTTGTCAGCGTTGTTTCATCTGTTCAAGAGCTTTGTCTTTGTCTTTCTTTTTCATAATTGTGGATGCAAGAGTTTGTTCTTGGATTCTGTTTTGGATTTCTACGGAATCTCCTAAATGTAAACCTCGTTTGTATTTACAACCATCTTTCATGATTGAATACTTCTTGTTTCTGTTTTCGGGTTGTTTGACAAATTGTATCATCCATTACTTTGTTATTTACACGTATGTTATTAAGCCAATAATTCTTGTCTTGTATGACAATTTTTGTTGAATAAGACCTCTTCCGCCTTTTTACGGGGTATGTGTAGACGGTCTGCATCAGCATTTGAATGATGCATGCTATGCTTAGAAAGAAGCTTTATTTTCTTAGAATCCATTCCCCTGATATCGTCCAGTTCATGATGTTGAAGCTATACTAAATCACTGGGATGGCAATGCTATTAATTACCATAATTATGTTCTGAGAATTCAATTCAGTTTTTAATATCAGTAACACTCTTCTACAGTACACTTTTCGCAGAATTTCTTACATTTATATGGTGAATTTTTTCACACTCATTTACACCGAGGTCCTTATAAGTTTTTCTTGCTCTAAATCTTTGACTGTTACCCCAGGGTTTAAGATAATAGAGGAGGTTTGTGGTAATTATCCTCGTTAAATTCCAGTGTCATCACTGGAACATTTTATTATTTTCAAGAGACCTTCCGGCGTACAGTCCTTCATAGCATAAAACTTAAAATCATCAATGTAAAATAGATAGTTTATTTTCTTTTAAGATATAGCCGTATTCTGTCCTGCTAAATTCGCTGGTTAATGCTATTAGGGATATACAAAATACTAAGGGAAACACAGTCACCTTGGAATATTCCTCTGTTGATGTTATTTTTACACAAGACTTTTAGACTCAATCTTTATGATTGTGGTGAATTGTTGTTTTACATGCCGACATACTTTTATTATTATTATTATTTTTATTTTCTTTGATATCTGGCGTTTACACATTTCGTTCTGGGTCTCGCCCAGGGACCTAAGGTTAGAAATGGCATCATGACACTTTCCACTGCAAAAAAAAAAAAAGAAAATACATAGATAAAGACTTTCTTAAAGTGTGGACTGTACTTGTCAGAACAACTTTTTGTATCTCTTTGATGCATGTACTTCCAGGGATCCCTTCAATTAGTCTACTGGAATCTTTTACAACCAGTCCAATGGCTCCAACTACAACGAGGATTGTTGATGTTCCCACGTGCCACATTTTTGAGATTTCTATTTCAAGGTCCTTGTATTTTGACAGCTAATAGAGGAAAGATTATTATTATTATTATTATTATTATTATTATTATTATTATTATTATTATTATTATTATTATTATTATTATTATTATATCAGAGAATGACAAAACGGTAAGAATAAAAATGTTGTTACTCGTTTCACTCAATTGCGAAAATCTTAAGACAGCAGAATTTTTTTTTATTGGAAATAACAGTCTATGATACGTTACAAAAACACATGTGAGAGGTGTAGATGCATAAATATTTGGTAGATGCATTAAGAATGTAAATGTTCTTTGCATAATGCAGATGAATAAAAAATACATATATCGCTGTATACTGCTTTTGGTACTGAGCCACAGATATCTACAAATATCAGTCTTTATGAAATAGTATTTGTTATTATTTGGTAAACGATCGTATTATGTTAATATCACTTTTTTCTGATATTGGCTTATGGTTAGGTTTAGGGTTAATTGGCAATCCTGGACGTAAATTTATTGTTTTAGATTCCCTGCGAGGCAAGTGCACTCACTTACAGATACGGTTTTCAGGGGATTCAAATTTTGATTATTATCTCACGGCGAGGCATTCTTTGAGAGAGTTCATGACAGAGCGACGCAGAAAAGTTCTCTACCTGAATCACATTCCGAAATCAATTTTAATAAATATAATATCAGAATTCTTTTAAATCTATTTTTCGTCTGTCCGAGAATATTTCAGCACTCATTTTATATAATTTACGTTCACATATAACACATAAATGTATGAAATACTATGTAAAGGAAAGCCATACCGCTTGAATCTTCTCATATATCACAGGACGAGGGACTTCGGTCATATTGCTTGAGAGTTCGCTCATGTTTGTCTGATTGAAATATGCTGAAAATACAGAAAGAAACATTGTAGATAAATGCGTTGCGGTTATTTTCTTTCGTAAATATGATTAATAGTGATTTCAGTATTTTTCTTCATTTTCCTTGATTTCCTTCTTTAGAAAAATAGTAAAAATAAAACTATAATTACGGTAGTACAGTTTAAAAGAAATAACAATATATCTTATGTATTTATTAATTGAAAACGATATATTTATAATTGAACGATAAACTACATCCGGCAGCAAGGATCGGGAGGTTTTGAGAAGTCTGGAACATCTTATATGGGGCGGTTAGAATTAGGGGAACAATGCAATGTAGCCAATCTGAACATTTACCGTGGAAATGGAAATAAAATATCGATAGGCTTGCAACGTTTCTTTTGTCGGAAAGGAGCTGTAAGGTGGAAAATATTTTATCACGCACAAGATCGTGTAGACACGTTTGAGTTTTACCATGACGGCAAAGTGAAAACTGGGCGGCTCCTGTGGAGATATGGTAGCGGTACTCCATTTTCTGCCAGATCTGGTTCTAGTAAAAATATAGCATAATAGAAAGATTGAGGTCAGGAAACAGCACTAGGGAACAGCTATTTTTCGTGCTTCTTTAGCGATTATTATATTAGAGTTACACTTGAGTTTTGGGTTAAGTACAGGGTGACCGCAAAAAACGGGAATTATTGAAGTACGTATTGACAGACATGAGCAAGTGGCAACACTGCAAGATAGTTACCTTGAGCAAGTAAACATATCGCCATTTTAGTAACGAGAATGAAATTCACAGTATCCCAGCTGAGATGTTGCAGCAATCAATGAGGAATCTCAACAGCAGATTTCAAGAATTCATTCGTACAGAAGGACGCCATCTACAGGACGTAATTTAATAAAAATGAAAATTCCATCATTGTTTCTTAAATGGCATGCTTTAAGGTTTCAGTTACTACGAATTAACTATTTTTCTTCCATCGCTCTTGGTTTTATTGGATTGTTAAAATACCCATTTTTTGGGTCACCCTGTACCAGTAGGCTTTCAAGGTGAGCCCTGAGAGAACAAGCCTTAATTGCGATAGACGGAAATTCAGGGGCTCTCTCAATGATAATGCAACGCTATATATGTATGGTAAGATTTTCCCTATTGAGTTGTTAAATCTGTGTCAGACGAGATATCAATTGCCAGAGACTGATCATTTAGATTTTTGAAGGTGCACTCTTAATATTGATTATAAATAGTGTATTTGTATTGGGTATATGCTATCTGAGCCCTGTTTGAATATTTTTCTTATTTCACCCAAACCAAGACAATAAACCCACAAAATGCAAGGGATCACATAACGTTAGAAAATCTGAGAAAAATACTATTAAGTAGAGAATAATAAAATAACAAAAATAAGGAGGCGGAAAATAACAATTGAAAAAAAAAATAACGATTGACATTGTATTTCAATTTTTGAAAACAAAAGTTGATTGTGAAGCAAAAACCGGAAGCGTGTTCTATAAGCGAGAAGTGTGATAGAAGACAATTTTAGCATAGATCTTACGGTTATATCTAGCCATGTTACCGGCTAAATGATGCGATTTTGCCGCCAATCTAGTACTGCGTTTAAATTCATAAACTCTATGTACGGTAGAGGAATGTTCATGAGAACTATTACCATGAAAGTATTTTTTTTAAGCTCATCACCCCAAGCAAGGCTGGAAGCCTCTAGCACGCAAGGTGTTACAGAAGGTTTGGAGGAAGAGCAGATAGGAGTGGTAAAGGAGGGGATGTGGAGAAAGATAGTGGATCGATCAAGGCAAGGGGGTTACAGAAGATTAGGAAGGAGAGCAGATAGGAATGAAAGGGGAAAGGATGTGGAGAAGGGAAGTGGATAGATCAAGGCAACTGGAGATGTCGATTGACGTTACACTTAAATAGTTGGAGATTATATTTGTCAGGAATAAGGAAGGTAGTTCCACAGGCGAGATGTGCGAGACATGAAGCTATTGGAGTAGAAGAGACGTCTACATCTAACAGTTTCAACGGTGAAGGGGTGGGAACGAGATGCCAGCCTCGTAAAGTATTCACCGAAAAAGCCACAGTGCAACTACATTACAGCATTGGGAAAGAGACTGAAACAGAGATGCCAGATCAGGACCAATAGCATCTCTAAATCTCAAGAAGCTTTAAACTTATAGCAGGTGCACCAAGCCATATATGGCAACATTATTCGAATCATGGACGTATGGTAGGCGTATAATTATGCAAGATAGATTCTGGAGAGAAAATGTTTTAGCACGACACAGGGAACCAACATTGTTAGCAGCAGACTGAGCAATTTATTCAATATAATCTTTACATTTAATGTCAGTGGAAAATGTTAGTCCGAATAGGCGCAATGAGTCATTATCCTGGAGGTTAGCATCAGCCATGCGGATGGAAGGCCGATGGGACTCTCTCAGATAATTGATAGAGAGTAGTTTTTTTTTTAGGCGTTAAAACTACAAGCCAGTCCTTGCTCCACATCTGGGGATCATATTAAGTTTTTTCCTTTATATATAACGAGTGGAAAGTCAATGGTTCACGATTAGACAAGTAGCTTTTTTGATATTTCTATTAAGTAACTATAAGGTATTTGTGGCTCAATTGCGGAAATAATGACTCATCACATTCAATACCACAAAAGCCAAACTTGCTCGAATTTAATTTTTCTGTAAATTCGAATCTGGAGAATTTGGGTAATGAAAAAATCCAAGTTGAATTTGTTAATTGACCATGAATATTAACAAGTGGCGATGAGACATTTTATCGGAAATGTGTGCAAAAAGCTTTTAGTTAAACTGTGCACAACTTCAGATTATTTAAATTATTATATGTTTTATATTTATATATCTATACATCAGAAAACGGTTATTTATAATTTTATTATAACAAACATTACTTCATCTTTTATGCAACAGAAAACCATTTAAATGTTTAGTGTCTTATTTCCGTTATTTCAGCTTTCTATTTTTGTGCTAATATTGTCTTCACTCTAGCTGCTATTAAAACAAGACCTTTGCATACGTCAATAAAATTCGTTTTGAGCTGTTTTTCCCCGGTATGTTTTATCAATGAAGGAAGATATTTAAAGACACGCTTCTTGAGATCCTTTCGCGATACGCTAGCTAATTAGCATTTTTCATCAGGGGAAGTTTTCATTTTACTTCCTTTATTTTCATGGCCATTTTGTTTTTCAGAGCATCTTTAGTGAGTCCAGATAAATAAACAAATAAACGTTCGAGAGATAAAACAAATCGAAAACAGAGGCGTGAGATATAATTACTCAGGGCAACGAATATTGTTTAGGCAAATGCAAACATTAGCATGGCATTACAGTAAACATTTCAATAGATTGATTTTGCTAGCATACAGTGAGTCTAGATGTCTAGTTTATCATATCGCTATAATAGATGGACAGCATTAAGTGATCTATCACTCACAAACGCAGGTAATATACATATATATATATATATATATATATATATATATATATATATATATATATATATATATATATATATATGTATATATATGTATGTGTATATATATATATATATCTGTGTGTGTGTGCGTGTGTGTGTGTGTGTTTGTGTATATATATATTTATATATATGTGTGTGTGTGTGTCTGTGTGTGTGCATGCGTGTGTTTGAACGTGTCTTGTGTGTGTGTACGTGTTTCTTGTGTGTATGTGTGTGTGTGTGCGCGAGCGCGCGCATTTTTGACTGTGTGCGTCTGTGTGTCGGTGTAGTAGCAACTGTTACGTTCCCAGCAATCGGCAAACAGTGAAACCACAAACAATATATATATATATATATATATATATATATATATATATATATATATATATATATATATATGATTTATTCGAAAATTATAACATAAATATGTTATAAAATCACTTTTTCGTTTCATCGGAGAAGAGAACATTCTTCCAGTCTTCTACGGTGAAAGTTTTGTAATAGTGAGCCCATTCAAGTCTCTTGGCTTTGTTGGTTTTGCTTATTAGCGGCTTAAACCTTCGTATACAAGATTTGTAGCCTTGTTCTAACAGCCACCGACGGACTGTTAAAGAGGCAAGACTAACACCTTGCTCTTCGCTTAGACTGGCTGCAATTTCTTGGCTAGTTATAGTCCTATTCTTCGCAACTTCTCTCTTGATTACCCTGCCAGTTCTATCATCAATCTTTTTCTTTCGTCTCCTTGTTTCTTTCCTAGACAGAGACAGTTGATTGCGAGGTTATAGCAATTTCTGCAATTTCTCTTGTAGACTTACCTGCTTTTGGGAGGGCAATAATAGATGCCTTATGTGGTTCTGATGCGTGTTTGTGCCGTTTCATCTGGTTAGTGACTTGAGTGGCTATTTAAAGCTGTTTTTCTACTGTATGAAGCTTTCTGGAATATTCTGGAATACTCTAGATTTAATTTAAGCTGTTCTAGAATTTTCTAGAATATTGTTCTGAGTATATTCTTTTTCAAAAGCTCTTTAGATTTACCTGTTTAATCATTAGAATGCGATATCTGAGTCACTATTTTGCATAGATTTTTCCT
>OZ038481.1:104794593-104842093 GCA_964036315.1 Acanthosepion esculentum
CAGCATAATATAAATTACTAAATAAACAAATAATCGGCATTACGTCACAAACTCACTTCTAACAATCTAAAAATGCCCGCTTAACGCTAACTGCCTAAAAACTAATGTAATATATTAAGTTATAATATGGTGATTCTCTAACCGCAGTTTAGATGTGGGAACCAAATGAGGATCGAACTCACTACACAGTCGGAATTGTTCTAGCGTAACAAACATGCTAGCCATTACACGACGTCTAGGATTCCAACTAAATATACAATCGAATTAAAACGGATATATATATATATATATATATATATATATATATATATATATATATATATATATATATATATATATATATATATATATATATATATATATATATATATATATATATATATATATATATATATATATATATGAGAATGTCCCATGAATCACATAAATTCATCAACCAAACAATTATTTACCAACATAAATATACAAATGTCACATCGATCTCATTATAAACAAGGGACCTCGAAGACACAGAGCAATTATATAAAATGTAACATGGAATGTAAGAAAAAGAACACAATTCCAAAAGCACCTGACCTCTGTATGATACTACGAGCGAATGAATTAAAGCATTCTTCTAGATTGGCAAGTAGATCTCATCATTTGACTTTAAATAGCTAGATATAAATGTACTGTAGAAATAGCTAAATGTAACTGTATTCTATTCTAAGAATTTATTTTCTTGCCTTTGAACCTCTCTTCCGTCTACTTGATTCCCTGCCACCTACAATCTTCCAAATTTTAAATGCAGCATCAGTTGCAATTCTCTGTTTTCTTAATTATTTGATTTTGCTTTCTAATCACTAATGACTTCTCATTATCTTCACTCTACGTAGCCCCTTGTGTCTTAGTGACATTATCGCCATACTTGGCGAGAAATGAGTAAAGTATTTTCGTAACAAGATAAATTACTTAATAATAGCTCATTCCAAAATATATACAGCAAATCAAATTCATGAAAGCACAGCATGAATAAAAAATATATTTCCAAAACTGAAATGAATTAGAACCGAATAAATGTAAGCATATCTAATAAAAAATGTGTAAATATATATAATAAGCAAATTACGGTCATGATTGTAAATAAGCAAAACCCTGAGACCCCCCCACCAAAAAAAAAAAAGAAAATAAAAACAAGTGTAAAATTTAGGTTTCTTTTTTTTCTCACTCCTATTAATCCCACATATAAAACACGTAAAATACGTACTAGCACTGACCAATATTTGAGGCATGAAACTGATAATCATCATCAATGGTTTACTTTTGTTTCCTGTGCACTTTCTTTCTCACTATATATATATATATATATATATATATATATATATATATATATATATATATATATATATATATAAGCATTTTACATAAAGTAAGGCGGGAGTGCCGCTTGTACGCAAGTGGTTACAGAGCGTGTAATGATGGAAAAGACTGTGTATAGTGGGAAATGGAAAAAAAAGGGTAAAAAGCAGAACGCAGAAGTATTAATTAGGACAAGGAGGATCAAGGCAGCAGAAGATGTCGATTGATATTACATTTAAATTTTTGAAGATTATAATTGTCAGGGTAGCAATTAAAACGGAGGGTGTTCCACTGTTGGGAAGTGCGTGAGAAAAAGCTTTTGGAATAGAAGAGGCGGTTGCGTTTAACTGTTCCGACAGTAAAAACCTTGGACCAAGATACCAACTTAGTAGCACGTTTAAATCCACGCAGACGCAGCATCAGTGAAAATAGTTCGTCCGAGAAAATTGGCATGAACATATAGAAAAGTCAGAGGAAGCCATATCATGCCGTTGAGAAAGAGACTGTAATCGAGACACCTAATGAGGCCGATCCTATTGCATATCCGTCTTTGGATTTTGTCGAGGAACTCGATATGAACATCGCGGGCACTAGGCCATATATAGCAACAGTATTCCATGCATGGAAGAATGGTTGATTTGTAGATATGAAGGATGGACTCAGACGAGAAAAATATTCTGGCGCGAGACAGAGAACCAACTTTCCTTGCGGTAGATGCTGCTATTGATTCAATGTAGTTACTCCACCTAAGGTCAGTGGAAAACGTGAGTCCAGAAAGGCGCAATGAGGCGCTCTCGTGGATGTGAGCATCAAGCATGAAGATGAGAGGCAGGGACGTTTCTCTATAGTGAGTAAATGTCAGTAGTTTCGTTTTGGATGCATTAAAATTCGCAAGCCATTTCCAGCCAGAGATTGGAGGTCGTTTTCAAGACCAACGGCCAGGTTAGCATTGTCTGCAATGCCGGATCTATCTATCTATCTATCTATCTATCTATCTATCTATCTATCTATCTATCTATCCACACACACAGGCGCGCGCGCACACACACACACACACACACACACACACACACACACACACACACACACACACACACACACACACACACGCACACGCACACGCACACCTATATATATATATATATATATATATATATATATATATAACATTCCTATTTTCTTAATTATTTTCCGGTGTATATTGACCAAGGGAAAATAAATTTCTCTGTCATTTTGGTATCGAGGGCTATTTCTGCGGTGTGAATGAGTTTACTATATTGTGGTTCTTTTTCTGTTGGCTCATCCATAAACAATTCTCCACCATCAGGAACCATCAACACGATCAGCTACATTCGGAATCTGACACAAAACAATAAAGAACAGCAGAAAAATAACGAGAAAACAACCGGCACAAATCAAAGTTACTTTATCTGCAGGTCAAAGCATGAATGTCCTCTAAATATGATATGCCTGAAAATGAATATAATATACCAAACAACTGTAAAACTGCAGATGTCGATGAGAAATATACTTAGGAGTAACTGAAGGACACCGGAAATAGAAAGTTTGTATAGAAAACACCTTTTACCAATAATAAATACGCGAACAGCCTAACCGTTTATAAACATATGGCAACAAAAAACAGAAAAAAATATATCTAAAATATCACGGAAATAATAAAACAGTGCAATCTTACAACAATATATCCAAAACTGTAAAATTTGTCTAGTTGATAAAAATAGCTATAATCACATTCGCAAACCAGCAAAATTGAACTTATCTGAAAATGGTGAGACGAAAGACATTTTTACTACGTCATATGAAAATCGAAAGCTAAAAACGAATACTAATATATACCGTACCTTTTAACACTAATGGGTTATGTCTCAATCCTCATAAATATGTTGGACACTATTACAAGTGTGTGTGTGTGCGCGCGCGTGTGTGGTGGGGTAATAGTCTGTCTAAGTAGTCCACTACTAGCAGTGGTTGTCGTACTTCACGCCTATCATGAGCATTTAATTTTGTTGATGTTATAAAGATTACCATTTCATTTCTAACCTCCGTTTTGGTTATTCCTCATTCTGTAACCTTTTCTGGGTTGCAACAAATACCTTGTAAAATGTCAGCAGTAACTATGAAAATATTTGCAATATATACAAAGCAGATAATGTAGGTACCTCCACGAGCATAGCATGATGAAAAAGACGCCAAACTTGACGAAAACAAATTTTTATCGGCTAAATAATTATGTTTTTATTAAGAGGAAAGATCAAAGTATTTTGGGGGCATTTTTTTACATTTTTAATCGTTCCTAACACGTCCGAAAATTTCGTTAAAAATTTTGTTGTTTTTGAGTCAGCAAAATTTACAGATGGAAAGCATTTTTTTTTCATTATATAAAATCAATGAAAATCTCAGTTTGAAATTCTTTTAAATATCAATTATCGAACTTTGTAAAATAGATTTACATTTATTGTATATGGGTAATCTTTTTGGTTATTATCGCAAAGTTTGTGCATTTTGTGCAGTTTGCTCTCCGGTCGGGATTAAGTGCTTATTAATCCGAGTAATTCACGTGACAATAGCCCAGTGTATTAATATGTTGACTAATGGATTTGATGAAAGAATAATTGTCTGATCAATTTTTGGGCCGGGTAGTGCAGAGTTAGTGAAAAAAATGGCACACCAAAAACTACGCAGTACTAAATAGGAATTAGACAAGTTATCTTTCGACGTAGCGTAACGTGAACCTTCTATCGTCGTTAAGTTTGAAATTCTTGGATGTTACCCGGATCGACGATCATAGAATGAATGCCAGAAGAGCAAAACCTTTGAAACGTTGTGATAATAACAACAAAGATGAGACTAACTCCCCGAGTGTAAATTATGTAATAACTGTGTATATATATATATATATATATATATATATATATATATATATATATATATATAATTAATTTTTTACTTACTGTCGATGGCCATTTGACAATTCCATTCTGGTGTATCCGACAAAGCAATCAAAGGAATTATATACTCCATAGCAGGCCCCTGGTATAGCGGAAGCCTGTCGATAGAAAAGAAATACAGGAAACGCTAGCATATAGCGGCTTCTAAAGGTGAGTGCATGAGTAGTTCATACTAATTTCATACCTTTTAACGGGTACGATTTTAAATTAATTTTTAGGGGTTACCAATTAGAAGATTAACGTAACATAACTGCTTAAAAGCAATTTTTTACTCATTGGTCCTTTGTCTCTATAATTTCTTATTCGTCTTTCCTGTGTCATGTAACTTCAGGGCGTGGGCGGTCTGATTTTTCCCCAAGTTCCTATCCTTTGCAGCTCTTAGCAATGTTCGTATTTTCAATATCTCTTCCGCCACTTGTCCCGTCAGACATTTATGAAATCTCATTAGGTAGATTATTCGCTGTTTCTACTTTTTTTTACGAAAAGTTCATAAGACCCAAATGCCACATAATTTAAAATGTTACTAAATGAGATTACGTCAAGGGAGGGACAGGAGGAAGTAAGTATAAATTCGGATGATATGCAAGAGAGATAATGGTTGATTCTAAACTTGGATATGGTCAGATTGTATCAATCGGGCAGCGCCATCACTAGAGTGTGTCTAATAAGGTAGCAGTTCTATGGATGATGATGTTTGAGTGGAATTTCCTCCTTTCCAATGGAATACAAAAGGAATGAGGATAATCCAACATTGCGTATATGGCAAGTCGGGTCCTATCTGTAAAGATCTGAAATGGTGGAAGTAAAGAATCTACCCTTAGATATTCACTGTCTGTGACAACATTTCCAAATCTTCTTTGCACATTATGTCCCCACCATACACACACACACTTAATTTAACGAAATTCGAACTCGAGTCTCCGATTTCTCATTCGGAGCCGCTATCCATTACACCACCCGGACATCCGAGGATCTTTATGAACGACGCGAGAGGTCAAAAGATTACTTGGTAGGTAAATTAAATATATGCTCTGTTGTACGTTACTGTATTTTATGTAAAATTAATTCGAAGTCCCAAGAATATACGATGATTATACAAAATTCTTCAGTTTTTTTTGACAGACACAATAGCTGGCAACTCGTATTCAAGAATACTTGCCAACTAGGGTGGGGGTAGATAATACCTATTGCAGACACTTGCTCAGGAGCATTTTGTTGTTGTTCAACACCCACGCAGCCCACATGTGTTTTTTTACTGAAACTACGCTGAGCAAACCTTAGTTACATTCTTTGGGAACGAGTATGTTATCTAGCGTGTTCAATAATCTGAATTAGGCCAGCACTCTCAAACCCTTCTGTCACGATTACTTGTGACTTCTTGCTAGCACAGCCATCAACGGCCCCCACAGGTTTGGTTGATCCAATTTCACTCACAAGGCTTGCGTCATACTGGTGGTATGATTTTCAGGCACTTTACTGAGGTGCCGTACGCTGGGATCGCCTCTGCATTCCAATAACATCATTATGCATAGATCAATTTCAAATCTCCATTTCTGATACAAAAATTAAGAGATTGTTTTTTCATCAGCTTATTTGCACTTCGTAAATGAAATAAAATGTGGCTGTGGGTTTTGAACAATTTGAACACTTATGGCGAAGAGAATTTTTTTAAAGAATTTCACCCCAAGCAAGGCGAGAGTGCCACTAGCACGCATGGGGTTACAAATTGTGAGAGCAAGTAAAGAGGTGGAATAAAGGAAAGGATGAAGAGAAGGGCGGGGAATTAGATCAAGGCATCTAAAGACGTTGATTGACATCGCTTTTAAATAACTGAAGATTATAGTTATCAGGGAAGCAAGTAAGAGGAAGCGAGTTCCACAGACGGGAAGTGCGAGACATGAAGCTATTGGAGTAGAAGTGACGGCTACGTTTAACTGTTTCTACTGTGAAAGGGTGGGACTCTGATGCTAATCTAGTAACACTTTTAAATTCATGCAGTTTGGGAACCAGCGAAAGTAGCTCGTCAGAGCAGTTACCGTGAAAGTATTTGTAGAAAAGACAGAGGGAACCGACGGCACGTCTGTGGGAAAGGGACTGTAGACGAGATAACTCACATTGCATATCCGTCTCTGGATTTTGTCAAGGGCCTCGAGAGGGATAGATATGTGTTATAGTAGAAGACACCTAGTCTATAGGTAATAGACTCCTCCACCTATTATAAGTAGGAATCAGTAGGTAGTCGAGAGAAGAAGTGATCTGCGACCACAACTCGATTACTCTGCGTAACACTTCATTACATGTTCCTAACGTTTCTGTACGTTTACCCCATTTAGGACGCATTTAGTCCGACTACAAGTTCTATTGTGGAAATAACTCCACAACAACTTTTGGCGATGAAGATTTGAACTCATACGGGGGAGAAAAAAATCGATGGCCACAACAAATTTTGGCGACGAAGACTCGAACTCATACGGGGGAGAAAAAAGTCGTTGGCTAAAACAACTTTTGGCGACGAAGATTCGAACTCATACGGGAGAAAAGAAAATCGTTAGTCAAGACAACTTTTGACGACGATTCGTACTCATACTGAGGCAGAAAAAAAAATTCGTTCGCCAATACAACCTTTGGCAGCGAAGATTTGCACTCATACGGAGGAATAAAAAGTTCGTTCGCCACAGTGGTTTTGACGACGAAATTCGCACTCATAGGGAGGAAGAAAAATTTTGTTCGCCACAAATAACGTGGGCGACAAAGTCTCGGATTTACACTTTGAAAAAAAAATGGAGGAATACAAAAGTCTATTCCAAGATTTTTTAAAGTTCCAATTGGAACAACAAATTAAAATGTTAGAACAACAGAGTATATTCCAGAAGCAGTTACAGGAAGAAACTTTCAATAGACAGATGCAATTCCAACAGAAAATGGAACAAATGCATGAGGAGTTTCAAAGAAAAATTCTGGAAATAACCGAGAACAGGGAAGAGAAAAGTCTACAAAATGATTCCTTCCCAGAGAATACAATATGGAATTCTATTGAAATATTTACGTACAGTCCAGATGAAGAGGTAACTTTTCAAGAATATTTAAAAAAATATACGGTCATATATAACGAGGACTGCCATTTGTGGTCTGAAGGAAAGAAGGTTAGGCTTCTTTTAAGTAAATTAGGAACTGCTGAGCATAACAAATTGGTAAACTACATTTTACCGAAAAAAACTAGTGAGTTAACATTTACCGAGGCGGTAAATATATTAAGCGAGTTATTTAGTCAAAAGACATCTTTGTTCCACAAGAGGTGGAAATGTTAAAATTTAATTAAGGATAACGAACATGACTATATAACGTACGCAGCCAATGTGAATAAGCATTGTGAAGAATTCAAGCTAGCAGAGTTAAGCGCAGACAATTTTAAGTGCTTAGTGTTTATTCAAGATCTGGTAGCGGAAAAAGACGCAGAGTTGAGAAAATTAGTACTGGCAAAATTGGAAAGCAATCCAAGTATTACAGTACAGAATTTGGCAGAAGAATGCACAAGATATGTTAGCGTAAAAAGACGCTAAAAATATAGAACTGTCTGGCGTTTCGCATGTAAGGAAAATGCGGTACAAAAAAGAAACTCAGTCTGACAAAAAGAATTGTAAAATTGCAAAAACTAAAATACCAGGAAAAAACAAACAAAAGCACCCGAAGCCATGTTTTGCTTGCGGTGAACTACACTGGTACAGATATTGCAATTTTAGAAATAAAAAATGTTTCAAGTGTGAAAGCGTTGGGCACAAACACACACACTGCCATTCAAAAAATAAGGGCAATAAAATAAGAAAACTAAAGTCCAACGAGTTAAACGATGGAATGACTAGAAAATTCGTTACCGTCAAAATAAATAATAAAAAAATAAAAATGCAACTTGACACTGGTTCGGATCTCTCTATCATAAATTTGCATACGTGGAAGAAGTTGGGGACACCAACTTTAATGAAGACAAAGAAAATCGCGAAGTCAGTGACGGGAGAAAAAATACAATTGGAGAAATTGTTACAAACGTCACGTTAAATAAAAAAAACGCGAAAAGTTAAACTATTTGTCAATGAAAATACCACGAATTTACTAGGTACTAATTGGATAACGGAGTTTCAATTATGGGATCTACCAATAAATTCTTTCTGTTACAAGGTACGAAATTTAAACTCCGAAGCCGAAAAATTAATAGAGAAACTAAGGGAAACATTTCCTACTGTTTTTTCTCCAGGCTTGGGAACGTGTAACAAGATGGAGGCAAAATTCTTTTTAAAAGAAAGCGCTCAGGCGGTATTCAAAAAGAAAAGGAATATTCTGTTTGCCTCAATAGAACAGACTGATAAAGAATTGGACAGATTAGAGAAATCCGGTGTAATCAAAAAAGTTGACTACAGTGATTGGGCATCTCCGACGGTATACGTGAAGAAAAAGTCTAAAGACATTCGTGTTTGTGCAGATTTTTCAACGGGGTTAAACGCGGCACTCAAAGACTATAACTATCCTCTACCAACAGCAGAAGAAATATTTGCAAAGCTTAATGGAGGCACAATATTTTCGAAAATAGACCTCAGCGATGCATATCTGCAAATACCGGTAGAGGAGGAAACGTCTAAACTTTTGTGTATTAACATACATCGGGGTTTGTATAAATTTAACAGACTACCTTTTGGGATTAAGGTCGCCCCCGCCATTTTCCAACAAGTAATGGTTTTGATGTTGGGTGGTGTAGATTTCGCAGTAGCGTATCTAGACGACATCCCCATGAGAAGTACAAATATCGCAGAACACGTAAAACATGTCAATGCAGTAATTTCCTGAATACAGGGGTTTGGATTTAAACTCAAGCAAACTAAATGCGAGTTCTTCATGGATAAAGTGAAATATCTGGGGCAGATCATCGATAAGAATGATAGAAGGCCAGACCCAGAGCGAGCAGTGTCTATAAAAGACATGCCGGCTCCGAAAGATATTACAACTTTACAAAGTTTTTTGGGATTAGGCAATTATTACCAAATATACATCCCTAAAATGTATGATCTGCGGCAACCATTAAATGAATTACTAAAGAAAGAAAAACCCTGGAAGTGGACTATTGAATGCCAGAAAGCATTTGAAAAGATAACGGAAGCATTAACCTCGGAATTATTTCTAACCCACTACAACCCGGAGTTAGAAATCATAGTAGCTTGCGATGCTAGTGCGTATGGAATAGGAGCGTGCATTTTACTCAAAATGGCAGATGGTCAAGTAAAACCATTTGCTCATGCTTCTAGAGCACTACTTCCGGTTGAGAAGAATTACTCTCAGATAGAGAAAGAGGCGCTCGGAATAATATTTGCAGTAGCGAAATTTCACCGTTTTCTCCACGGTCGACATTTTAAGCTAAGCCTCTAATTTCGATTTTTGGATCGAAAAAGGGTTTGCCCAAGCATACAGCAAACCGACTACAAAGGTGGGCTACAATATTACTAAATTATAACTTCAGCATGGAGTACATACCATCGAATAAATTTGGCTATGCTGATGGGCTCTCCAGGTTAATTCCTAAAATGAGCGAACCGTTAGAAGACACGGTAATTGCTTTACTGAAATCGGAAGAAGACCTGAAATTTACCGTGTGTAATGCAGTTCGGGAACTTCCGGTAACTCTAGAAAAAAGAAAAGAAGAAGCCACCAGGGATGAATATATCTTAAAAGTGAAAGAGAAAATAGCCAAGAGGGAACAGTACATAACAAATGTGTTTTCGCTATGCGATTCAGTATTGTTATATCGGGAACGTGTGGTAATTCCATACACACTCCAAAAACAAAACTTAAAGGATTTCCATACTGGTCATCCAGGCAGCACTAGGATGAATAGCCTAATGCGAAGTTTTGTATATTGGCCGAATATGGACAGGGACATTGAGAATGCAGTAGCAAATTGTAAAGTCTGCTTTGGCTGCAAAGGCACCACCTGTAAAATTTAATCTCTGGCCAAAAACAGCCCTACCATGGTCTAAGCTGCATGTGGATTTTGCAGGTCCACTGAATGGATACCATTACATCATAGTAGTGGATAGTTTCTCAAAATGGCCTGAAATACAAAGGATAAGAAATCCGACGACGCAAAGTACGAAAAACTTCCTGCAAGGTTTGGTGTTGTAGACATAATTGTGACGGACAACGGAAGTCAATTTACGTCGAAACAATTCAAAGATTTCTGCAAGGAATACAATGCCGAACATATTACACAGCTCCATACCACCCAAGATCTAACGGGTTAGCTGAAAAATTTGTCGACACCCTTAAAAGAGCTTTAAAGAAAGCTAGGGACATACCTGCAGATGAAACCCTACAGAAGTTTCTACAGGTATACAGACTTACTCCAAATAACGCAACACCAGCCTCACAATCGCCAGTCAAGGTGATGTTTGCACGTCGAGTAAGATCTGTTTCCGACAAATTATTACCGAAAAAGACGAAGCCAGGTACAGAAAAATTTATTCAAGTAAAGAAGTACAATCCTGGAGAAAAAGTATACTTTAAGGTATATAAACAGAATAAATCATTCTGGGAGTGTGGAAAAATAGAAAAGCGGATTGGCAATATGATGTACTTCGTGAAAGTTGAAAAATTCACGTGCAGACGGCACAATAACCAGATCAGACGGCGCTCTTCAGACGTGGGTGACAGCGCTCCAGTTGAAGATACACCTATGGAGGTGATTTTTGATACGTTTGATCTTCCAGCAAATGCGCCGATCCAAGAGAAAAAGAAAGGCAACTGACCATTTAAAAATGGATCCAAAACGTAGGAGATACGCTACGATGTTGTTAAAAGTTTTTTTTGTTTGTTTTTTTTCTCCTTTTTTCTGTAAAAAAATAAAATAAAATAAAAAAAAATTAAAACTTTTTACTCCTACGGAGTAATGTTTTAGGAGGGGTGTGTTACAGTGAAAGACACCTTGTCTAGGTAATAGACTCGCCCACCTATTATAAGTAGGAATCAGTAGGTAGTCGAGAGGAGAAGTGATTAGCGACCACAACTCGATTACTCTGCGTAACACTTTATTACAAGTTCCTAACGTTTCTGTACGTTTACCTCATTTAGGACGCATTTAGTCCGACTACAAGTTCTATTGTGGAAATAACTCCACAAAAATATGTGATTCTACTGACGAATATTGAGATGGGTATGGATAAAGAATGTAGGACATGAACAAGCTTTAAGGAAAACGGAGATAAAAAAATATTTCTTTTTGCAATCAAAAACAGACGACTGTTTTTCGAAATTGCATAATAATTGCGAATGTTTGCTTCCAGAAATTAAGAAAAATGTTAAGCGATAGAAAACATTTTGTTTGTATTTTTCGGTTTGAGGAGTTATTAATCGTTAATATTAATATTTAATTATATTAATGATAACTTTTCAATCCAGGCTAGTGAAAATTAAAGATTAAAGTATAGCTTCGTGAATCTGATGACACAGTAATTGTGAGTTCAATCCCTGGGATGCGTAGTGTGTACTTGTAGTTATAGGAAAAGGGTCGCGCATTAACGAGCAGTAATTAAATAGGAGACGCAATGAGAATGATGTTAATATTCAGAGACAATTGAAATTCACGGATCATTCTGAAGTAAAGGTGTTTTGAGAACTTAACACTCATCAGTGGAACGGGGACCATTCACTTCGAGATTCATTGTCGGTTACCCGAATCGACATACACCTGATGAAGGCCGGGGAGCAAAACGACCAAAATGTTGTCCTAAAAACAGCAAAGACGAGGGCAGTAATCCACAGGTAAATCGTGTAAAACAGAAAATAGTGAATTCATTATTTTGAATTACTGCAACCTGTATCTGTCTATATCTACAATCGGTTGAGGACTGGGGCAGGAATTCTCTGGTTAACTTTAATGCCTCAAAAACAAAACTGCTCTCATCACAGAGAACCTTCCCCCCCCATTAGAATGTCTGACGCTCAACTCCACGAGAGTAACTCTTTGCGGATGCTCGGTCTCACATTGACTGCTTACCTGAGATGGAAGAAATACAATAGAGTCAATAGCTTCGTCCACACATGGAAATTTGCCTCCCTGTGCCGCGCCAAGAAATTCTTCTCGCCGGAGTCGATCCTTCAAATCTACAAACCAACCATTCGCCCATACATGGAGTATTGCTGTCATATATGGTCTGGAGCCCCTTCTGTTTGTTTCAAGGTCCTTGATAAAATCCAGAGACGGGTATGCAATGTAATTGGCCCTGATCTGGCATCTCGTCTGCAGTCGCTCTCTCACTGACGTGCCGTCGTATCCCTCTGTCTTTTTTACAAATATTTTCACGGTAACTGCTCAGATGAGCTGCATTCGCTGGTTCCCAGACTTCATGAATTTAAGCGTTCAAATAGGCTGGTAATGCGCTCTCACCCTTTCACTGTCGAAACTGTCAAATGTAGCCGTTTCTTCTACTCCAATAGATTCATGTCTCGCACTTCTTGGCTGTGGAACTTCCTCCCTTTTCCTGTGTCTCTGATAGCTATAATCTCCAACTATTCAAATGTAATGTCAATCGACGTCTCCAGATGCCTTGATCTATCCTTCTCTTCATCCTTTCTTCTATCATTCTTCTTTGTTCTCGCTCCAAATCTCTGTAACCCATGGCGTGCTAGTGGCTTCCCGGATGAAACGCTTAAAAAATATCTCTGAGATGAGATATTATGATAATTTGCATTTCTCTAAATTATTCGGACTGTTATCCTCATAAGCATTGCCTTCTTCACAACGTTTCAGTCGCTGTAGGCTCCGGACTTCTTCAGGCGATTGGAATTAACAGTCCGACTAATGTAAATAATGCAAATACCACAACCTGTGTAAATTATTAGTGCAAAACTCGACATTGCGAAACTGGCTGTTTTAAAGTGAAGAGAATAGTAAAATTGCATTTCTTGTGCTCACATTGTAAAATAATCGTAATTCTATCTGTTAATAATGAATATATATATCTGTCAAAAACGGGACCTGTGGCCGAGTGTTTAGAACTTTCCCGCTCTTTTCGAATCTCACCATGGTCGATTTGTCAGGAAGGTGACTTCTTCATGTTATCGGTCTGGAGAAGGCGGTACCCGCGTACGGCAACCTTGGGAAGTGTCTGAAGACCATACCACGGGTTGGCCCTACCTTTGTAAGTGAAATTGGATCAACGGAACAGTTGGGGCCGTCGATGGCCTTGCTAGCAAGAAGGCACAAGTAATCGTGACCGAATGTTTGAGCCAGCTGGCCTTGTTCAGATTGTTGATCACCCTAAATAACACGCTCTTCCCCAGGAACTGTAAATAAGATCTGCTCAGCATAATTGCAGTATATATATAAACCACAGATGGGGTCTGTGGGTGCAGAACAACAACAGAATACGCCCGAGCAAGCGTCTGTAATAGGGATAAGCTGTGATAGGGATAAGCCACCCTTGTAGGTGGGTATTCTCGAATACGAGTGGCGAGCTATTGTATCTGTCAAAAGAAACTGAAGAATTTTGTGTGAACATCGTATATTCTAGGGATTTCGAATTAATTTTACATAACATGCAGTAACCTCAAACAGATTATATATTCGATTTACCTACCAAGTGATCTTTTGACCTCTGGCGACGTTCATAAAGATCGTCGGATGTGCGGGTGGTGTAATTGATACTGGCACCGAATAAGAAATTGGAGAATCAAGTTCGAATTCTATTTACTTACACGCAAATGAGTTAAAGACACGTATGCATCCATCTCTTCTCCAACTCTCATCTAGAGGTTAAAATGCAGAACAGACTGCTTTCTGTAGAATTGTCTGATAACCTTTCTAGAGTTGGTGACTTCATATAATTACCCTTCTCCCAGAAAGCCTTGGATATTCGTGCGGATGCACTGGCTCATGAAAACGCGCATTGATTGAAAGTATTTAGTTTTTAATCTAGGTTAAATTCATTGCAACAAATGGAAACCAATAACAAAAATAATAAAAGATTATATTTAAAACAACATGTAAAAAAGCTGGTTGAAATGAGAAAGTGTGAATTATAAATATTGACATACTGCGAAGACTTCATCCACAGAGGAAAGCGTCTGCGATGGAGAGAAATAGAAACACAGATATACACGCATAAAAGACACGCGCGTTTACAAACGGGATTTTAACTATTGCTTCATATTCAATGATTCAACTCCACAGTTCCAGTGACCGGTGGTTAACTTAAGCTAGAAAAAACCACGGAAGATTATTCTTTATTTCTATAAAAGTCAGATCAAACCAAAAATGAAGTATGTCTGCCATATCTGGGCTGGAGCTGCACAGTCTTCACTTTTCAAATTTGAAAGAGTTCAAAATCTTTTAGGCGCTGATGAACATACATAACTTTTTTATATACAGACGCAATCTCGTAAGCATATTCTATCTTTGCTTACATGGCAATGGGCTCCGTTCTTTATGGCACTACTTGGGTCCTTTACAGACAAGACCCGTCTTGTTACGTCCAGTGGGTTGAATCACCTCTGTTCCATCGTCGTCGTCGGCATCCATCCGTTTAGCGAGACGATGTAGTAGCGCGGTGCGCTACGAGCCTGGGCGAGATATATGGAGAACTTGGACTGTCCAGACGTCTAGTTCTCGGCCTTGCTAACAGAGTCCAAAGGAGAGGATAAAACAATACAGTTTGGTACCAATGCGGCTGCAGGAGTTGCCGGAAGGTAGCACAAAGTGCCGTCCATCCGGATTTGAATTCAGAGTTTTCCTTCTCCTAGACCAGTTGCCATCCAAGGTTATTGAACCCAGTCTGTCCTGCTATTTACCCATAGCTGGAGGGAGAAGAAGAGGATTCACACCTTTCCCAAGTAAATGAATGTAATGGATTCGACTGGAATTCGAACTCGGCTCTCCGATTCCTCAATCCAAGCCGGTGTCCATTACTCGACCGTGCCTTCTCCGTTCCTTGCTTTTATATTTTTTTTGTATATTTTGTATTACTTTTATTAGAAGTGCGTTCCTCTCTAAATGCTTCTCCCAAGAACAACTACTTTGCTCCCACGTGTATACTTCTCGGGACACTACAATCTTAGCCTGTTCAAAACTGGGAGTAATAGATACCTAACCATCATATCCTCGGAATATATATCAATAGGATCAATCAATTTCCATCTCTATACATTATTTCCTTTAAAATACATTGTCTATTTTAAAAGGAATGAAAAATAACTTTGGCTGAGGCTGTGGAACGAATGAATATTCTATACATTAAAACTTTTTTATTGTATGTTGATATAGTCTATTGTTTTTTGTTTGGATAATCTCTTATAGTGACTAATATGAATTCAACGTTATAAAAATATATGTACGGCAAAACTTAATACATCGCCTTCCACTGGGGATCTTGAAACATATTTCTCCCATATATATATATATATATATATATATATATATATATATATATATATATATATATGTGTGTGTGTGTGTGTGTGTGTGTGTGTGTGTGTGTGCATATGTATGTGTGTGTGTGTGTGTATGTGTATTTGCTAATTCTAGCGTATTGTTTTTACGAATGAAAACAAATGGCAGTTTGTCAGAATGCTCGTATTCATTTTACCAAAGAGCTTTGCGTTTTAGCGTAGGCGACTGCTGTTTGTAGAATTAGGCTGTCTCTACAGTGTGCTCAGTTGAAATATATTGTCAAGAGCTTAATTATGTCCTTCTCAGACATTACTATTGCGCTGTATCACTGCTCCTTAGTGCGACTAAACGTCCGAAAGCCTCAAGTTAGAATCCGTCGGGTTTCGATCCTGGCTTGTGGCTTTCGGACGTCTAGTAGCACTGATGAGCTGTGGTAGAGTGAAACAGTATATATATATATATATATATATATATATATATATCCGGAAATTCATGTCATAGTAGCATAAAAGGGGTAATATTTGGTAGAGCCACTGTACCATAGAAATGCCTAAACATCTAGGTTGCACATGTCAAAGCTGAGTTTAGTATCGGAGTTCGCACGAGGTAAAGCGGAGATGATTCTTTAAAAATCATGTCATTCTGAGCAAGGCGTTATTGGCCAAAGTAGTTGAAAAGAATAAGAAGACTTTAGTTTGAAGGAAGAACAATAACAGAAGAATAGTTTTCAGCAAGATAGAAAATGGGAATTAACGGTGGCAGAGAAGCAAGAAATTGAAATAGAAATACGAGAAGTAATTACAAAAATATAAGTTAGGTTTACATCTAGACATTTCAGCGGGAAAACTAGCCAATCTTGCTTGTTTAGCGGCATATAACACCTATGGGTTATTTAATACCGAAATCTACATATTTCGAACATAATTTTATGGCTTCAACTATATATATATATATATATATATATATATATATATATATATATATATATATATATATATATATATATATATTTGAATTGGACAAAGTCCGACAATTTATTTAATACTATAAAAAGAACGTTAAACATATCATAAATGTCTTCAAATAAATTGTCAGACTTTGTCCAATTCAAAAATATATGACGTCATTTGTTTACATTTGATACGCTAGAGCAGATATGAATAAAAGAGATTCATGGAAGATTTAAGTTTAAAGATAGTAAAATCGACCTTGCTAACCAGACACTCATCTTTGGCCGAAAGGTTAAGGCACGTCACGCGAAATGACGGTTCCATATAGGATACAGGTTCGATTCCTGTCGGAGAAAGAAAATTTCTATGAAAATTTCTCGGACATTCAGACCGGTAAGGTTTATTTAATACTGTTCATTATAAAAACAGAGCATTTGCTTAAATACTTGTATCTATAAAAAGAACGTTAAACCTATCATAAATGTCTTTAAATATATATATATAGACGAATTCAGCAACGCTCTTTTGTTCCGTGAGTTGTGTGAAGAAAAGTCTAGATACCGCAACTAATTCGCAATATCTAAGGTTTTAAATGCATTTTTAAAATGAAAAAGCTTTCTTGAAGCTATCATTTTAGCTTTAATTAAAAGCTAAAGAATGAAATTTGCTATTTCCTGTAAGTAAAAAGTATATATCGAACGAAATATATTGACTTTTCGTTGTTAAAATAGCTGATCAGCGGCTCCTTTAAGTCGTCTCTCATCACAATGTAATTATATTTATGAAATACATATAAAAATAAAATATAGTTTTCTGAAACATTGCTTGCCGAATATTACCTGATTTTAAGTATAATTAATCTAATTTGAAACAAATATTATTTTTAAGTTTAAAATAACACAGAAATTCATTTTTAAAACAATCAGTAGCTGCGTTTTTAACCGATTGTAGGTGTTTTTTTAATCCAGATTAGCAAAGTTTAGGTATTTGACGAGTCACGAAAAGGTAATAACAGTTTTATTTTTGTTCCACGGAGATTTAAGCGTAAAAAAAATTGTAAGAAAATGACGTGGACGCCTTTTTATATAATTTTAAGTATTCATTAATCTTAAAACTGTCGCAAAATTATTCTACGTAATCTTATTTTAAGAATGTTGACTTTAAATTCAAAATAGGCGTCACTCCTCTTTCTGATAATGGTAGCCCATACTTTCAAAATGGGCACGTTCATGCAGATGAAAATAAAATCAAAATTATATTAAAAAGCATGTTGCGTCATGATTTGTATTAAGCTTATCAATTTTTAATTAGTAAATATATATTTCACATCATAATCTAATCTAACGTAAGGTAATGCAAAATTTTACAAGATTGGAAGTATTACAACTTATTTTAATTAAAATTTTAAAAAATGAAAACAATTCTTGTAAAAATTCATTATTCATCGAATATTTTTTTCTGAAGAGAGGAGTGTTCTTAATAAATCTTATTTATAAAAACAATTAGAGGCTTTTCTAATTAAATACTGTGATAGTTTTATTGCATTTTTTGTTTTACGATTCGAAGCATTTTTTCGGTAAATGCCTAGCAGTGTGAAAAGTTTGTCCATTTACATATTCCAAGGAATCCTGCTTTTAACTAATTAAATAAATTTTGTAATTAAAATTTAATTTCTCGAAATTTCATGAAATTGTTTGCGTTTGGGGAGGGGTAACAGATGTAAAAATATTTTAACAAAATTTAAAAAAATATATAATTTAATTCATTTGTGAATAAGTCCTGAAAGGTTCATTAAAATCCGACAATTATTTGATTTTTGCAAGAATTTCCAAAACAACGTGTTCTTTACCGGAAAAAACGGCGCAAAATCACACAGTAATCTTTGGCCTACCGCTGGCGCAAAATGTTTTTTAACCGAAATTTAAAACGTGCCACAAGTGATTAAAAAATAAAATGATAAAAAATACTCTGGTCTTTCCTTTTTATAATGATATAAACCTTTTGACGATAAAACTTTCTCTTTAGTAAGTTTGGGTCCTTTTTTCATCATGCTATGAGGTATTCAGCGAATTAGTAAAGGTACCTTGAAAAGTTCAACCAGGATGTCTATTAATACCGTGTCACTATTGTCAGTACTGTGATCGTGTATCGCCAAATGAGATTCTAGAGCACAGGCAATATGTGGTATCGACCGATGATTCACCGTTTCACTCATTTTGGTCGGTGGTAGGACTGGGTACAGCGCAGCCTCGAAGGGTACATCGATCTCATTTTTCAATAAGGCAGCATATAGGCATGTCGTAGTTCCGTAATTGTGCGGCGTTTCTTTCAGGTTGTATGGGTAAAATATAGAATATCAAAAAATGGTGACTTTCGTTGTTTGTCTTTCTGACGATATTCACCCATACATTGATTCCGTATAGTTCAGAATAAAGGTTTATCTCAATATGACACTACCCTGTGTCTTGAGACGTCCTGGGTATGACGATAAACAATATCCGCCTCCTGACGAAGACGATAAAATAGGTCCAACTGCAAGGCCTCTGATCAGGAGGTTTTGAGGAGCGTGGGACAACCTCTTAATTGCTGGTGTTAGGGGTCCAGCGATGGGCAAATAGTTAACGCCCAAACTTGTGTAAAAATAGGTTTTAATACCAGAAATACTTTGTTATAAAAAAATTATTACTAGCAATAATTTTTGAAGGAAAAATTATCAGTAATACTTAAAAAAATACCAGAAATACAAACAGCTATACATTCTTAAGAAGCTGGATTGTAATAAAAAAAATATAAGTAATTGAAAAATGGTTCGCAGAGCTCACCTGTGGTTTATGCTGCATCTATGCTGAGCAGACCTTAGTTACAGTTTCTGGGAGAGAACATGTTATCTAGCGTGATCGACTAATTGATCAATGCCAGGACGCTCAACCCCTTACCTATGATGACTTCTGGCTTTGTGCTAGCAGAGCTATCGACGTCCCTCAATACTTCCATCTACTCAATTTCACGCACAAGTCTTGGGTCAACCCGTGTTATGGTTTACAGGCACTTTCCAAAGGTGCCGCACGATGGGATCGATCGCGATCCATTCTGATGACATCGGGAACTCTCATTCCTGACAAATCGACCATGGTGAGATTCGAACCCGGGTCTCATATATATATATATATATATATATATGTATGTATGTATATATATATATATATATATATATATATATATATATATATATATATATATATATATATATATATATGTATGTATGTATATATATATATATATATATATATATATATATAGAGAGAGAGAGAGAGAGAGAGAGAGTGAGAGAGAGAGAGAGAGAGAGAGAGAGATACACGCACGCGTGGTGAACAAAATTGTCCAATTGTTAGATTAAGTTTAGAACCATTGTGTCTTAGAAATGATTAAATATATTTTACTGGATTACTCGAAGCTGTAGAACGCTAATGGACTCTACTTTGAGCAACAAGAACATATAATTACTCTCGAAGCTTAACAGAAGAATTGAATGAAATCAATCATAAACGAAAATGATATGTTCACCATTAATTAGTCATAGCTAAGGATGTAAGGTCATGCTGTATTGAAATAAAGTTCAAATATATGCATATTATTCCAGGATCATTTTCCATCTCATTTAAGATGAATTTCACCCTCCCTAACATTCTAACTTTCTTTCTTGGACTAACAAGTTGCCTCACACGTTTTCCGTTCGATTTCAGTTTCAAATATTTTTCACTGCTCTTTGGACTGTCACGGCTGAAACTCCTCTCTCAAGTCCCAAATTATTATGGATTGAGTTGGATTTTTTCTAATTAATCGCTTCATCTCTAAGGTGAAATAATGATTGCTGTTCTTGTTATGACCTCCTGATCCAGTTTCCCTCTTTACTGTTCCCTCTTTTTTAAACTTATTCACCGTTCTCTTGATGGTTCCTGAATGGAATCCAGTGTATGCATATTGGTGCCATTATTGAAGGACTGCATATCTTTTCCTCTCACCGTTGCTCAGCTGAGAAGACATTGGGGCTGACACAAGATGATTTTAACCTGTTCTCTTTCTCACTGAATTCAAATGGTTTTTAGGTTATTCCTACAACACATAGTATTAATATGGCTAAACCTCTTATGAAAACCTGGTAAAGGAAACTCAATTAGTTTAGTGGATTTTAGAAATTAAACATTTTATGGGATGGGCAATTATATTGTAACACGATTTGGACAATTTACCCATGACACACTCTCTCTCTCTCGCTCTCTCTCTCTCTCTCTCTCTATATATATATATATATATATTTATATATGTAGATAGAGAGAGAGAGAGGGAGCGAGAGAGTAAGTTTGTGCGACAGGTAAATTATCGTCATTTTATATATTTATTTAGCGCGTGGGCTTTGTTTTTGTTTCTTCGACTGCACAGTATAGTAGAGTCGGTTGGGCACCTTCCCTGAGAGAAGGAACACCACGACGCAAGTAAATTCGCCAGAAATTTGGAAACGGCATGCAGTACTGCTTGGTATTTGCGCCGGAAGCAATAATGCTAACAGTTCACAGTGTTTTGGTGTCAAACTGACAGTGCAGAGGATTCGGAAAGAGTTGGATGAGTCTAATAGTGTTTACCAAAGTACGACAACTCGGTAAACGCACACTGATCGTTCTGATAAAAATAGAAATTCTGAATTTGTTAGTGAGGGCGTCAGACTCAACACAGAGGCTTACATCAAGTGCCTTCAGGAAGTAGTGTTTCCCTGCGTCAAGAGGGTGTCTACTGGAAGAACCTATGTCTGGTAACAGAACTCCGCACCATGTAACACATGCAGGAGAACCCAGTCATGGCTAGCATACAGTTTCTGCGACCACATCAGCCCTTAAATATGGCCACCAAACTCTCCAGGCTGCAACTCACTTTTTATGAATAAATGCCTCATACAGATCTCTAGAAAAACATCAAATCTGCTAGCTTTCATTTCGAAATGTAAACAGTAATCTCTAAGAAATACATTGCTGTTATTTTTAAACTAACGATCTTACTTATTACTTTGAACGGTAAATTTCTGTTTGATTAGACACCACGTTTTATTTACTTATTTTGAACAGTGCGAATTACGTCTACCGGTATACGCAGTCGAAAATCTTAATAAACACAGAATACTGTCTCCGGTAGGGTACGAACCATCGTGTCCTTTTTAAAATAAATAAAGATCAGTGTGTCTGCTCGCATATGTAAATGAGATAAATAAACAGAACAGTGACTGTAATTTATGACTTATCAACTCTTTGCGGATTATTTAAATCCGAAATATTTTCGGGTTGTAGGAGGTTGCTTACAGTACCCTATTTTCACAAGCGGTACCCAATCTGAAAGCGAGAGATCAGCTTGATTTGACTATAGGTGTGAAGAAAAGAAATATCTTTTTTCCCTGATTTTGTGATGTCAACAAACATTCATTTAGAAATTTTGTGATGCCAACGAATACTCGTTGTCACTTCCGTAATGCTCGTTGTAGTAGAGACTTTGTAATCACAGATGCAACTATAGTCCGCCGTTGAACAATGCTGGTGTCAGGCGCCTTCGAATATGACTCGCACTAATAGTACTTACTCGATAATACTCGCTCAACAAGTTAACCAGCGTATAATGATCCGAATAGAGATATAGTATAGTGAATTAAGTAGAGAATAGCGGTCTGTAGAGTAATAGAGGATAGACTAGAAATAGAGATGCGTATAGTATAGAGGAGAGACTATGAATAGCGTTCGATTAGAGACATTGCTACTTCCCATATATGCCTTTCCTTTATGGTCACATGGTCTACTTAATTCAATAATGGGATCGCCTGTGTTTGCTCACTGGCGATCTATGTTCAAACTCAAGAGTGGGTATCGACACTTTATTCCCATACAACACATTAATATGTCCTATGGGTGCATAAATCTTGAATCTATCATTATATGCTCTAGAAATTTTAATTTTTCCTACTTATTCTAAGTATAAGCGGTCGTTTTGTTTTGATTTTTCATAAAATGTTGTCGTCACTTACATGTTCCGTCTATAATATTCTCAGCATTCTTCTGTAGAAACACATTTCTGTTGCCTCTTCTTCATAACTGTGGAGATTGTCCAGCATTTGCTACCAAGTCAGAGGAGCGATATTCCTTAACAGTTCTGTACTCTTTTCTTTGTTTACTCAATGTAAATTATGTATACTTCCAGTAGTGTAAAGTCGAAGTCTCAAACGATAATATTTTATATTCGGTAAAGAATTAAAAAAAAAAAGCCAAATAATATAGTTTACAGTTTTTCTTCTTGGTTCTAGAGATTATAAGATAGTGTAAGCCAAAGAAGAGGAAATGCCAAAAAAATAAATAAAAAATAAAAATAAACAAACGTTATTCTGTTAAATTTATTCTCCGCCTTTGCACATGCGCAAGTGTCGTGAAGAACGGGGAAGTACAAACGTGTGTCTGTACACGCCTAATAAACAGCATGAGGTGAAAATAAATAGAGTAAAAACTTAGAAAAACTGGCGTAATGTCAACAAAATGAAGTATGAACAAAAAGGAAAGAATACAGATAGTTTACACGCTTGTGTTTTCTATAATAATATTGAAATTAGTAGATCATATGTTATGGAGCCAGGCTCAGCCAACTCGTTGTGCAAGCCTTGCGATTAAGCATAATTTATCGTGCCTTGGTACCGTGCAGTTTTGTCACAATTAGTACCGGGAGTTTTCAAACAACAAATTTAAAATACAGTATGTTTCAGAAGCATTGATATCATTTCATAATCTCATAACTTGACCAATTCTCGTTCAAATGATTTCGAATTTTAACTGCATGTGGAGAAACATCTCGAGATCCTATGTTCAATGTTTCATATTGTTTTTATTTTCATATATGACGGGAGAGAACTATGGTACTAACGTTTATTCTTAAATTTACATTTCCCCCATTATGACTATTATTATATACATGATATAATAACACCGTATTTCAGGGAAGTAACGGAATGGTATGAAAGGAAAAGCAATGGTAAAATTATTTTTCTCAGTGAGACTTTTATAATACTAAGACATACACAATTCTCTCTCTCTCTCTCTCTCTCTCTCTCTCTCTCTCTATATATATATATATATATATATATATATATATATATATATATAAAGGAAAGAACAGTAAGATATAAAATCCGGTGTTCTTATAGATATTTTTTATTTTTACACAATAGTGCTCAATGTAAATTTAAATTTACAGAGCATTAAAATTATAAATTAATAGATTTAAAATATGGATTTACCGCTACACAGTGATAACCATGTTTCAGAAATGGAAGCTAAAGCCCCTGAATTTAATTTTGTTATTAAACCAAAGACATTAGTTCCATTCAGGGGCTTTAGCTTCCATTTCTGAAATATGGTTATCACTGTGTAGCGGTAAAACCATATTTTAAATTTATTAACTTATAATATATATATATATATATATATATATATATATATATATATATATATATATATATATATATATTTGCAGATGTGCCACACTGAGAATAATATATCATATATCTACACAACAAGCAGAGTGAAAAGAGAAACAAAAGGAAATATCTTTCGCATTATATGGAAATTCCACTCTGCTTCTGGATTAGCTATGTTTAAGGACTCCAGATTCAAAGGGGATGGATTCATCTTCTATGTGCCAGGCGAGGATATATTTCAGGAAAAGGAAACGACAAGTCTTGAGTTTTTCCAAATTGGGGACTGCGAGCTGGAGTTTCTTTCCCTATCTGGGGAAGATAGATTCCTAAAGGGAAAAGGGACGATGGATTTGTAAAATGTAGCATTTGCTAGGGAGAGCTGGTTTAACGCAGGCTAAAAAAAAGCAACCGCTTGGTTATGCTGTAAACAAAGTGAATGAATAATCCTCTCTCGTCGCTGTATGAAGTGACGTCACTAAGCGGTTGTCAGTGACCCGAGTACATTATCACCTTTTTTTTTTATCTCAACACAGGCATAGAGATCTTATTCACTGTTTGTTAGATCATGTTGGAACTAAGTCGAACAATCTGCGTAGCGTGCATTTGTGAAAGTATTGACTAAAAATTCACCAACTGTAATACAGATTTGAAGATAACATGAAATATTAAAAGTGGAGGGCTGTATGCGCAGAGCAGACGCATCTGAATGTCCAACAATATTGGAAGAAATGGCCGAGCGGTTTCTGTTAACATTTTTGCGAAGTTCCTCGAAGTCCATAAAAGAACACGTCTGGCAAAAGAAATTGCTCCAACGACAGTTTGGTGTGCCGCAAGGAAATGCTGGCAAATGACAACCTTCAAGCTGCAACTCATTCAATTGTTACGGACAGATGACAAACAGAAGCGCAAGCAATTCTGTGTCGATATGCAAGAGAAACTTGAAGAAGACGAGTTTGAAGACTGTCTTGTTTTCCGTGATGATGCATTTGAGACGAAGAAAATTCCCATACCAGAGTTGAGCACAACAGGAACTTAGCAACATGGGAGTCCCTGCATGAAATCCACATACGCTTGAATTTCCCATTCAAATTTTGATTGATAGATCTTATTTTACTCAACAATAAGTTTGTTTAATTTCATTTGCTTAGACTAAAACATTGTGCAAATTAATTGAAAGAAAACAAATAATTTCGTAATTATTCATTTTTTTGTATTTTTCCAATGAAACCCAATGCACAAGTTAGTGCTTTGTATGTACATTCCAAGAAGGCGTTCCTTACAGATTGACCGTAGATTCTCGATTGCATTTAAATCAAGAGAGTCTCCCGGCCTGTCTATAGTATTTTGATTTTGATAAGGCTTGCTAGTGTGTCCGGGCAGCGTTAAAATTTTCTTACGCTTCTTTGGAGTAACACCCATCATATTCAATGACAACAGGACAACTAATCGAAAGTCGAGACAATAGTGCCCGGACGTGATAAAAATCTGATGCAATCACGTATGACGCAATATTTTTCAAGGCCAAAAGAAATTTAATCTTATACCTCGAAAATAGTTTCATATTACTGCAAACCATTTCAAATAACCTAATCTGTGGAAAAAAATAGAAATCATTTATATCCTGTCACCCCAGTGGGTTTAAAACTGACCATATGATGAAGAAAAGGAAACTAAAGCGTCAGTTAATATGCACAAGGGTGTAAGTAGTTACTTAATTTCAACTTATATTCATTTTTTAAAACACCCTGTATTATATATATATATATATATATATATATATATATATATATATATATATATATATATATATATATATATATATATATATATATATATATATATATATATATATATATATGTATGCATGCTTAATTCTTAATTTTATTGTTGTTTGTTGTCTTGAGTGTTCTTTGTGGATTTTTTAGGTAAATAAAAATGAAAAAAAAGGGTTTATTTTCCAAATCCGAATAAAATATCAACATGAGAAAAAGTAATTTGCATGTTCAAATATGCAACGATATTTTTTGTTTCATTTTCCCTAAAGAAATAAAACTACTTGAAATTCACAAACATATTCTGACTAAAAGAGGAAATACCTGGTTGCTTATTTCATTGAAGTATCCAAAAAAGGTACTTGACAAATCGTGAACCTTTGATTCGCCACTTGCTAAATATAAAGGAAAACTGATCAAAGTCCCTGCAGTAGAAACGGAAGGCTAATGGAATATAAATACACTATTTATAATGACTTTTATTGGAGCATCCCCCCCACAAAAATCTATATTGCCAGAACTTGACATAACTTTAAAAAGTCAATAGGGAAAAACTGGCTTGTCGCATTCTATACTTCAAAAACAAATTTTGTAACTCATCCATTATTACCGAGCAAACCGTGCATTATGTCAATTGTTATGAATGAATATTCCTTAAACGCCTGTTGGGGCACAATTTCTCCCTATACCTCAAGTGGAACTCGTATATACGATCCGTCGCTCAATATTCTGGAAACACGGTTGTTTCCCTTTAGCGCTCCAGTAAGTACCTGACTCCTGCTACACTCTCCCTTTCCAAGAACCATATCGGACCGAGAATAGCGTATTGCTTCCATACGTAGGTACGAGCTGCCTCGTTTTCACTTACCATTCTTGTTAGACTACGGAACCTTCTTGGTAATGAATTGTTTTATACCTTAAACCTCTATTTACTTTATTCGGACTATTTTCCTCATCTTTGTTGCCATATTAATTACAACGTTTCGGCCGTTTTACGCTCCGACCTTCTTCAGGTGGTTGGAATGTCGAACTGAACCCGTTATTTCGCTCACTGGGATATACTGTTCTAGTTCCACGTGCCATGTTTAATGGATGTCAGTTATCAGCTATCTCCTGTTAATTCCCCTCTCCAAGTTCTCCACTGCCTTAACCAGGTATTGAACAGATACGTTAAAACCCAATTCCCACACACCAAACGTTTCAATCTACTCGCTACTCTACCGCCTTTTCCATGGGGCTCTTCAAACGAGCTACACCCCTTAGTTCCCCCAACTCTAACCTTCCCTGCTAAAATCCTCCATGCAGCGTACATTGTGGTGAACCACCCATATTCCCTTCGTATTCCTTTAGTAAGGAGTAAGTTCCAGGCGGATAGCTTCTTCCCAAGAAATATTGCTTTGTCGAACAGAATCCCAGGAGGATGCTTTCCCGACTAATACAATCTTAAGGTGTTCAAGTCTAGGATTAATCATTATCTTACCTACATATACTCATAATCTGCGCCTCTTAATCTTACAGCTCACCCAGCCACCACTTTAAGTGACCATCTACTGTAGGTTGCACTTGGGTGTTGCATCTTACACATTAGTAAACAAAATGACAGTATTTTTTTAATTAGGCTAGATAGAAATACTGGTAGTCATCATCGTCTGGCTAAACTTTGATCTACAAGATATGTAAACTTCGCAGATAAGGCACGGTATACATTTTTGTGTTACGTTTTTAATGAAAAGAAAGTGATGAATAATTACAGATAATTGTGTATGTGAGTTTCATTTAAGGAATGATTTGATAAAATTATACTTGACGTGATATTAATGTTTTATAACGTATAGTCGTTTTGGGCATGATGATTATGAGATCATTGTGCATTCCTTATCAGTGTTAGTGGCCATTGGCCGGCCTGGTAAAACCCCAAATGACAAATAGTGATTTATAAGAAATATAAAATTTTCTCAGTTGTAAAACTGACGCAACACTTTATTTTTAAAAATGTCTCTAGTCATTTTTGTTTTGTTAATTCTCTGTTACTTTTCGATCTGAATCGCTGGACCACAGTCATTCGTTTACGCTGAAAGTACAAAGAATAACAACTCATAACACAGGAATGTGGCTGCCATTGTACTTCACAAATATCACATATATTTAGCGAATTTAATAATTCTAGATTCACAGCTGATAACTAAATATAATGGAAATTGAAAATCTAAATTGTTTAATACATTTAGAGACATTTTAAATAAGCATTGGACGCCGTGTTGATATCAGACTCTGAGGGAAAATAAACTTCACCGCAAATGCTGTGTAATAGAAGAAGCAGGCTTGAATACACTTTGAAATTGTGGGCATCCAGAAAATCCACATTTAGCAATAAATATCATATGTGTTTGCTTAAGTTATTAAAGAAATTTGGACAACGCAAGCGATCATATTAATTCGAATAATTCATCTAAATAAGGCAGAAGTATCCCTTAGAAATTTAAACAAATCAACGTCCTTGGCTTCACGGTAATTTCAATGTAAACTTACTTCCATCTGACTTTCATCTAATTATTTATTATATTCCCAAATGATTCTATATAATTTTAGAATATATTCTTCTGTACTATATACTTTGCGCCATGATATATCAGATGATCTATCAATTGGTATGAATGCTGCTAGGTAAGTCGGTCGATTATGTCGTGCTAGAAAATGTTTCTCGTTAGAATCTTTATAAGTCAGGTTCACACTCCTCTCGGTCTTTTGAACAGGAGTAGATGTTTATTCTTTGTTTCTTCTTTAGAATTGAGTTTCCAGTTTTTTTCTAATGTTTTCTCATTCTCCTTCACTCCCAGTAGTCCCTTCGCATCTTAGTGGGTTGATTAAGAAAGGTCTACCATTTTTCTGTGAATTGAATATTCCTACCAAATCTGGTCCACTACATCTGTGTGTGTGTGTGTGTGTGTGTGTGTGTGTGTTTAGGAAGAAATCCTTCTTTCATGGACACACACACACACACACACACACACACACACACACACACACACACACACACACACACACACATATTATTAATAATTTATTAGGGAAATTTAAAAACAAATCGTTACCTGTTTTTGGAAGTTAAAATTAGGGCATAAGATCTGAATGAAAAATGTACTTATGGGTACGTCTAGATTAAACAATTACAAGACAGATCTATGCTAAAATATAAAAATAAGATCAGAGGATGGCTTATTTTTACATGTCAAGAAAACTGATGCTTAGACATGCCATGCAAAGATACCAGGGGATATTGCAGCCACAATCGTATCATTCGTGTATCCCAGTATGATTTACTAATTTGTTGAAGTAGACATAAAGTTCACAGAAAAAGAATTTTAAAAACTTATTAATTTTATAAAAAATTATACTCAAGAAGCTTCTTAAAGGGGCGAATAGCTAAAATTAAAAAAAGGTGGAAACATCCATATAGTTTGCTAATTATACTGAATAGACGGTAAAACATGGCAATATTAAAGTTAAATAAATCAAATAAATGTTGGTTGAAACACCATAAATTAATAAAATAATGGTTATACAATTGCAATATTTATTTATAAAATTTAAAAAAATTATATTTTAAGGTAAGTGGTAGAAAATGCTGTCATAACACCGTTAATTCATTTCTTTGGTTTCACAGATGTTTATTGTTAGGAAATGTTATAATACGCAAATTTCCTTGTAAAGATAAGGGCCATATAAGGATTTAAAAGTTCTTGTTTTACTTTTGTATGTATATATATATATATATATATATATATATATATATATATATATATATATATATATATATATATATATATATATATAATTACATTATATATTATTACAAACAATACATTTTCATAGTGAAATTACCATCAAATACATTTAAAAAATAACCAAAAATATATTTTATGATCTACAAAATCTATATCTAAAAACATACCTTTACCCTAATGTATAAAATTATGTACAAAGTATATGTAGTTGAAAGCATAAAATTACGTGCAAAATATTTAGATTTCGGTATTAAATAACACATAGAGATGTTGATATGCCGCTAAACAAAATCAACCAACCAACTCTTCTTTTATTATCCTTTCTGTTTCTTTCAGTTTCAATAAGACCTTGCATCCTAATGCTCTTTTATTACCTTACTTAATGTAACACGATAAAAAAATCCCTTGATTTTGATAACAAAAATAAATCTTTGTCCTAAGAAGATTTGATCTGTAGTGACCCCAATATGTACTGGAATCATCTGAAGCGATACTAAAATAAACTTTGCAAACATTGTCAAAAAAGAATATCAGAACAGGCTGTCAGTGAGTTGAATTGGAATGTTGCCTGATCACAACCAGGTGGAGGCTGGCATCTCACGGTATGCAAGTGACCATCCCACACATGCAAACAGGTTCTCTACACGACAGATGTGCACCCGTGAAGCAACCAGATGACAGAGAGATATACAAGAGCACAGCAAAGACGGAGAGACTGTACGAGATGGAAATCACCTTTCGTAGAAATCAGGGATATTAATTGTCATAAACCAGGGAAAAAGTCCCATTAATGTGTCGACTATGTAAAAAAATCCCGTGATTTACTATCAGAGTTATCAGAGCAGCAACTAAATTTCAATGGGATCTCTTCATAAGCAGCAAATTAAAATTCATATGTCATGTCTCTTCACGACGTTGGCAATCATTACTCTCCGCAGTTTCCTATTTTTATTTTAAATCTGTGAATTGTCTTATATGGTCGGGGAAAAATAGAGGAGTGGTTTCCCGTTGGCTTCTATACGATTTGGATCAAAGTTAGAGAGCCTAGTTTAGCATCCTGTTCCGTCCAATTCTAGAATGAGAAGAGATGGATACATGCATTTTTCAAAGGGCATTTTGCGAAAGTGAATGCAAAAATGCAGCCAGATTGTTCGTCGATTGCATCTTCGCAGTCGACATCCGTTAATACAACAGCCCACGCAGAGTTATTTTAAAATATAGGCGAGAGAAGAAAAATATTAAGTATGTGGAATTTGTAAGAATAACTGAAATTCGTTTTTTAATTTCTAAATGATCAAAATCTGACTGATAGACCTGGTTTTCATTTTGAGAATGTCTACCGAACAAAGTGCTTTATTTGTCTGCAACCAGACCAATATTTTGATTGTGATATTTAAGACAGAAATAATAAAATGAAAAACAAAAACATATTATACGCGGACGAACACGTAGAAAATAGTTTTGAAATATTAAAAAAAAAAATTTCCCCAAAAGCAAACAAGTTATTGATAATTATGACAACCATTAGAGCCACTCCTACGTTCCCATTGAAAGTACCTCCAAAAAAGTTTCACAAAGGAAAATACCCCCAAAATATAAAATAAAATAACAAATCAATGCTAGCAAACAGATTTCCCGAATAATCAATCAATATGAACGTGGAAATCGAATCACAGAAATAACAAAATAAATACAAACACTGGGCGAGACGAGTTTCCGATTACAATGTAATTATTGATTTTAAGTCAAGTTGGAGCAAAAAAGATCAAAAAGCAGTGCAAGGGAAAGAATGGAAAAAAAAAAACTTCAAACATTTGAAGATGAAAACGATAATTGATGTTTGTTGAGCGATTGGGTAAAAAAATAAAAAAAATGAAGGTGGATTAGAAAATGGCGCAAATCATAAATAAACATTTCGGAGGTGAGAAAAGAATAGTGTGGAATTAACCCGGGCATTGCAAGAAAGAAGAGGAATTCTTTGATGACCTTCGATTAGATGAACTTCAAATTAGACGGTTATTCATTGCTGTCATCTGTGCACACGTATGCCTGAACGCACACATTTATAGAAATTGATGCACAAAACACACACACATACACACACACACACACACACACATATATATATATATTTATATGTGTGTGTGTGTGTGTGTATATATATACATACATACATATATATATATGTTTATACATACATACATACATGTATATATATATATATATATATATATATATATATATATATATATATATATATATATATATATATATACATGTATGTATGTATGTATAAATATATATATATATATATATATATATATATATATATATATATATATATATATATATATAAAGAGAGAGGTTACAGTTGTTCCAACAAGAGAAAAGTGCATATTTTAAAGAGAAGCCGCAAACGTTTATGGGTATATAGTATATTTTTTTTAAATATATATGGGAAAACATGATGGAAATTAATTCCTTTAAATAATATGTGGAAATAATCCCTCGTCGGCTGACGAAGGTCGCAAGACCGGAAACACGTGTAGTAAAAATGTGGAAAATAAAGTATAATATATGTTTAAAACCCCGAAATTATAAGCAAAAACATTTGCGTCTCCACTCTTAATATATATATATATATATATATATATATATATATATGTGTGTGTGTGTGTGTGTGTGTGTGTGTGTGTGTGTGTGTGCGTGTGTGTGCGTGTGTATATATATATATATATGTATATATATATATATATATATATATATATATATATATATATATATATATATATATATATATATATATATATGTGCGGCGAGTTCTCAACTGGCTATCGCGACAGAGAGGCACCAAAAGACCTATTCAAAGATTGCCTGAAAAAATCCTTTGGTTCCTGTCACATCAACCATTGCCAATGCTTAACCCTAACTGATAACCGAGACGCCTGGCGTCTCACCGGTTATTCCTGTCCCACATCAAACTTTTCAATCACAAACGGATATGCAATCGACGTGTACAGTCTCAATCTTGATCTTCGTTTTGTGAATCAAGTCCACGACGATGATGATGATGATGATGATGATGATGATGATGATGATGATGATGATGATATATTATGCTTATTATTATATTTTTATTATAATAAATTAAGATAAAAACATTTTACATCGCTACACAAAAAAAAAAGTTTTAGTATTAACATTTTACTTCCTCAGGCGATGGTAGATAACTTGTGATAAAAATGATTTTTGGGGGAAATTTAAAAATTTACGGAAGTTAAAAGCGGGCAGAAGGTTAAAAATGTACTGATGTGCAAGTCTAGAATAACGAAGTAAGCGTCAGATCTACGCTAAAATATAAAGCCATGCTGCTGCTGCTGATATATATATATATGTGTGTGTCTGATATGTGTGTGTATATATATATATATATATATATATATATATATATATATATATATATATATATATATATAGAAGTCAACAGTTAAATGCGACAGTTTCCCGCTAGATGCAATCGTCGGGCCACCGGTTCTTCCTATCGCACGTCAAACTTTTCAGTCACAAACGGACCTGCAATCGACGTGTACAGTCTCAATCTTGATCTTCGTTTTGTGAATCCAGTCCATGATGATGATGATGATGATCGGTGGCCCGACGATTGCCTCTAGCATGAAACAGACTGTCGCCTCTAAGTGTTGACTTCTATGATCACTTTTATATTTACACACACGCTATCTCTGATATTGAGCACTTTATCCCATAAATATAGCACACTTTAAGACTATATTTCTTCATATATATATATATATATATATATATATATATATATATATATATATATATATATATATATATATATATGTGCTATCTCTCTGGTCTAATGTTATTGTTAAAATAGATACAAAGTAATTTATGTCTTAGTTGTTGGTAAAAAATCAGTTATCAAATACTTCCTTTTATAATGCTGACTAGTTTGCTTGTGAAGAAGTGTCAGCCGAAAGGCGGATAAAATCTTAAATTTTAAAAGTGATACTTTTATAACTATTTTAACAAAAACATTATGATGCTTGTATCTTAAACCCATTTTGTCCAGGTGTGGCAATAAAAATCTGTATATATATATATATATATATATATATATATATATATATATATATATATATATATATATATATATATAAAACACTCTCTTCTTTCATTAGACTGATTTAAAATCTAACATACACCAATGGCTCTCATATATATATATATATATATATATATATATATATATATATATATATATGTGTGTGTGTGTGTGTGTGTGAGTGTGTGTATGTGTGTGGGTGTGTGTGTGTGAATAAAGATAAAATAGGTAGAGCCTCTCGGGGAAACATGACGTTTATATCTCCACAGTCTGGATTAAAATGTGTCTGAACTTGTATAGCCACATACCTTGTGATTTCATCACGACTCTCTTCATCCTAATTAAATGGTACTAAAGCGAATTCGACGCAAGCCCAGCTACACAGAGCTCCGGCAAAGGATGAGCGCGTTAATAATATTTTGCCAGATTTGTCTACATACTAACCATCTATCTGCCATAGCCCATCATGACGTGGGCGACCATGACTTTCTAAAGCCTACAATCTCGTTAAATGTTTAGCAACTTTTTTACGCTTTGCCAAGACCCCTAACCCTCGTTCTGCCATCCATCCACACAGTCGTGTCAGTTAAGTGACCTGCTGCCTCTCCACTGTCCCTTTTGCCTTCGATATGTTCTGCAAGGATCAAACTCTCCAAACCCTCTTTCCTCATTCTGTTTCGAAAATTCTTCAGGCCTCCCTTTCAGATTAAGTGTCTTTTTTTATTCCATTTTCATTAAGATATTTGTTACTAACTTCCCTCTGTTCATGTTATTTGAATCATCCTTCTAGAGAATCACCTTCCTCTTGCCGAAGATTATCTATCTATCTATCTATCTATCTATCTATCTATCTATCTATCTATCTATTAAGTGGTCTCCCCTTTTTCACACAAATGGACTCAACCGAGGTATACATATACTACCACTGGCAGTTCGCTAAGACAGTCGAGAAGTCTGTACGCTGAGTAGTATCAGAGTAGTATTAGAGGAGGTTAACACAAGAGTCACCGTCACAGCACCTACACCCAGTAAGGGGTCATACCGCGATACTTCAATACGAATACTGTATACATATTATTGCTACTAACCCGCATTCCTGGATCTACTAACCGGTATTACCCGTTTGTATTATTACGTTAATACATAATTTTTCCTTATCTATTCCTGGCGTTTGTTATTTATTAATATCGGATTTCATCTCGGAATTCACAACACTATCTATCTATCTATCTATCTGTTATATTGAGCCGGTAAACATATTTAGATAGGCATCTCTGTATTTAAATAATGTACTACCGGCCTGGGCAATTGAACAATCTTTTCTAGTCATGTACACATAATTTATATTGTTTAAAATATAAGAATGCATATTAAAAACGCTCATTCATTAATTATAACAACAAAGTATGTAGGATTATAAAAAAAATCCTTTAGTTCATAATTATTTTGATTGATTAATTTGTTTTTTAACGGCTTATCAATCTTTTGCAGGTTATTTAAAGCCAGAAAATATTTTGAGATTAAAAGAATTCTTGGGAGATAATTATGATATACTGATGCACGTTCTAGTAATTAATACATAGCTGGAGAGGAAAAGAAGTGGATTCATAAGTTTACCAAGATAATATGAAGAACCCGACAGGGAATTAGGACTCGGCTATCTGTGTCCGCACACACGCACGCACGCACACACATACACAATGAGAGAGAGAGAGACATACAGACAGACAGACAGACAGACAAACAGAGAGATAGATATTCACTGCCTCCTAAAATAAACGTATTTGCCTATCGTTAGCATGACAGCTACTAACCTCCAGAAGATAAATGCATTTCGACTTCTCGGTCTAAAGTTTTCCACTGACATGAAGTTGAAAATTATATCCAGTCAATTGTTAGATTAGCTCCTAGGAAATTTGGTTAACTCAGTTATTCTAGACAATACTATCTTGGACATTTATATGTCTAAAATTAATCAATGCATCGAATACTGCTACCACAACTCGCCTGGTGATTCTGCTATCTATCTACAGATTTTTTTAAAAATTCAAAGCACTTCAAATCTTATCAACCCTCGTCTGGTATCTCGGCTTCAGTCATTTTTCGGTCGTCCTAACTTTGATTCCTTTTAATTTTTCTATAAATACTTACATGGTAATTTTTCTGGTGAGCTTTCTTGTTGCTATTTTATTCCCCCCCCCCCACAGACACTGAATTGTAAATATGGGGACTAGTTAGTATTTTCATAGAGACAGAGAGGTATTATGGGGGTTGTAGTAAGAAAAGTACGTACGAATGTGTTGTTTTGGTGCAAGGAATATTATTGTTCGTACGATTGGGTCAGTATTTGCAGGTAGCTAAGTTATAGTTAAGACAGAACAAGACCGTCCTTTCCCCAACCCCCGCCTTCGGCCTTGTGCCATATTTATGTAATTTATACAGAATAAATATCGCTTTCTTGGCTGGACAAATATAGAAAATTTAAGTGAAGTACTAGATTGGCAGCTAGCTTTCACCATTTTACTGTTGAAATTGCTAGATTTGTCTTCTCTTCCCTTTTCTTGCTTTCTTGTTTCTTCAAATATTCAAATGCAAACAAATTGTCATCATTTGACTCTTTGAATTCTGCTCTTTTATTGTCGTCTCTTCTGAATAATTGTTTTTTTCTCTCTGATTCTTTCGCTTTCAGTAACACCTTGCTTCTTATTGGCTTTATCGCCTTGCTTGGGATGGAAACGAAATTTAAAAAAAAAAACATTTGTATATAGTAAATTAATATTGGGAAATCTAATATCAGAATAATAAACAGAACCCCCTCAATAACAAGGATTTTTATCAATGGAGTCAGTTTACACATACATTGTTCTCTTGACAAAATTATTTCTATGACATTGTTGGATAATTAAAATTAACAGCGCTAAATGTAGATATGAAAACAAAAGCGATAATAAATTGGAAAGATAAAACGTCTAGATACATTGAAATTTAAGCTGAGCCTCCCTGTATCTTTTATGTTTTCAATATAAGATTTTAACTAACCTTTTTAAAATATTTTTTATCTACCCCTAAGAATAATTAAATCAGTCCCTAAATGATTATTTGCAAATAGGAATTCCTTCGGATTTTTTGGTTGATCTCTTTTCTACGGCTTATCAAATCTTTGCAAGTTGAGCTAGAAATTATATTTAGATTGTATGAATATTTTAGATAATAATGACTTAGTGGTATAGGTCTTACTAATTGATCCATAGGCTGGGGGAGATTACGTCGATTCATACCATTACCTTGGGATTTTGCACGTAATGGAATATAAGGAACCCATTGGGAATGGGACTCTCCAATTAAAAATTCTGACTCATTACCGTATACACCAGCCGAACATCCAAGCTTAAGCACCTGATATTCGCAAGCGGTCGCCCACCTCGCTACTGACAAAGCCCATCATGCAGAAACCTGTGTTTCAACGCGATGTAGCTGTAATCCAAGATCATTCTGATGATATGCCAAAAGTCTTGAACTACTTAGCGAATATATGGAATATCATAGGCTGTTTTATTCTTGTTCGTTGGGCAGATTTCCTTGGTTATATCGGCGATGGACTGAATATCACTTGAAGTGTGATACTGCACCCAAAATAAAGTTTTAGAAGACACGACCTGGATCATGTTTATTGACGCTTTGTTAACAGCTGCCGTTTCTGTAAATGAGTCCATATTTAGGAATACTTGATGCATGCTTTCACTTCATTGAATGGAATTCGGTGATGTAAAATGTGTGGTGTCTATAGAAAGTCCCTTGCTATTATAACTACCACACCATGCATAACAAATGTGTTGCCGCTCATGTCTTAGAGTGTCCTATTAACAGCTTCAAATGCAGGTTTACGACACATGGTGCAACCGTCCCGAACAATGCATAATTATTACCTGATTACTTCATCCAATGCAATTACATTGTAAATGTTGCATGTAGAAGTCTTTGAATATTCCGTAGAAGCCAGAAAGCAGAATGCTGTGTTCGAGTACCTACGAATGCTTCATGCATTTCTGTAATGTTACTACCAATGAAACATGTCTGTCTTGACGTACGTCTGTAAGAAGATGACTGCTGGCGAATATTATTCCAGTGACACCCTCTTTTTTATGTGTATTTTATCTTCATGTCTCCCCAACTTCGTATTCTTTGTAGCACTAAATACGTATGGAACTGTGCTATCAACCTTATCTATTTATCCTGTCAGCCATTTATACAAGTCCAGCTACATTAACCGTTGTTCATATCAGCCGGTCTTGATTTAAATATCTTGTGATTGTCACATTCGCGAAAACGACTTTCCTCGTTATATGTCCCATAAAAATTCAACTCTATCTTTCTGATACAAAACATAAGTTTTCTTTTCTTTCCCGTTTTAATTAAAACTTCCTCACTGCTTACCGTTCATGTTATTCCCAGTATCCTTATATCGAACCCAGTCTTTGTTGACTGAAGTTGTCTTTGCTTCTGTGAGTCAATTTCCGCATTCATATTACAAATGAATAGTGTCATCTTTGTTTCCAAATAAATTTTGCCGTTTCTTATATTTTGCTTAGTTTCTGGAAGGTATCTTTCGCTAGTCTAATGAGCCTAATGTTTCATTATTCATTTTCTTTTATCACACTTCCCACATAGTTACATATTTGTACTTGCTTTTAATTGATATCTCCAATTTGTAACTGACATTTTTGGTTATCCATCTTGCTAGTACACACACACACACACACACATATATATATATATATATATATATATATATATATATATATATATATATATATATATATATATATATATATATATTATGTCTTCCGTTCTGCTCGCTTTCCTTGGCTGATTGATTCTTTTCTACGATTGTTCAACCATTTCAAGGTATGTAAAGACATAAAATATTTCCATTTTTGTTATAATTTTCGTGTCATCTTGTAGCTCGGGTTAATAATATTCCAAAGGAAAACACCGGAAGACAAGATAAGTGAAATAAATGTGGTTTAATAAAGGGTGTTTCAATAACTTGTACAGATTGTAAATGTGAATTAAGTTTAAGCGTCTAATGTTTTTTCTTTTTCTTTCACATTTAAAAACTTAAGTCTTTGGCAATTTCTACCATGGAAAGATAAACAATCAAACAACGTGTTAAAGTTATCGAAAATTATTAAGAAAATGGACGTTCAAACAAAAATGCATTTCGGGTACTTCGTGAATTTTTTGGTCAACATAATTGACCAACCGACGTTTTTGTGGAGAGGTTCAATTCCTGCGCGCGATGACGAATAGAGGGGGTTTGGATTTTTGGCCACATTCTCGTGCACTGCAGTAATGTTTTCAGCTGAACGGCGTAAACGAGCACGCAGCCGTGTTTTCACATCTGCCACCGACCCATATTGTTTTAATTTACGAACAATTTTTCCAGTTGCACTCTTGAAACTTTAACATGTTTTTTTTGTTAAACTTTCCATGGTTGAATTTGCCAAAGGCTTAAGTTGTTAAATTTGACAGAAAGATAAATCATTAGACGCTTAAACTTAATTCACATTTAAAATCGGCCCAAGTTATTGGAAAACCCTTTATCACAATACCAACGAATATAGAAGGTAGTTCGACAATCTTTGCGACTACTTTGTGACTAATTGTGTCCCGCTTACGACTATTTTTTATAGACAATGGAAGAGTCCATGTTCAGTATTTACTGTAGCGAAGGTCGGTTTACTTTCTAAACAAAAAGATTGTAACAAGTTTGGTGGGAGACACGAAGGATTTCGTGATACAATTTTTACTAATTAACCCATAGCTGGGAGGAGAAGAGGTGGATTCATATCTCTCCTAAAGGTAAGTGAATATGACGAACACAATAGGAATTGGAAGTCGGCTCTCGGATTAACAATTCTGAATCAGTATCCATTACACCACCCGCACATCCAAGATTACAGGGCCTATTATTCCCAAGCGGTCACCCATGTACGTACTGACCAGACTCAACGTTGCTTAACATTGGTCATTGTACGGGAACCGGCACTAGCATTCGATTCCATTTATTTCCTTGTCTAGAAATAGCCGCCATTTTCTTTCTGTGTCGGCCATCAATATGGTGTGTAATATGCATATCTTATATTTAAATTGTGTCCAAAAATAATAAATCCCAGCAGGACCTCTAGCCTTCTTAGTAAAGTCTTGCTGTGAAGGTGAAATAAATCTAGTGGGAAGATACATCAATATTTTACGCTCCTTTCTTTTTTGTCTACTTGCTCAATGCAGTTTCTAAACATAGGGTGAGTTTGTTGCAAGTAAAATTTCTTGCATTAAATTTATGACATAATAAAGACACTGATATTTCACCCTACTTAAAATAAAAGGTTAGGAAGGAAATACCTCGTCAATAATGGAAAGAGCGACAACACACGGGACTGTTTTAAGAGAAAGTTTTTATGAAATTTAACCGAAATCCGTAACGGCTGCTCGGTCAAGGAATGCCAAATATTTCCTTTTAGGGAAACGGCTTATTAAGAATAAAGTGATATCACAATGATTTCTAAAATTTATTGATGAATCAATTTATAAATAAACGAACAAATTCACACTTTAATTATTTTGTAGCTCTTTGTGACGTTTGATAAATCGTGAACATGTGACCAAAGAAAATACCCAAAACGTTAAAAAATATTGTAAAATTTCATTTTGAAATTCCTAAGTTTGGTGCACTTTTATATATTTTTATATAATTTTATATCAATTTTTATATGGTTTATATCGGGAAAATCTCATGTGACGTGATTCGTGCTTTGAATCCTTCAGACTAAATTTGTTATATTGCTGACACTACGCATGCGCACGAATGACATATGCTGAAATCTTTTAAAAAATAATTCTAATAGTATATATATATATATATATATATATATATATATATATATATATATATATATATATATATATATATATATATATATGAAGAAATATAGTCTTAAAGTGTGCTATATGTATGGGATAAAGTGCTCAATATCAGAGACTCAGCGTGTGTAAATATAAAAGTGAACATAGAAGTCAACACTTAGAGGCGACAGTCTGTTTCATGCTAGATGTAATCATCGGGCCCGATGATTTATCTAGCCTGAAACAGACTGTCGCCTCCTAAGTGTTGACTTCTATGTTCACTTTTATATATATCTATATATCTATCTATATCTATCTATCTATCTATCTATCTATCTATCTATCTATCTATCTATATATATATATATATATATATATATATATATATATATATATATATATAATCCAGTCAATTTATTTTAGATTCTTTTTGTTTCAATGACTTTTATTATTAGATATTCCATAACATGATAATAGAAGATCTGCCAGGAATGGTGAAATGATGTAACAGCCAGGGCGCAAATTTACTGCGGAGCAACTTACGATGAAGTCACTCTCTCATCACCGCTCGCTCGTGCGCATGTGTAGTCGCACCAACATAAGAAATTTAGTCTGATGTTGTCATAACACACGAAACAAGTCAACAGGAAAACCTTTCCCACTTTGTGATTCATTTTTCTTAATATCGTTTTTGATATATAAAATTTGTATCTCATGGTTTTTATATAAACATTGTTTGTAAAGTTTCTCACATTGGTTATAATGTTGAACACATTTCACTGCCAACCACTGGATCACAGTTTTTTTATGTATGAAGCCGATTACGAATTATGCCGGGCATTGAATTTTCTGACATATTTTTCTCTACAGGCGTCAAAATGAGTTTATTCGTAGTGATAATTTTAGTGAAGATAAAGGTAAAACTAACTGAGGCTATAAATCAGAACATACAATTTTTATATCCTGAGTTTGCCACCATAAACTTGTTGTTTGATATCATGGCACAGTGGGTAAAGGCGTTGGTTAGATCTAGTGCCAGGACCCATAGCGTATGAGTTCAATAACCGGCTAAGGCAGTAGAGAACATTCAGGGGGAAATTAACAGGAGATAACTGATAACTGACGTCCATTAGATATGGCACGTGGATCTAGAACAGTCTACCCCAGTGAGCGAAATAAAGGGTTCAGTTCAGTTCGACATTCCAACCACCTGAAGAAAGCCGGAGCGTACAACGACCGAAACGTTGTAATAAATATGGCGACAAAGATCCGAATAATGTAAATAATGCACATGTTTATAATTGCTAATGTTTTATCGATGGTGATCGTCCTTAAGAAAGTTATTATACCAGACACAAATATGATTGTGATTCCAACTTTTTACATTCATGTTATCATATTGCAGAATCCTAAAACTTTTAGAACATTTTTTTTATTTGTCTAAGATTTTAGAACACATAGAAATATGGTATGTTTATTGGTGCATAAATGTTCGTGTACTTTCTTGTTTTCCTAATACATGACAATAAAGCATTATGCGACAAAAGAAAAAAAGTGTTAAAAACTTGTATAAAATTAATTTTATTGTAAGAAATCGTTATGTCACCGTACGTAGAATGATTAATAGGGAATCCTGGTATAAAATTATTTCTTTTCAATATTTAGAAATGTCTTTGATGCCTAGAGAGAATAACTTCAAATATGACGACGCAGTAAAATAATATGTTCTTCTGACAAATGAAAACAAAACTATTTACTCAAGAAAGAGGAATTTAATTTTTGACTTATTTTTTATATTCATAAAGATATATTTTAAACAAAAAATATGCAAATAATCAAAAGTATGAAAAATAACCTTACAACGAACAAACAAAATATTTCCTTTTTTGTAGATCGGTACCTTCAAGCCTATAGAGGAAAAAACGACGAAACATGTGTGAAAGTCAACTGTATTGTACGATAATGTGCCGTTCGTATGAAGAATAATTGCGGAAAAGTTTGATATAAAATCGTTTCCAATGTTTTGAATCAGAGAATATTGTTTTAAGAAAAAAATTGTTTGATCTCTGTTAACATTTTAATCAAAGAAAGAATTCAACAACACTTTATAAAACGTCATAAAAGAGACAGATTTTCTCCTAAAAAACACTGAAAGCCCAATCGCAAAAAAAGAGATATTGCTTTAAATATAAAATATAAACAAAACGAACGACATAAAAAAATGGTGAAAAACACTTAAACTAAGTGAAGAGAAATCGGAGGAAATTACTCACCTCGAAATCTTACCATTCTAGCAGACTGGTGCTTGATTTTCTATCACACTAAAAAACGTGTTACCTTTTTCTGCTGGTAGGCCATGAATTAAAAGAGGACTTATTTCGGTTAGCGGGGTTTCGAGGTGAGTGAGTGAGACGCATTCAGTGTGGGAGCACGAGTTAGTTAGCAATAATTAAAGCAAAGAAAACAATATGTAATGGAAAATCCCCAACAATCTCATTACATCACAAGTCATTTAGAGATGATTATGTTAGAACTTGTTTCCCATATTTAAATCCAGGGAATTTAATCTTTGAAAATAGAATTTCATCTCTGGTATCCTGGAAGGACCAGTAACAGGCGACCTTCAGCATACTCCTGTTCTTTGTTTTTGCATACCTAAAATTACTGACCTGTGATGAAATCTTAAGGAATTATTTTATATATGTCCTTTCCGGACGTGGTTAATCAAAGTACTCTTTTTTTTCAATATAGTAAAGAAATTTTTGTTGTCTCTGTTAATATCACTCACTGACAGCTAGTATTTTTCTTTAAAAATCCTCAAGACTCTCATATCGTGACCATGGTATTTTCTGTATCTGTCAATATTTCTGAGATGAGGTATTATGTACTCTATTTACATTATTTCTCAAGGACACAAGGCACAGTGGATTAAGGCGTTAGTTAGATCCAGTGACAGTACCCAAAGAGTGTGTGTTCAATACCTGGTTAAGGTGGTGGAGAACTTGGAGAGGGGAATTAACAGGAGATAACTGATAACTGACATCCATTAGACATGGCACATGGAACTAGAAAAGTCTACCCCAGTGAGCGAAATAAAGAGTTCAGTTCGACATTTCAGCCACCTGACGAAGGCCGGAGCGTACAATGGCCGAAACGACAAAGATGAGGACAATAGTCCGAATACTGTAAATATGGTATTTTCTGTATGCCAACTGTTGGGCAATATCTCAGTCGCTTCAAGTCTCATATTCAATTGCTAAGAAATGTTCTCTCATTCATCGTCATATAGAAGGACAATCACGATGCAGAAGTTCAGCAGTCATTATTGGAGATGAGGAAATCAAATCTAGAATAGGCTGCATTAAATAACGATGTTTTCCTATTTATATTATTTACAAGTGGGTTAATTTCCCCATCTGTAGTGTTATTATCACATATTACCACATCGTTTCGACCGTTGTGCCCACCGGCCTTTAGCAGGTGTATGGAGATCCGGTTAATCTACAGTGAATTCCGTACTGAACACTTTATATTATCTACAGGGTAAATATTTCTCTTTCCACTGATGAATGTTAAGTTCTCAAAGCACTTTTGTTCATAATCGTCCAGGAATTCCAGTTGTATTTGAATGTTAAATTCATTCTCTTTGTAACTTCTATTCTTCTTTTGATATCCTTATGATTCTCATGTTCAGTCCATGGTAATCTCAGTATCCATGTGTTGGGCAACATCTCTACACATGTCTTCGAATATCTAGTTCTCATTTTACAAGTGCTAAGTTATTGCTCTCCACATTTCAATTGATTCCAAGAAGAGACAGCCATAGAGTGAACTCACAATTAATATGTCACCAAATTTATGGAACAATGCTTGAATCCACTAGTCTATTACCACTAGTTATTTAGTGAGTTATCCCTATTTATCTTATTTACGGTGGAGTAATGTATAGCAGCTCTGGTTGAGAAATCGGAGAGCCGGGTTCAAATTCCAGTCGAATCCGTTACTTACACTAACGTGCTAACACCCTTGAGAAAGGCATGAATACTCTTCTTCTCCCTCCAGCTGTTGGGTAAATAGGAGGACAGATCGGGTTCTATAGCCTTGGGTGGCAACTGGTCTACCGCAGAAAGAAATGGCAAGCTAATGCGGGAAAAAATCTGCCTCGTCAGTTATGTATCGAAAGACACATGATCGCATATGTGTGTATGAAGCATGGCACATAAATGACTGACTTTATTTACATGCTATCTCTTAATAATTTTCTTAATTTCTGACAGAATAAAATCGATATCAATATGTACCTTCGGAATACAATTGCCCATTTCTGATTATAAATTTTCTTTTCGTTACTGTTTCCCGTAAAGTTTGCTCACAACTCACATACTTTATCCATACTCTATACACTATTCATCAGTCGAATCATATAATACATACATACATACATATAAATACATACATATATATATATATATATGTGTGTGTGTGTGTGTATTAATATACATATGTATATGTATGCTTATATATAAATAAAAGCAAAAGGAAACTTTATTCACATTTTCTTTTTCATATATATATATATATATATATATATATATATATATATATATAATAGCTGGCCACTCGTATTCGAGGATACCCATCTATTAGAGCGGCTAGCCAATCCCTATTGCAGACTCTCGCTCAGGCACATTTCTGTTTTGTTCAACAAATACAGATCCCACCTGTAGTTTATATTGCTACTCAGGTGAGCAGACCTTAGTTACAGTTTCTGGGACAGAGCGTGTTATCTAGCGTGAACAACGATTATGAACAAGGCCAGCACGCTCAAAACCTCGGTGACTATGACTTGCGACTTCGTGCTAGCACAACTATCAAAGGACTCCAGATGTTCCGTCTACCCAACTTCACTCACAAGGCTTGGGTCACATTTCCAGACCAATAACATTAAGAAGTCTCTGTTGTGGCCTGTTTAGGGGCCAGAAAGAAAAATAGGGAAGAGCATGTTAGGTTGAAGAAGTGTATTGAAATAACAGATATACACAAAGTAAGAGTGTTAGTAATAAGCAGATAGAAGTGTCTGTCCGAACGGTCAGGTTACAGTGCATCTCAGTTGCTCACACACAGGAAGTCACGCATGTTAGTATTTAAGAAAGGAGGAACAATTCATTCGTAGGTGGGTTACTAAAACAGTGTCCTGAATGACAAATCAACCGTGGTGAGTGTCGAACCCGGATCTCGTGGTCAGAAACCGACCTTCTAACGACTTAGCCACACGCCCCTTGTTCAATTACACACATACATATATATATATATATATATATATATATATATATATATATATATATATATATATATATATATATATATATATATATATATATATATATATATATATATATATATATATATATATATATATATATATATATATATATATATATATATATATATATATATATATATATATATATATATATATATATATATCACGAAATATTTAAATCTAATCACCTAACAAACATTTGTTGTATAATATAGTACAGTATGATGCTATGCATTTGTCGATCAGATAGATTGATCTCGACTTAATAATTTCATATTTGATTTATTTTCGAATCTTATGATAGAAGCAAATAAAGGAAAATACTTCGTGTTAATATTAGAAAGAAATAACTTATAAGTAATTAAGGGAGACCAGGCTGTTAATATATTGCCTTTTAGGTCATTTTGTTTGATTATTTGTATATTACTTCTTTCAACCTTAATTTGGAAAACGCGTTAACATATTTTAATAATTGTCTCCTTTTAAGTTTATATATATATATATATATATATATATATATATATATATATATATATATATATTACTTTAAATAAAAACAGACGACTTTAAGCCTCCATTAGTTATAATTTATTTCACCAGAGAATTATATATATATATATATATATATATACATAATGTAAGAAACACAGATAGTGAAGTGCTGTACTGTTGCTTTCTCGAGGGATTTAATTAAAAAAAAAACGTCTACTCTAGCTGTCTCCCAAGACTACAGAACTCAGTCTACCCTGCTATATTATGTATGTCTGGCGTGATCTCTAAAATAAATTGTTTCATGAATTTAAGCGTTAACTTCGCTGCCATCTCGCTCTCACCCTTTCACTGTTAAAACTGTAAAATGTAGCCGTCTCTTCTAATCCAATAGCTTCATGTCTCGCACTTCTCGCACTTCTCGCCTGTTGAACTCCATCGCCTTTTCTTGTTTCCCTGATAGCTATAGTCTCCAACTGTTCAAATATAATTTCGATCGACGTCTCCAGATTCCTTGGTCTATCCTTCTCTTCATCCTTTTTGTTCTCGCTCCAACTCTCTGTAACCCCTTGCGTGCTAGTGGCTTCTCGCCTTTCTTGGGGTGAAACGCTTAAAGAAATATACATTCATTAATGTAAAATTGAAGACACTCTGCCAAATTTTGAACTAGGCTTACCCATTTCTCAGCGTCGATAAATACCCACAAATAGCACCTGCTAATCATCTCATCGGCCACCCGTGCTCAAAATGTGTGTCTATATATTTCTGTGCGCATGTGTGTGCTGTATGTGCGTCTCTTTACTTGTGTGTATGTTTGATTTCGTCTGGACACAAACCTATGTAGACACGGATATAAACACACTTTGTTGTGCACACAAACACACACACTGTCAAGAAAACATAGATTTATTTATTTGTT
>OZ038481.1:104847093-104867093 GCA_964036315.1 Acanthosepion esculentum
GAGAGAGTAGCGGCTTATTCATGATACATATATCTTTTCATCTCAATTTTGTTCTATCTATCTATCTATCTATCTCCCTCTCTCTGTCTCTCTGTCTCTCTGTCTCTGTCTGTCTGTCTGTCTGTCTGTCTCTCTCTCTCTCTATATATATATATATATAGAAAGAGAGAGAGAGAGAGAGAGAGAGAGTGAAAGGGAGATGGATAATATATATATATATATATATATATATATATATATATATATATATATATATATGTATATATGTATATATATGTGTGTGTGTGACTACAAACAAAACGTTATTTTTATTTTTTAATTCTAGGACGCCTCGTTTTTAAACAGTCTGAATTACGTCTCACTGTCTACAGCATTCAAGAGAATTTATAAAGATAGACGTAAAAATTTAAATAACACTGACATCTCATTCTAAAAATATATATATATTTACAAAAATTATACAAAAATATATTGAAATTCTAAAGAGTAAATTTATTCAATAAAATCGCGATTAGCTTCAAGCACGACCTTCAGCCGAGTTTGAAATCTTATTTCTTCTTGTTTAAGTTGGTGAATGCTACTATAATCCTTGTCTTCAGTTCATCTTTGGTCTTATAAGGAGTTTTGTTGGTCTCCCACTCAACTGCGCCCCACATGTAATAATCAAGGGGGTTAAAGTCTGGCGAGTTAAATGTCCAGTTGTAAGGTGTGATGTAGTCGAAGAAATTATCTGACAGCCATGACTAAGTTCTCCTGCTTGTGTGCTGTGGTGTAGAGTCTTGCTGCCAGACACAGGGTCTTCCAGCAGTCATCCTCTTGCCCCAGGTCAGCACTACCCCCTCAAAACACTTGATGTAAGCCTTCGTGTTGAGTTTATGGCCTTGTGGGAAGATGAATGTAGGCATTTCACAATCCTTATTGATCTCTCCAAACACCATGATGCTGACTGGATATATCACCCTACACTTTCTGAATCCACTGCACTGGCCTCAGATTGAAAACAAATCACTCTGCAATATTCGTATTGAAGCTTTTCGGTTTGCATGCCAAGCAGTACAAATTTCTGGCGGAGTGAATTGTGTTATGGCGCTCTTTATTCTCACACACGGTGCCCAACTGACCCTATTATACTTTACATTTAACAAAATGCAAAACAAACAACGTGTATACGCAAAATTAAAAATAGAAAATGGCGAGAAAATGGCGAGAATTTAAACTCGCGCCCTGCATATCCATACAGATTAAACCTCCATGAAATATCTGAAAGAAAATTTAAGTCACTTTAATATTAAAACAAAATAAATCGTGAATAAATACCTATTTTAAACGATTCAATGCGATTGAATCATTGATAACATTTGTTTTCTAATGTTATGAAGTGAGTCTTATTCAGAATGATGGCATTAAATTGAAAAATCGATTTATATTTTTAATTCAATGATTGTAAATTTGATTAAATTTAAAATGTTGGTTATTTTCGAATATTACTACATAAATAAAGGATTTTAAAAGAACTGTTTGACTTAAAAGGAAAAAAGATATCATTTAGATAAGAAATTAAAAACATACTTTGTGTACATTTGAGTTTCAAATAGACACGTTGTGATGACACGTTTTGGGGAAAGACCCACACGGGATATCCTTATTCGAACTGCCGCTTTTGTTAAATGTTCAGAAAATATCCTCCATCCCGATAATTTCGGCGGAGAAGATTCTTGTATTTAATATTGAGTGTACCAGCAAAATTGTCCAAATCGTGTAACAGCAAAATTGTCCAAATCGTGTAACAGAATGCGATAATTGTCTATCCCACAAAAGGTTTAATATCTAAAAAAATACTAAACTAATTGAATTTCATTTTCCGTTACTGCATCAGCCTTTTCTTATTCGGATGGCAAAATGGAACAACTCCTAAGTGACAAGTTTCGATTCGTCAATATACTTCTTCAGACTAATGATCATTTTTGTTGGTGAACTATTGATAGTATCGCCATTTAACAGGTTTTTTTTAGCGTGCCTTTTCTTAGATTTTATTTAAAAAATTCCCCTTTCCCATATATTTTTTATATATCTGATATGTCAATGGTAATTTATTGATTTTTTATCCCGTGACCCGATGGGCCGTAGGGGCACCATGTGTATTGCAGCCGCAGTAAAAGTAGTGTTTCCTATGTAAGATGGCTTGACTGAGTCCAACCCTCTCCAGGCCGGTTTTGAATTCAGAGTTTTTCCTTCTCCTAGACGGGTTGCCACCCAAAGTTATAGAACCCAGTTTTTCCTGCTATTTACCCATAGCTGGGGTAGAGAAGTAGAGGATTCATATCTTTCCCAAGGGTATTAGCACGTAATGGATCCGACTCGTCTCTCCGACACCTCAATTCGAGTCGCTATCAATTAAATACCGTACCTCCCAATTTATTGATATATCCTCGCCAAATAAAATTACATTGTATCTCTATCTATAAAAGGCAGGATGTGTGTGTCCGTGTGTGTGTGTTTGTGTCCGTGAGTGTGTTTCTGTGTGAGTGTGTGTGTGTGTAACGAATGCATGCCGCAATTTTCGACGGATTTGCACCAAAATTTCCATGCACATGCTACAAGTTAGTTAAGAGGCCAAGACCGACGTTGCATTTCCCAACTCCCATCGATAGTGGAAATAATCGATTTTTTCATGCTTCTACGGTAGTTTTCATGTAGTTTGCGGCCATTTTCTAATGGCCAGAGTGAGAGCCTATAGCTGGCTGCCACGAATAGGCAGGAAGATTCTATTGGCCAGAGTGAGAGCCAACAGCTGACTGACACGAATTTTAAATAGCATGCTAACATGCGAAAAAAATCGATAGCTGCATTCGTCACAAGTGGGAAAAATTTAAATCTGCATGGCACCTTACTCCACTTGGATCATTAGCTTGCTTAAACTCAACGTTGATTCTGATTCCGCAGAACTGGGTTGGGTGTGAAAAAGTATTTGTTAACATTCATTTTTCATTCGGTTTTTCCAGTTACGATAACTTTTTAAAGCTAATCGTTTTATGTTCATTTTGTTTAGTTCTTTTTTCGTAACATATTTAATGTTTAGTATAGAGCTTAAAAAATTCACAGAAGTAAGGCATGTAGCAACATCAGCACGGAAAAGGGCATTCTTTTAAAGGCAAGGAAGAGCAGAAATATTTTAAATCAAGTGATAGCGATTGCTGTATGAGTCGTACGATTTTTGAATCAAGCACGGGCAACGCCGTGCCATGCTGCTAGTTGTAAATAAACTAAAGAAAAATGAACATATAATCGAATTTATGTATGACACAGAAATAAAAATGTATATGGCATTTCCATAATAGCATGACAATAATGATTTATTTATTTGACTTTCGTGGCTTATCAAACCTTTGTAGGTTTAAAACGTAGGTACGGATCACGCTCGATGTTGCTTATCTTAGTTGATCCTACGAATGCCAATTTTGCAACGTGATGTGGCCGTATGACTCCATATTATTTTGGAGAGAAGAGGCAGATTCTTCACTCAAACGTTGTCTTTTTTTTTCTCGCTGCTGTTTGTATTAAAATCCATCGGTTTCATCTGAAATCTGAACTGATTCTTTTTTAGTAGTAGATATCAATTTCTGTGTGTATTTTATCATTATGGACTTCAGCCAAAAGCAAATAACTGACTCAAATATCACAGAACACCAGGCAAACCGTGACAGATCTGAATGCCGAAGCTATTTTTCAAGAAGAAAGCTGAAATCATTGAAACGTATTTACGACACTTTGTCGACTGATATTTCCACGACGTCTAGAATATCGTAAATATATTATTCTCTTTTAAATAACAACAATACTTATTTTTAGCAAAAAAGAAAAGAAAAGAAGAAGCAATTACGAATTAAAAGCCTAATGGACATACTTTGCAACAGACTCAAGGACGGGCTATGAGATCACGAATCTTTTTCCCCCCGACGGCAGTCACGAGTGTAAATATTCTTTCTTAATTTCAGTTAAGCAGACGTGTCCCAAATGACTTTCCATGATGTGTATTGGTGTTTTACGGGTAGAATCAGTCGTATCAGTGAGAATTGTTTTTTTAATATTTCTGATATATAATAATCGTTGTTTAAGATTGTTTCTTTGAGTATATAAACCTTCAAAATCACTGATCAATCCAAAATTTTCTTGACACTTGAAATTGTTCGCCATAAGAGATATGGAAAAATATTAATATATCCTTATGTCTTTTAAACACAGTATAGATTTTTATATATCTATCTATCTATCTATCTATCTATCTATATATATATATATATATATATATATATATATATATATATATATATATATATATCTGTGTGGATTTTATCACTTATGTTAAATGCCATAAGATATCTGATTAAAATTTGTCGGGCCTAGTGCTATAAAAAGAAAACTACAACACATATCAATTTGGCATTTAATCTCCTTCGAAGTAGTCCCCTTCTGACGCCACGCACGTTATATAGCGTTGTTTCTATTGATGGAAGCTTTCCTGGAATTCATTAGCAAGCAACTGACTTGTCGCCTTCTCTTGACATTTCTCGACATCTTGAAATATTGTTCCTTTCCAGTGGGATTTGATTTTTGGCGAGGAAAAAATTGCAATATGTGAGGAATATGGTGATTGTCAGACCTGCGGAATGTTTCTCTGCTGCATAATCCGTTGTCACTGATGGATCCTCTGCGGTGTGTTGTGACGACCACGCTTTACACGTTTTCCTCCCTACGTCTTCTATAAACAACGCAAGTGACCGAGAACGTTATAACTTAGTGTGTATGCGCGATAGATTTCTAAATTAATCTGTGCCAAATCGCATCACTCTGCGCACTTTGTTACCTTGCCATAAAAACAGTCCCGAAACATTTTGTTTAGACATCGTATTCAGACAAATATATCTGGCTTTTGCTGCATTAGGTCTATAAAAAACAATATACAATTCATAAAGTCTAATCACCTTTAATTCGAATAAATTTCGATTAAAATCAATCCCTCGATATCGTAAATAATCAGTAAAAGTTTTTTTTTTTTTTTTTAGATTTTGTTAAATTATTTATCCTTGGACCATTATAAGTAATTATTTTTGACTCTGCTACCTTGTAAGATTGGTGTTGCTGCAATTAACAGTGAACCTGAAGAACTTGGACGGCATAATGTGCCCGTTTCTCTATGAGTAACGTGTTGTTTACCGGTAGGTTGGAATAAGTGCATTTTTGTTAATATATTCACTTCTTTCATTCTAAGATTAAATCTTTGCTAATTTCATTTCTTTTTTGCATTTGTATCTTCGAAATATCCCCTACTGTCACCATAGCCTGTTCCAAAAACTGATCTTAATGATTAACGCGAATCTCACAATTCAGAGCATCGTTTATCATGTGATACGGTCTTATAGTTATGTTATCAAATCTCTTAGGATAAGTACATAGTAATTATCAAATCGTATTATTGTTCTCATTTTAGCCTGATTTTTGTATTATTGACTACATGGTAATAGCACTAATATTTTCAGAAATAATTTTATTTTATTATTTAAAAATATTTTCTTGAAATATTTCAACTCATTTTCGTAACGGTTTAGATTACCGTAATTCCCCATGTATAATACGCGTTCATCCATAATACGCACCCCTAACATTGTGCTGAAAGTGTGGGAAAATACTTCTACTCAGGCATAATACGCACCCCTTGTTTGGTAATCAAACCCGATAAATTTTATCTCTCCAATTTCATTACAGTCAGCGTTTCTTGCACTTATTTTTAAAAAATATTTTAAACATAGAATAATATTATTCTAATTTAGTTTTATGATAATTCTTATTTTATTTTACATTTGAACATATGATTGTATTTGTCATCCATATTGTGTTGCAATAGCCGAATGTTAGTGTCAAATTGTCGTATGTTTGTGGTAAGTAATCATTTCGCAACTGAAATCGACCTATGAAACGGCAATATTTTAAAGATTTTCTGAATCCGGGCATAATACGCACACCTAATTTTGGTTATTACTTTTCTTAGAAAAAATGCATATTGTACATGCGTAATTACGGTATTTATTTTGAGTCATTATTTTAAACTTGTAATGTTTGGGACAAAAATGGAAATCTAAATTCAGATTTAATTCTGAATCCCTGAAGATTAAATTTAACCCTTTTTCGATTGTATTTAGTTCTAGGTTTTATCATTTCCTGTTTAAAATTTCCAATGTAATAACTATCGTCACGATATAACCACCCTGTGCTACATGTATTCTAGTAAGATTATTTTCAGCCTATAAGGAAGAGACAATTCACTTAATCGTGTATATCTGGCAATCGATCATTTTCTAGGAAAATGGAATGCAGTAAAACTAGCAAAAGATACAAAATATTATTTAAATTATAACTGTATAGGCTGCAGGTCCTTACATCTTGCTCTTGTTCCAAACACTGATCAAAATTCGAGTTATATATATATATATATATATCTATATATATATATATATATATATTAGCGAACAACATTAAACAAATAGACACACTTAAGACCACATTTGAGAAAAACTCCGTCCTTAACGTCACTTATGAACTTAGCCAAAAAAACAAACTTCCATTCCGAGATGTCCTCGTTGAATACAGCAATAACACTTTCATTACATCCTTATACAAAAAACCCACCAGCAAGAACTCTTGTCACCTAAACTTTAAAAGCGAATGTCCACTTAGGTATAAAATAGCTGTAATAAAAAAACTTTCTAGAAAGAGCACACCAAAATTCATCCTCTAGACTACTCTTCCTCAAAGAAATTAATAACGTAAAACAAACCCTAATCAACAATGGCTTCCCTAACTATCTTATAGACCAACAAATTAGACTATTTCTCCCTAAAGTAAGTAATAATGAGAGTGAACACACAGTCAAAAATCACATACACATTTATTACAAAAACCAAATGCATAAGAATTACGAACAAGATGGATGCCCACTAAGACATATTATAAAGAAATACACCACCCCAATCGACCCAAATAAAAAAATTAAATTAATTATCTATTATAAAAAATTTAAGACAGCTAACCTCATCCTCAAAAATAACAACACGCCTGATAAGTCAAAATTGCAAAGAACAAACATTATTTACGAGTTCAAATGCCCCTTAAGGAACTGCGTCCCTAACGAAACCGGACTCATAAATAATTACATCGATTACACAACTACATGCTTATCCAGACGCCTTACGTTATACCTATCCGATCATAGCTCCATTAGGACCCATTTAAACACACACAAGATTTTACCAGACTCCATTAGAAATATACTAGTAGAAAACACAAATATATTAATTGCTTCCACCTGTAAAAAAAGGTTAAAAATAATGGAGGCTTTAATAATAAAAAAGAAAAAGCCTACCCTCAACAATATTAACTACGAACAAAGCCACAACGTGCTAACCGTATTTGGAAATTAAAACACCACTACTACACACTAAGACATATACATAATGCACACACTCAATTAAGGTGAATAATCAAATCATCCTTGATAATGGCTAAAAATATAGCCGAAAGCGCTCGGAAAAATAACAGATTCGGACAGTTCTTACACACCCTTTGTCTAGCAAAGAAAACAATGTTCGTACACAAGAAAAATTAAATAAAAAACTTAACCGTAGTACCTTGTCTGTCGTTTTTAATGAAACTTGCATATATATATATATATATATATATATATATATATATATATATATATATATATATATATATATATATATATATATATATATATATATATATATATATATATATTTCTTTGGTTTGGGCCCGTCCTCAGAATTAACAGTCACTTGCGAGGGAAGTCCTCTTGATATTCACAAGTCTATGCCTGGTTGTCATACCATCGGTTTTCGGTAGTCTATTGTTGACAGAAAATGAATGCCAAATTTCGTAGTAATTCACCATTACAGCGACATCGCCATGTTTCCCCAAGTAATTCATTAGCGGATAATCTGTTGTTTGATTGGCCATATATGGCGGGTCCTTCTAAAAAGCCTTAAGGTATTCCACCTTGCTGTAACTGTTAAAACCTTAACAATCACTTCTTAACGAGTAGCTGAGATTGCACTGAGAGAAGTAAATGGTTCGGTTGGGATTCCGTTGCTTCTCTTTGAAGTGAAGTTATAACTTCAGAAATAAGAATCTAATTGAAATAAATTCCAATGGCTGGACAACAAGGATAATAATGAGAAAAGAACTATTAATATATCTGTGACATTGAGTTTTCATATCTTGATTTATAGAATCAAATCGACTTTTCTCTTTGAATATTTAGTAAATATAATAACATAAGTTACACAGATGACAATGTATTGGTAGTAGTCTCAGAAAGGAACTCGAGTGAACATTTAAACAATGTTATAATGGAAAGCAGTAAGAAAAGACTATTAAATTGAAGAAAACAGTATGTATGGTTGTTAGCAAAAGAGATCAACTTGGCAGCTACATATTGGGGATGTCAAAATGAAGCAATTTCACTATATACGTAGCGTAGTAAACATAATATACAGAAATCAGAAATGTATGAGTGAGAGAAATAAGTCAAATGATTCATAGAAATAGCGAGAGGTGTTTTCAAGATCTAAAGTACTAAGATATGAGAAAACATTGTTAGAAAAAAACGTGTGTAAAAACGCTGTGTTATATCAGATTTCTAATATGAAAGTCTGTGGACCGAGGGCGCCCTACACGATATTCCATGTTGTTCGGCTGTCTACCAAAGGTTGGAGAGATGTGTCCTGCTAAACTATCTGAAATCCGGTTGAAATGATCAACAGGAAAAACCAGAGTCTCTTATTTCTGCCCTCGGGCCAGTCTGCCCGCCCGCCATCAAAGTTTGAAGCAATCTATGGACTGATGTTGATGATGAATACAGCAGTTAATTCTTAGGCAGTTTCATCATGCATGAAGAAAGAACTTGACACAACGGATATGTGCTTCTATCAAGAAATGCCTAGAATGACATGGACGGAAAATTTGAGCAAAGGGGAAGTTTTAATTAATATAGTGACGGAACGATATTTACAATCATAAAGATATAGCTGAAACTCCTAGGATATATTGAAAATGAGGAACAGGAGAATTTAAGAGGATATATTATTCTGGTGGGGGAGAGGGAAACCAGCGTGTACACTACTAAATTATTGTGTGAATGGATGTTAGGACTAAGAAAACGAAGCATGGTAAAAAGCCAAAATTTATTAGAGCAACGAAAAATAGTAAGTAGTGGAGAGACATGATCATCTACGCCCTGAAAGAAGTTAACAAAGAGAAGAAGAATACGTATTTAATACGAAGTAAGTGATCATTTATAGCCTGTAATTCGGAGTAACTTTCGAAGAGACCATTAAATGTGTGATTGTCTGTTTGAAGAATATTATGAGCAATAAAGTAATGTTCGGATGAGCTACATTCCCTCGATCCACCAGTTCAGACCTTTACAACTAAGACCTGCTATGTCATCAACGCGGGGGAGGTCAACCATCGTGATCCACTTCGTATTTCATTATGCTGTATCTTTAAAGAGGTTGCAAACAAAGGTCGTACTCGAGAGAAGGAACAGCAACATGCGCGTAGATGAAAGAAAAGAGGTTTATTGAAAAAGAGAATACAGTGCTGAAAGACAGGGAATCGGGTGGCAGGCTAGTAATTGCCGAAGCAAGGTTATTTACGTTAACACGCCGCGAGGCATGATGTGGCACAAGGCCGTTTTTTAATGCGGAGTCAAAACCGAGCAGGGAGGCTCGGGCAAAAATTCCCGGGGTCGGTAGCTGTCTACTATCCTAGACGAGACTCTGCCCTTCGGCATAGCCCCGTCTGAGTTCTTACCTTGCCGGAAGGCAGAGAGTTCGGCCAGCACAGTTGGAGACGAATTTCCAAATAATTGCCGAAGCAAGGTTATTTACGTTACCTCCCCGCAAGGCAAGATGTGGCACAAGGCCGTTTTTTAATGCGGAGTCAAAATCGAGACCGGAAGCTAGGGAAAAAATTCCTCCTAGACCCCGTATATACGAGGTCGTGTAGCTCTCTACCACTCCAGATGAGACTCTACCCTTCAGCATAGCCCTGTCTGGCTTCCTCCCTGCCCGAAGGCAGAGAGTTCAACTAGCCCAGCTGGAGGTGAATCTCCAACTAATTGCCGAAGCAAGGTTATTTACTTTACCACCCCGCGAGGGAGGATGTGGCACAGGGTTTTTTTTAATGCGGAGTAAAACCGAACCCGTAGGATCGAGTAAAGATTCCCCGTAGATCCCATTGAAAACGGGGTCGGGTAGCTGTCTACCACACCAGACGATACTCTGCCCTTCGGCATAGCCTCGTCTGGGTTCCACTCTGCCCGAAGGCAGAGAGTTCGAACAGCACAGTTGGAGACGAATCTCCAACTAATTGTTGGACCAAGGATATTTACCAACCGCCCCACGCGGTCAGATGTGGCACAAGGCCAAATTTAACGTGGTGTATCCGAGTCCGATCTTGGACAAAAATTCCCCGTAGACCCCGTAAAAAACGGAGTCGGGTTACTGTCTACCACCCCAGACGAGACTCTGTCCTTCGCCATAGCCTCGTCTGGCTGCCTCTCTGACCGAAAGCAGAATGTTCGACCTGATCAGCTGGAGACGAATCTCCATCTAATTACTGAAGCCCCAAGGTATATCTTGTGCTCACTATATATAGCTATTGATATATTCAGTCTAGACAGGCGATAAGGAGTGTGGGACATTCCATTAGAACACATTAGTAAGAAGGAAGTTTCTTTCCAACAGCTTATTTACCAGAGCCGCTGTTTTGTGGAACAGATTCCCGTGATGTTGCTTCCCCAATACATAAAGGGTGGTAGGACATGCTTAGGGTTTCAGATATGGGCAAACAGTGAATTCCCAAACAAAAAATCAAGAATACATTAAAACAAGCAACAATACAATTTTATAGCAAAATTACACTTAATGCAACACTAAAACTATAAATGGATATTTATAGTAAAATTAACAACAGCCCTATTTATGATCTACAAACTATATATCTATAAAAAATACCTTTAATCTGAAAGTATCAAATTATGTACAAAGCATTTAGGTTTCGGGATTAAATAACCCATATAGATGTTGATATGCGGCTAAACAAAATCGACCAGCCTGCACTCTTTACTGCTTTAAGTCTAAGTTGAACTTAGGATATACATATACGCCAGAACCCGATGACTGCATTTTATATAAATACCAGATATACGATGGGAGAACACATTATACCGCGGTTCCTCGCACGAGGGAAATCGAACATTCGAAAAAAGACTGGAAGCTACATACTCCAGTTTAGCCTACATAAATTTAACGAAATCCAGAAGAGAGTAAACAACGTTTACGTATGAAAAAAAGTCTCGTATTCTTATCGTATGTTGCTAACGTTATCTATACTAAATATTCTTTTAATCTACAATTCTTACGTTCATAAAATAATTTAATTCAGTAAAACTCTATCACGAATGTCTCCAATGTTTGATATTGAATGAACAACAACGCAACAAAAGATTTCGAAATAAATGGAATTTTCTAATAAAACTACTGTAAATATCACAATGAGATTCCCAATAATAATAGGAATTGTGACAATATTAACTTCCTTAGTATTTTACTGCCGACAATTAGAGGAATTATAAATAGTGAGAAAATTAAATCATATTATACAAACCGGATTCCAATTGTACTTTGCAGAAGTGTAGCGATCCCGGAAACAAAAAGCGTGGAGCACATCAGTTCTGTTTTTAATGTTTCGTCACTTCCTGCACATACAAGTTCGGACAGAATGAAAGCAATAGAAAAACTGTTGCAGATGGACATAAGAGAATGCTGTAAAAACAAGGAAGAAATACATGAAAAGGCAAATAATAGTAAAGATTATAATGGTGGGTTAATAAATTTGAGGATACTTATAATAAGGTTAGGTATATTATTAGGTTGGTGCAAAAATAATGTCGTTTTCTCACATGAAGTTGAACGTCAAAAAAACGACATTATTTTTGCACCAACCTAATAGAAAAGGAGGAGGCACGGTGATGCAATGGATAGCGGCTCGGATTGAGAAATCGCAGTTCGAATTCCATTCAAATCCATTACATTCACTTGCGTGCTAATAACCTTGGGAAAAGTATGAATCCTCTTCTTCTCTCCCAGTAAATAGTCTTGGATGGAAACTTGTCTACCGCAGAATTGGCAGCCTAATGCGGGGAAAAAAAATCTGCTTCGTCAGTCATGTATCGAAAGATACATGGATCGCCTAAGCGTGTAATACGCATGACATAACTGAGTGACTGATATTAGAAAGCTGATATTGTTTTCTGTCGCCCATCATGTTACTGATCGCTGTTCGAGCCCATGAAAAGTTCAAATATTCCTATGCTGATTTTCCAAGTCGGTCTTTTCTGACTACACAATTTTAAAAACCGATTTTCTATAATACTGCTTCCTCCACTTTAGCCTAACATCGAAATAAGCTTTCAGTCTCCGAATATAGTGTGCCCTTTTAATACGGTCACAGATTCATCTACGCTTATCGTTACATCACGTTGACACACCGGTTCTGTAGGATGATTAAAGTTAAGCAACGTCGAGTCTGGTCAGTACCTAGATTGGTGGCTGCTCGGTAATACCAGGTGCAGGTGCTTGGATGTGTGGGTAATGTAATGGATAATGGCTCGGAATCATTAACTGGAGATCCGAATTCCATTTTCCTTTTGGTTCTTTATGTTCACTTACGCGCAAATATCCTGGGAAAAGACATAGATTCATTTCTTCTCCCCCCAACAATGGGTTAATTATTATGACTTGTATCAGTAAACTATTATTATCTCCAAAACAATGTTAACAATATAAAAATATCTTCTGGCTTTAAATAACCTGCCAATGGTTGATAAACTGTAGAAAGCGAAACAATCAATGAACTCTTCTTCTCTAATCTGCTCACTTTCTCCTTTGTGACATGTTCCTTCAGGCGTGAACGATCATTGCTCTCCACGACTTCCTATCCTTTGTAACTCTTACTAATGTTTGCCTTTTTACTATCCCTGTTCTGTCAACCATTTACAACATCTCGTCTGGTAGGTTATTCAGTGCTTTCCTCTGTCACTCTTGCCTTCAATATTCCTACGACAGTCAGATTCTCCAGTCTCTCTTTTCTTATTATATATCCTAGAAATTCCAGTTATTTCTGATTTTTATAAGATTTAGAAAAAATAGAAACAAAACGGACAATAATACTTAACATCAGGAAGATACAACTGAAATTTCTAGGGCATATAGTGAGGAAAGACAGCTTGGAAAATTTGATACTCACAGAGCAGATTGATGGCAAGTAGGACAGAGAAAAAAAACGCATAATCTAGATAGCGAGCTTGGATAAACGGATGTCATATTGTGGTTTGGGAGAGATAGCAAAAAGACACATTTTCTAAGACCTACAAAGTACGGGGAATTGTGGAGAGCCATGAACTACATAAGCCTGAATGAATAACTCTCCAGCTTTCTACAGAGATAGGTAAAGGGAAACCGTTGCGCAAACATACAGGGTCGTGGGGCTGATGATGACGATGATAAGGATCTGAAGTAGTAACACTTGCTTAAAGTAATTTGTACGACAAATCGAAATTTAGCACGTTTTCGTCTGAAGGTTATAGATATCTTACCAGAGAATTAGGTGAAGGTAACAATCTAGACCACCTTGAAGCAAATGTAAAACATTAAGGAGGGAATATCATGAACTGGGTTATATATATATATATATATATATATATATATATATATATATATATATATATATATATATATATATATATATATATATGTATTATTATATATATATATATATATATATATATATATTATGTAGAGATAATCATACATTGAATCAATTACTAATATTAATGCAATTAATGGCGAATTCTCTTCGCTAACAGACTTCATATAAGCATTAACCTACTAAAAATCCACTAAATGATGCGATTCTTATGTATAAAAATGTTGTCAGTTGGATTTGGTGTATTTTTAGAGCAGCAAGTACTTTCGAAACTTCATGTTCTCATCATCAGGTTGTAATTTTTTCCATTAAAAATAAAACTCCAAGAAAAAATAAATGTATTGTAGACCGAAAGATGTTCTTTTTAAGAATGTGTTATTTATTAACGGTTATATAATATTGGAACGTGCAAGTCGCAACGCTAAAGTTCAAATATTTCAAGTGAGAAATATATTATATATATATATATATATCGGTCAGTCTTGCGGAAATATATCTATTAATTTTCACCTGAGACTATTGGATAAAGTTATACCATATAAAATAATCCAGGCTAGTCGTAGATTTTTTTCAGGGCAATGGAAAAAAAAACAGAATCAGGCGAAAGATATCCTAGAATGAATTACAGCGTATCCTAAGAGAGGTACCTATTCTCGTTTAGTACCAACCTTTGAACAGTCGAACTGCAAAAAATCTACGCAGTATCGAAACCAAGTCGTCAGAAGTTCGCAGTTCCACAATTGCTGCCCATGTAGGATTAGGTGTGCGGACAATACCAAGCATTGTCAGTCTTTGTACGTCCAATTAGCGAAGTCGGGAGTTCAGTTGAGATGCTCTATCCGGTGTCCTGGTGTTTACAGTATAGTAACATAAGTTGTCTCTTCCCATGACATTAAAGATAAAATAAAACAAAGAACTGAACTGATGGATACACGTATGGTATTTTCCGTATTAAATGTGGATATGATTTTAACCAGTTACCTTTGTCTATTAGAGGAGACAATTCTACCCAATCACCTCTTCTCACGGGCATTAAGGACACGTACACTAAACTGAAAAATGTCGACGGTAATAATTTCCACCATGTCATCGCTGGCGAAACAAGTTGCCTTGTATTGGGGTGTTCATCGTCATTTCTTTCTGTGTAAAATAAGTCCTATGCTAGATATGAAGGGATGTTCCCACCCACTGCATGGTAGGGTAGGAGGGTTCAGGGGATCTCTGGATTTTCTTTGAAAAGTTTTACTGTCTCCTGTTTTTTCTTCTGGTGTTTTTGAAGGGTTTCTTTTCGTGGGCTGCTCTTTTGGTTCATTGTGCAGCTTCTGTCACACAATTGACCGGATCGCTTTCGGTCGTCAGCAAGTTGTTTTTGAGCTGATCCTTGTATCGACGACGTGGTCTCTTGCCAGATGCGAGATCTGAGAAGGGAAGTTTTGGGGATAGTCGGATATCTGGCATTTGAGTAAGGTGTCCGGACTAACGAAGTCGTTGGCAAGTCTTGATAGTTTCTAGTCTCTCCATCTCTGCCACGTGTTCCTCAGGGTTTGACGAAATTGCATTTTTCACTTCGGGAGCGTATCCAGTTCTTACAGGCGTACAGGAAAGATGAAATTACAACAGCTCGATAGACCATTAGCTTTGTTTGTGTTAGCTCAGGATTGCCGAAGACTCTTTTGAATAGCTTCCCGTATACTTTATCGGCGGCCTTGATTCGATTATGATTTCCACCATCTATTAAGGTATATTCATGACAATGTAGATCGACGGACGACAAATATTCTCACATTTTCAGAAATTGAATGGCCGATTTTTTGCTAATCACTCTCAGACGCCGTTCGAACTCCAATGGTTTTCATACATACTTAGCAAATTTCATGGCGCAACTAAAATATTTCTGCCCATTTCCATGAATTTATGGAGGCACTTTCCAATACATTATGGGTAAAAGCTTTGGATGCAAGATTTGAGAGTCGATTTCGAATGACAGATGAATTAAATACATTGACTTATGTGCAAGTACCCTTGAAAGTGTATTATTTTATATTCACTCCATCCTGTTAAATGTTAGGTCTCTGTTGTCGTCGTAATCATTGTCAATGCTGTATGCACTCGTAAAAAAATCAAATAATTGTCCTTCCAATCTAACATACTTTTCGACTTTAAATAACCCACAAAGAGTTGACAACACACCAAAAAACCAAATCAACACACAGACACGCATATGTATTTATATTATATATTTATATATATATATATATATATATATATATATATATATATATATATATTATATATATATATATTATATATATATATATACATATACATATATATATATATATACATATATATATATATATATATATATATATATATATATATATATATATATATATATATATATATATATATACATATACATATATATATATATATATATATATTATGAAATGGACAAAGTCCGACAATTATTGTAAGACATTTTTTATGTTTATACGTTCTTTTTATACATACAAATATTTAAGCAAATGCTCTGTTTATAATAAACAGTATTAACAATATTTAACAGCCTGAATGTTCCGATTCCTGTCGGCGGACGCATATTTTCTATGAAAATTTCTCGTATATTAAGGCTGGTAAATGTTGTTAATACTGTTTATATATATATATATATATATATATATATATATATATATGTGTGTGTGTGTTTGTATGTGTGTGTGTGTGTGTGTATATATATATATATATATATATATATATATATTGCTATCCCATAACTAATGTACATTAGTATATATTCTGCTTCTATGTGCTGCATCCCTTCAGGTCATGTAATCCTATCGCTTGCCAACCTCCTAGCACTTGTAGCCCTTAGTATCGTTTGTCATTTGCTATACCTCCATCCTCACTCCATTATACATTCACATAGGCTCGTCAATTAGGTGTTCCGTTGCCTTCCCTCGTGCCTTCGACATGTCCTGCGAGTTAGAGGTTGAGGTCTTAAGAAGGGCAGTTATTTGCTCTCGTATTAACCACTGATAGGTAAACAGACAAAGTAACCAATATCATAATAGACGCATTAGAGCGAGACTCCAATATATATTAAATACAGTTTACAATGGGAAAAGGCGCGAAAGAAAACCGATGTCTAAAGATGGCGTAATGCCAGTCGCCTTTATTTGAACTGTAGAGAACCTATTATATACTGTCTTTATCATAAGTATTACCAAACTAAGTTTTGAACACCGTGTCGCATCAGTATGTCAGAAAACATCACTACCTCCAGGGTTTACAACAAAAGCTGTACTCAATCCACCGAGTGGCGAATCGGGCTGCAAAGATTGTTGGTAGCTGAACCAAGATAATGATGAAGTGAACCCAGTTGAACTTAGGATATACATATACGCCACAACCAGATGACTGCATGTTATATAAGCATCAGATATACGATGTTGAGAACGCATTATACCTCGCTTCCTCACACGAGGGGAATGACACGTTCGAAAAAAGACTCGAAGCTATATACACCAGTTTAGCCTCCATAAATTTAAGGAAATCCAGAAGTGAATAAACAACTTTTACTTTTTAATTAGTCTCGTATTCTTATCGAATGTTGCAAACGTAACATTACAAATGACAAACGAATGACATCTCTCCGACAATTGCTACCGAAATAATTTCGATTCCTAGTGGGGAGAACACATTTTCACCTTTGTTATATTAGACAACTCTAAGAAAATATCAAATCCTTGCATAAACTCTAGATAGCGATCCTGTTTATTTTCCCTTTATCAATATTAAAGTTATAATTTATATATTCGTGTGTATGTAGGTGTAGTCAATGGTGCGTTACAGCGTACACAAGACACCAGGTTCGTTGATAGGGCGCAATCTCTTCTAGTCAAATACTTGTAAATTAAAAATTACCCGATATTTACCTACGAGTGAAGAACAAGGTTATTTCTAGGAGTAAACATTATTTTATTCTCGAGTTGTAACTTACTGCTATAAACGAGCGAAATAGAGATGAGACTTGGGTGAGAGGGCAGTTGCACATTTCTGCGGCCCTCTACCCTGTTCGTACTGTGAGACCTGCTTCTTTCCTTCTGTGTGTCTTTTCGTGGGATGCTCAGTTTTATAGATAACAATTGTCTTTGATCTGTCATCTTCGTCTAAAAATAATAATTTATCTTCTTTCCTGATTTTCTCTCAGTCTGAGCCTCTTGTCCTCTACTTTGAAGTCAACTTCCCTTACTTATAAATATCGGTCGAAAGTAAATATTCCGTATCCAGATTTGCGACAGGTCACCTGTTTTGAATTTAACAACACCTCATATTGCTACAGCCAAATTATAAAAAAAAACATATACACATTTTACATGAAAATATTTACTTTTCAGCACAATTTAATTTCACCACGTTTAAACGCACATATCGAAAATTATGTACAGAATATTTCAGAACAATTATTAAAAGCCAGCAAAATTATTTATTTTTCAATTCCGTACGTAAACATACTTCGATATATAGTTAATAAAGAATATGAGAAAACAACTCATCAGTTAAACGTAGGTGAGATTGAATTCTCTTTCCCTGGAGAGCAGTAAATCACGACCAATTAATTAATCTTAAAAATGCCCGGCTTGCGTCAACCAATTTTGATTGGGATAATTGAGAAAAAATAACAGTAAAAAAAAAAGTGGAAATCAACTATAATTGCTGAGATGTGGAATAAAATAACGAAGAACCGATATGCGATTCCGTTGTCAAAACATTGCCAAATAAGTTGGCAATATTTATTCTCCAAGGTTATAAATTCAATGCATTTTAAAATCTGATAACAGAAGCGGTATAAATTTTATTCGTGAAATCATTTTAAGTAAACAAAGAAAATATAATTAATGCTTCCTGTACCAAAACAAACAAAACAGAGTGAAATCAAATATGAAAATTGGAGAAGAAGCAATGAAATAATGAAAAATTTGAAACTAAAATAAAAATAAAAGAAATCATGTGTACATCTATTTAATAACAAAAGCCGTAATGTGCAGATATTTATTAACGTTATTCAAAAAATGACCCAAAGCCTTAATTGAGGTGGGCAGATGGACTTGCATTAATCAATTTAAATTTAGGCCGTGTTTTTCCTGTCAAAAATACACATTATTTTCTCGCATCAAAAGGATCTATCAACGGGTATTAAACTTGACTTCAACTTTTATTATAAATTATTCAAACGATGGGCACACACATAAAACTTTATATATATATATATATATATATATATATATATATATATATATATATATTTATGTGTTTGTGTGTATGTGTATTTCCTTACAGTATGTCAAGTATATGCCAAAGTATATGCACTACACGTTTGTGATTAATCTAACGAACGATACAAGCAAAGAAGGTTACATCGATATAAAATATGTTAAAGTAAATATTTTTGTAGGTCCTCAAATTATTCTTTTTCCGAGAACATTGTGTTGGCACATAAACATACGCACGCTCAAAGTAAAGACACACACACAAACACACACTCACTCACGCACGCACGCACACACACACACACACACACACACACACACACACACACACACACACACACACACACACATATATACAGTGTAACACGGATATAAGAGAGTTGTCGGGACCGGAGAAGAAATCTCTTATATCCGGATTTCTCTTATATCCGGGTTTGGTCTATTATATATATATTATCACATGCTCTAATTTGGGACCAGAGAAAATCTATCTTATATTCTGGGTTTCTCTTATATCCGGGTTTCTCTTATATCCGGGTCTCTTAAATCCGGGTTACACTGTGTGTCTGTATATATATATATATATATATATATATATATATATATATATATATATATATATGTATATATATGTATATACACACACATAAATGGGACATTCATTGTTATATTTATATATACTCTATCCGTGGAGTTGAGCACTTTTAACTATAAATATAGGATATCTCATTACTATATTTTATAGTTAGATACATTACAGTTCAAAAGTTTGAAGCAACTCCCAGAACTAGCATGGGATGAGCTTGACAGACGAGTGAAAAGAAATGAAAAAGAAGCTTTTAGAGTCATTGAAAAAAGGATGGAAAGAATTACCAAACTTAT
>OZ038481.1:104872093-104884593 GCA_964036315.1 Acanthosepion esculentum
CAATACTAGTTTGAAGTGTAAGAATTTGACGAAAAAAAAAGACCAATCTTTTGTAATATATGCTGGAATCGTTAAAACGGAACAATAAAGATTCAAATTAAACGAACTGACGCCGGATATTTTTAAAGGGTTAATTATCGATCAAGTATTAACGGCGAATATAGACGGAGAAATGCGTTCTAGAATTCTAACGAAACTTGAACAGAATCAAAAACTAACACTACAAGAAATATCGGACGAATGTCAGAGAATCTTAAATCTGAGACACGATACAGGAGAAACCGAAGAAAAAGAATGCGTATACATACAAGTTTAAAGAAAAATGCTGAAAAAGAAAAAGTAATTAAAGTTTCAGATGTGAAAGTTTACATCTCGGATATGACTGTCCATTTAAGAATTCAAAATACAACAAGTGTGATAAAGTAGGACTTTTTTTAAGCGTTTCACCACAAGCATGGCGGGAAGTAACTAGCAAGCAAAGGTTTACAGAGAATTGGAGTGGGAAAAAATAGGAGTGATAGAGGAAAGGATGAAGAGAAGGATAGGGCATAGATCAAGGCATCTGGAGACGTCGATTGACATTACATTTGAATAGTTGGAGATTATAGCTATGAGGGAAACAGGAAAAGGGGAGGGGGTTCCACAGGCGAGAGGTGCGAGACATGAAACTATTGTAGTAGAAGAGACGGCTACAAGTCTGGAAACCAGCGAAAGCAGCTCATCGGAGCAGTTACCATGAAAGTATTTGTAAAAAAGACAGAGGGAGGCTACGGCATGTCTGTGAGAGAGACTGCAGACGAGATGCCAGATCAGGGCCAATTGTCATAATGTAAAACTAAAGATCAGGGCCAATTGTCATAATGTAAAACTAAATCAAGAAAAATCCTTACAGAAAATTGCGACGAAAAAATAACTGGAAGAAACCGAGAAAAATTTGTGGATGTGAAAATTAATAATGTGGATGTAAAATACAATTAGAAATTTGTAGTGATATTACAATAATCAACGAAGCCACGTGGAAAACTATCGCAAAACCTATATTAAACAGAACTTCGAAAATCGCATGTGGCGTGTTGGGTAAGAAATTAATTCTTTTCTAGGTGAAATGACTTGTAACGTTTCATTCGTAATAATTGTGTAAAAGCTAATGTGTTAAAGATCCTACAAACTTATTCGGTATTGACTGGATAGATTTAATTGAGCTGTGGGAATTACCTATAAATATTTATTGCAAAATTGTAAGTGACAAGCAAACAGTCTAAAAAAAAACAAAAATAAAAAAACAAAGCAAAAAGCGAAAAAAAAAAATAATAATAAAAAAAAAAAAACACAGTTTGAGAATTTAAAGCAAAAATTGACAAAATGCTTTCCCGGATATTCTGTCGGGAGTGTTGAGTCGGCGCTACAAAGTCAAAGCGAAATTCCAAAAGAAAAAAGTGTCAGCGTCAGTGTTTAACCCGAAAAGTATTGTGCCGTTCGCGGCATTGGATCAAGTCAACGAAGAATTAGGCAGACTTAAAAAAAATAAGTGTAATTGAAAAGACTGACCATACAAAATTGGCAGCACCAGCCGTGAATGTAAAGACGAAAAATCGCGTTTGTTCTGATTTTTCGAGAGGGTTAAAAACATGTACAGAACCCAATAACTAATTATTACCAAATCCAGCGGAAATCTTTGCGAATTTAAACGGTCGAAAATTTTTCTTGAAGACGGATCTTTCTGGAGCGTATTTGCAAATATAGGTTGAAGAAGAGTGTTCACAATTAATAACTATAATTACACATAAGGGATTGTATAAGTTCAACCGACTTACTTTTGAGATAAAAATAGCGTTAGCTATATTTCAACAAGCTATAGATATTATTCTTGCAGATTTTGATTTGGCAGTTGCTTATCTGGATGATATATTAATTAAGCGTATCTAAGTTACAAAATATCGGACAGTTTAAAAAGCTTTTGAAAAATACGAGAATACAGGTTCAAACTCAGTGAAGAAAAATGCGAAATGTTTTTTTCTCAAATCAATACCTAAAACAAATCATTGAGAAAAATGGTCGTTAGCCAGATCCGTCGAGGGCAAGTGCAATTAAGAATACGCCTTCTCCAAGAACAATTTGTTTAGAAAAGGCGTAAATTGGAAAAGAACTGATAAGTGTCAGAAGGCGTTTGATCAAATCAAGAAAATACTAACGTCAGATTAACATTAGCGCACAACGATCCGAAAGAAGAAATCGCACTGGTTTCAGATGCTAGTGATTAGGAGATAGGAGCAGTAAGTCTACATAAATATGATGACGGTAAGATAAAATCCGTCACACATGCTTCATGTTCGCTATTAAAGGCAGAAGGAAAAAAAAACTATAGCCAGATCGAAAAACAGGCGTTAGCAATATTTGCAGTCAAAAATTTCACAAGTTTATACACAGAAAGAGTTTTTGTTTAAAGACGTAGAACGGTCCTCTATTGTGAATTAATGTACATTATTTACATTATTCGGACTATTCTCCTCATCTTTGTCGCCATATTTATTACAACGTTTCGACCTTTTAGTATCTGTCTATATTTCTGAGATGAGGTATTATGTACACTATTTACATTATTCGGACTATTGTCCTCATCTTTATTGCCATATTTATTACAACCTTTCGGCCGTTGTACGCTCCGGCCTTCTTCAGGTGGTTGGAATGTCGAACTGAATCCTTTATTTCGCTCACTGGCGTAGACTGTTCTAGTTCCACGTGCCATGTTTAATGGATGTCAGTTACCAGTTATCTCCTGTTAATTTTCCCTCTGAAAGTTCTACACTGACTTAACCTGGTATTGAATTCACACTCTTTGGGTCCTGTCACTAGATCTAACTAACGCTTTTATCCACTGTGCCATCTATTCTTGAAGAAATATGTGTCCTCTGAAATATAGACACATATGAATTTATGGTTCGAAAAAAATGAATTCCTATGCATCCATAGAGTAGATTAAAACGCTGGAATACAATCTTATTAAATTACGATTTAGGATGGAATACCAACTGTCCCAAAAATTAGGACATATTGATAGTTTATCAAGATTAATACCAAAAAAATGCTGAACCGTTTGAGGACACTGTTATTGCAGCATTAAAAAGTGTAATAGAATTTAAAATGTATTATGCAATGTAGTACTAGCAGTATGCGAACTATCAGTTAACCTGGAAGAAATAAAAGTAAAAGCAGAACAAGTCATGTTTATTTGGAAAAAAAACGAAAGAAAGAAAGAGACACATTTAGAACGCAATTCAAACTTGAACACTTACCCACTATGTGATGGAGTACTGATGCTTGCAAAAGCGGATATTAAAGGAAAGTCATAGTGGGTATCCGGGAATTTCAAGGATAAAATCTCTTATGAAAAGCTATGTATACTGGATCAAAATGAATCAAGGCATCAAGAATTTGGCCCTAGTGTACACGCTTGGGTTTCCCACACTTAACTCAACCTTGTGTTACATCTCATCTCACTAGGGAGACTGGGTAAATAACAGTCCTTCGGAGACAGGCAGTTTGCTGTCACGCTCGCGATTGTCAAGCTCTTTACCTGCGGGCAGAGTACGACTCAGTCAGGGCTCTGAGAAAATGTAATCAAATGTGTTCCCATTATCACATTAACTTTTCATTATTTAATAATAAAATATTTAAATAATGAGAAGTTATTAAACCACAGACATGAGTTAACGGTTTTTTGCCGACATCAACAAATGTTCGCATTAAATAATTAATAAATAGATATAAACAAATAAAGTCTATAGTTTAAAAGCCTTAAAAGCTCAGCCCAATAATTAATGAGAAAACCATTTGTTGAAGTCGAAAAAAAAAGAAAAATAAAGCCATTTGAATAAACAAATAAACAAACAGATTAAACAGATAATAATGAAACGAAACCTTCTCGATACTTAACGACATGCGGCAAAGCCATAAAAATGCCTTTTAACGTGCTAGGCGTCCTACTATCAGTCTTGAAATAGACCCCCCAATGTACCTTGACATAAATTTTTCGAAAGGGACTGGTCTGTAGACAAAAAATAATTCTTAGTTCTTTGACCACCTAACCAACATGGCCGACACTAGCCGTTTCCATAACAACTAATGTTCCAAGAGACCACACTTATAAACACGCACTAACCAAAAGATAGCTTATTCCCAAATTCTCGCTTGACGAGGAAGCGTGACCAGACACCTTAACTCAACATAATTTCAAAAATTATATTAGGGGTCTCGGCTCTCGCTTTTGAAACATGAGAACTCTTATGTAGCGAAGGAATCATATTTTTAAAACAAAAAATATTATAATATAAGCTCTACTTCTGTATGGAGCACTGTCTTTTTGAAAATAAAAGCAAAAATACTAAGGAACACCGGATTATTTACCTAACGTGTTCTTTCCTATTTTTCTGCATACATGCATATATATATATATATATATATATATATATATATATATATATATATATATATATATATATATATATATATTACATTGCGGTAATACTTCAAAAAGAATATCGTAAACCCTTAAAACGAGAGGAAATAGAAAAATCAGCTGACCACATATGGAATATGGAAAGATAACAGGGATCATATCCCCCTGTGAGATGAGGCTAAAATAATAGAGAACATCACTGGAAAAGACGAAAACTTAAGGAATCAGGACATAAGCTAGGCCAAAAATTCCCCAAAGCCTGCCATGCATAGAAATGAATATAATATGGGAACCAGTAATACAGATTGCTAGAGAAAAGCAATAATAACAAAAATGCAATATGAGCTCCGGTAGAAAAATTGGTATTGAAACATTAAGTTTATAGGTCTCAAGAAATCATACACTGATATCCTCAAGGACACATATGCCATTGAATAAAACCGTTGTGAGTCCAATCGCTCGGTACGGCAGCGGTGGTTAACAAAAACTTGGAGAGTTGAGTAAAAGGATGATAATTGGGACATCCGGAAGAAATAGAAAAAAAAATCTATCCCAGTGGACGAAACAAAGGGTTCTGTTCGAAATTCGTATCACCTGAAGAAGGCTGGAGCGTACAACGATGCGGAGCAAACAAAGATGAGGACAACAGCTTCGTTAAAGACGACTGAGAATTTCTTCTTTTCGGAGGTTGGGTGTGGATAATAAAGTTTTAGTGATACAAGTCTTGTTATTTAATCCACAACTGGGAGTACCAAAGATGCATTCATATACTTCCCAATTGTATAGGGTGACCCCAAAAACGGGAACTTTTTAACAATCCAATAAAACCAAGAGTGATGGAAGAAAAATATTTAATTCATAGTAATTGAAACCTTAAAACATGCCATTTAAGAAACAATGATGGAATTTTCATTTCTTTTTAAATTACGTCCTGTAGATGGCGTCCTCCTGTACGAATGCATTCTTGAAATCTGCTGTTGAGATTCCTCATTGACTGCTGCAACATCTCAGCTGGGATACTGTGAATTTCATTCTCGTTACTAAAATGGAGAAATGTTTACTTGCTCAAGGTCACTGTCTCGCAGTGTTGCCACTTGCTCATGTCTGGCAATACGCATTTAAAAAATTCCCGTTTTTTGGGGGCCACCCTGTATTTGCTCGTAAGTTAATTTAACTTAACCTAACCACTTGGAATTGTAACTCAGTTGAAACAATCGTAGCCCTTATCTGTTATACCAGTCGCATATCTAAGCTTACAGCTCTTGCTGTTCCGTAGTGGTCACCCATCTAGGTACTGACCAGGTTCGACGATGCTTCAGTTCGGTGATAGTACGGGACCCGGTGTTTCAAAATAATGTGCCCGTAAGCCAGTTAGAAAGTTTGATTTCTTAGATATATAGAAAACCTTACCGGAAGCAGTTCTTTCAAAATTAATTTTCTTGGAAAGCGAACTAAACAATTGTAGGTCATTTGGCTTTGAAGCCACACGTGGAAGAAGTAAACGTCGCAGGTGCACGATCGTTTGCTTCGTCAATGTCGTACTTAAATAAAACTGATTGTTGTCATGATGCCAAATTCCCCGGTTCACTACCTATAGCAGAATTAATCCTCTCGTTTCAATGCATCAGTCAAATCAGATATGTTTATCAAGATTTTCGGTAATACGTTAACTTTATCCTCTTTGATTATCACAAGTTACCAAAATCTTTCCCTCGTAGCTTGCGCTTACATAGTGATATCAAGAGAATTCCTGGATCCAACTACGACATAATATTTTTTCTTTAGAATCTATGAATATGTCATCATAGTATATATTTAATGACTGTCTTCTCGACAAATGATATTTATATTGTGAACTAGAAGAGAAACTTCTCAGTATAAACGATGGCTTTTCTTTTTGTAAATCTGGAAATGTTTTAATTATCCTAATTTCTTCAGATCTGCAGACGATAAATCATATTTGACTGATTCACCTTCAATTGCTCCTCCAGGTCCGTTCATTCTTTATATTGCATGTTCCTAGACATGTTCTAAATCAATTCTAATTTTTAGCACATCTAGGGCGTACATATTGGATTCGCTCAAAAATGTTTTCATCCTCCGTAAACCACCCTAGAAATGTATTTACATTATCACAATCATTCAGTAGGGCATTGTATTCATTTTCTTGAACGTTTCTCCATGTTAAACACGAGGATTGCCGTATAGCATTTAAGCAGATTACAATTAATTTATTATGAAGCTTAACTAGATTAAACACGATGACATGAACAAGCTATTTATACATTATCTGTCAATATATCTTAGATGAGGTATTGTGTACACTATTTACATTATTCAGATTATTGTCCCCAACTATTGACCTCATCTTTATCCACTGTGACATGTCTCCTCAAGGCCACATGGCACATTGGATAAAGGCGTTAGTTACATCCAGTGACAAGACACAAAGAGTTCAATACCCGATTAAGGCAGTGAAGAACTTGGAGAGGGGAATTAACAGGAGATAACTGAAATCCATTAAAAACATGGCACGTGGAACTAGAACAGTCTACCTCAGTGAGCGAAATAAAGGGTTCAGTTCGATATTCCAACCACCTGAAGAAGGCCGGAGCGTACAACGGCCGAAACGTTGTAATAAATATAGCGACAAAGATATAGTCCTAATAATGTAAATAGTGTCTATTTATACATGTTAACAAAAGAGTTTGATATGATGTTTAGACATTAATCCTATGGAGTTCCACAAGGTGTTGAAGCAGATTATAAAATGAGTATATAATTGTGGTTACACACGAGGTCATTTGGCTTTGAAGCCGCACTTGGTATTTTGATGGATTAAACACGCGGTGTTTAACGGGATATTTAAACACATTTCACACGATGTGTTTAACATGGCGTTTAAGCAGCTTAAATAAAAGAGTTTATCGTGGTTTTTAGATCAATTAAATACACGGAGTTTGATAAAATATTAAAAAAGCAAGGAGTTTATTTTGGTGATTAAGTAGAGGAAAACACATAAATTTCCATGTTGTTTATACAGGTTAGACATACGGGATTTTATATTGGTTTTAAGTAGAAAAAACCGATGGTATTTACCACAGTGTTTGAACAGATTGAACACGAGGAGATTAATGATGTTCTTAAGTAGGTTGAAACGGTAGTGTTTAATACAGTATTTAAGCAGATTATGTATTTTCATATGACGTTTAGCATAGTATTTAAGCAGATTAAACGTGTTTAACATTACAAGGTGTTTGAGCAGATAAAATCCGTGTCATGGATCAAGGTGTTTAAGTAAATTAAGCATGTGTTTTTAAAACAGTGTTTAAGAAAATTAAACAGGCGAAAATTAAATCGCGTTTAAACAGATTAAGTACAAATAGTCTAATATGGTATTTAAGGAGATTAAGTGCATTTTTTTTTTAACTTTGAAGTTCAAATACATTTATTTACAGCAGTAATACATGTCTAGTTTTTATTCCCTGAAATGGGATGAATATATATTATTGTTATGGGAACTTACCCATAATAATAATGGACTTTTCCGGACATCATAAATACTGCACCTCAAGAGGAAGCAGCAGTCGTTCAGTTCAGGTCAGAGTCAGTCAGAGACAGAGTCGAAGTCAGACGATTACTGTAAGACATTGGAATAGTGATACTTGTCGAGACAACAGAGTTCACCCTAACCAAATCTGATATTCATTACTAATGCTTCTACTTCTTTGTACATATTTCTGTTTGTAATATATCTGTGTTATACCATACCTGTTTTCGAGTTATTCTTCATTGGTTCTACCTTGGGCCATCACCGTGGTACAAGGAACTTGGACCATAACAATTATATACATTGCTTGTTTTATTTTCATGCAAACAACTAAATATTTAATAAATATATTATATCCATAAATGTATCGTAGGAAATATCTTCAAACGATATTTACTGATATAGGAGCACCGTAAAATTTTACACGTCTAACAGCTTCTTTTCAGAGAATTTGAATATTCTCTTATAAAAAAATCAGCATGATTTTAATATTTCAATTGGGACATTACATAATTTAAAGTAGATTATAAAGTAGTGTTTCTGATCCAAGTCTACATTGAACCTCCTTTGCCAAAAAGATAAGTATGTTATTGCTTGGAAATGAGTCAACCCGTAAGGAATAATGATAATCTATAGCGTTAGTAGACATTTAGATTATTTTGTTTATTTTCTTTCTCCGATGGGATTTAAAAATAGAATAAACAATGTTACACATATATAATTTGAATACTATTTCAGGTTTGAAGTTTAGTCGAAATTTGGTATCATTCTCAGTCAATGACCATCAAAGCCATGCTTGTCGATCGACAGCTACATTGGGTGGCCACATCATCCGTATGCCGGAGAACCGCACAAATGGCGGCTTTTCAACGGTGAATTGGATCCAGGCGAAATAAGTGTCGATGATCAGTGCAGCAATATAAAAGCCACATTATATTTTCCCTAGTCAATTAAAAAAGTCCGCGATGTGTTTGTATATACTCTGTTCAAACAACAAAATCAAAGTTCCTCTAGCAGACAGATGAACGGCGTTGAAGACGTAACACGAGGATGTCTTTCTCTATTGTTATCCAAGGTTGCTTGAGATGCCGGGCTTGCGGAAAAATCTGCCTTTCTCTACCGTTGGTATAATCAAGTATACGAGAATCCAGTGTGCTTAAACAAATTAAGCACAAATAATTTAATATGGTGTTTAAGGAGATTAACTGTAAATGTCGACTTTAAATTTAAAAAAAAATATCTGTAATTACAATGACGACAATTCAGTGTACAGAACTTAAGATTGGAAGGAACGCTTCCGAATTTAACAACATGTTTTATTTATTCAACAAAAATGGGTGAAGAGAAATCGCTATACGAATAAAGTTGCTGACAAAAACTGTTGAGAAAACCACACCAAAGTAAAGCAACGTTCAGCCTATTCACTATTCAATGGGTATCCGCTGGAGATTAGCAGGTGCTCTTAGCTATCTGACAGGTCTAGATGGATACAATATCGCTACTTTTATTAACAACAGACCTCAATATATGAAGCTTGTTCTGTACTGCCAGATTTTAAGAGTTACATGGAGTTTTCTGAGTGGTAAGTAAGGTATGTGTATATAAATTTATTGTTGCCATCATGGCAAGGTATAGATGAATTATATGGTATCAGCAATAAAGCAAGATGGTAGAAATGTTATGCTCTGCAGTTCGGTTCCAGTTCATCTGGTGAATCAAGACTGCTGAATGTTAATGTAATATATTTAAAGTAAAAATACCTTTGTAGAAAGGTAAAATGTGTCAAAACCGAAGACAAGAAATAATGATGAATCACAGCTCTACAAATTCTAATAACTTTATCATTGAGCGAAAAATATTTTTGTTTTCTTTAAAGCTGAAAGAAACAAGTTCCTCACAATCAAAGTTCATAAAAATGTTTTTATCAACACACAAAAAATAAATTGTGTTAATATAGAGTGGAAAGTATGTATGTGATTATAACGTGAAAAGCCAAAATCTACGTTATGTTATGTGTGTGTGTGGCGTATTCTATCAGCTGGCAATCAGCTGAATATCAGCGAAAATACAGCTAATGATAACTAAGCCTGAAATACATTGTCTTTGCTTATTGGTCACTTGGTGTTATCGTAATATAAACCGTACAAACTGCTTTCTAAATAAGTTTTTTGAGGAGACACAAATTGAGATTTTACAGTAATATTTACATCCCTGTCGAAGCATGCTGAAGATTAGATTATTAATTTATGTTACGCTATTTATAGGAAAAGAGCGGATCGCAGGAAGTTAAAAAAACATTTTTATTACATACTGAAATGTTATTCATCGATAAATATATTTCCCAATTTTTAATATTGATTTTAAGGAGGGAAAATCATTTTACTGGATGTGAGATTTCATTCTTTGAGCATACGACACAGAAATGATTGTCTGCTTTTTCACATCTTTTGAGCTGTATCTTAAATACTTTGCTGATTGGTCAATAAATTCTGATGGGAAAATTTTGATTTGACATTCGTGATCCTTTGATTGCACAGAATTGGGGTGATGCCTGTGTGATTCTACTTTTTTTTACAGAAATATTAACTGAGTTCTACACCTTCAATGGAACACAGGAGAAGAGCTTTTTTGCAATAAGAATTGTTGAAAACATTTGCTACAACCGAAGTTTCTGAATACTCAAAAGGAAAAAAATATCAGTTGGTCCATTGTGTCATCTGGGAACTGGTGGAATGTCAATGTCATCTGGGAACTGGTGAATGCAATCTGGGAACTGGTGAATGTCATCTGGGAACTGGTGGAATGTACAGAAACACAAAGTAGAAGAACGAGCAAGATTAGCGATTTACTAAGCGTAGATTAGATGTGGCACAAGACCGAAAGTATGGAGCAGCGGTTGAGAATCGAACTGACTATTCAGAAAACTTGCTGACTATTATACCGGATCGACGTAACCTAGAGATTTAGTAAGCGTAACTTATATATGGCGCTAGGCCGTAAAAAAGTTAACACAGATAGATTTGAAAGAATGCATGCTGTTGCATAGGTTCACATCTTATATTTAGCTGTCGGCGAAACGTCACTGTCAACGATAAGGGTATCTTTCATGTTGCGTGACCTTTCAGGAGGTCGATGCTCATGGCTTTCCACAATTTCCTATCCTTTTGTCTTTTTGAACTCCCTCCAAAACCCTGCACCTCCATTCATTAACTTGTGGGATAGCACGCTATCTCCACCTTCAATTTGACGCACGCGCGAGTTTCACCCCTTCCTTTCACTTTCGGCTAGTAATAGCAGTAAACCGTTGTTCTTGGCCGAAAGTGAGGAAGCTGCTCGCTGCTACTGCTGTTCATTTTTCGCGCGCTTTTTGCTCTGACGTCACGGACAAATTGGCTTTTCAAAATCAGTCGCCGACGGTTCGCTTAAACCGGGCGGACGGCTCACCTATCTCTCGTCGGTCAACCATATATACAGACAAGGATATTTTAACCGGCAAACATTGCCTAGACCTCATGGCTCGTCGCTGTACCTTAACACATACGACACTGTCGTCACATTACCTTTCGTCCTGAAGCGAACATCTTTTTCGAGCCGCCTACGTCCATGAACAAGGAACTTTTGAAACCGTCAACAACACCAGAACGAGGACGTCTCATAATATCTCTAACTATTACGAACCAGTTACCTTAAAAAAAGATTACATTACACTCACAATTACAAACTCTCGCAGTGAGTATTTTCCTTTGCTGTGTATGTTTATTATTCACTATAAACTGACTTTCTGAACTTTCTTCCTGAGAAAATTTTCCCGCCTTAGCCATCTTGAATTTAAATTTTGGCGCGGAACTTTATCTACCTTTTTATCAACTACCACATTTGCAGTAACTTACTGAAGGTCTCCATTGAAGACAATCTACTTGGCCTCTTTTTCAACTATAACATTTCCAGTAACTTTACTGATGGTCTCCACTGAAGACAAATTACTTGTTAAATACTAATAAAATTTTATGTTTGTTCCCTTACCTTTCGTCGTTTTGCCTGTCTACTTATTTTTACTGTACATCTGTACAGTAGAAAGAACACGTCTTATATTTGCATTTTTATTTACTTTGTTTGTGGATCCGGTAGTTGTGTGTAGTGTCTGGCACAAGGCCTTATTTTCGTAAGCCAGTGCTGCAACGCTATTGGGTCCGCAACAAACTCATACTCTTCAGGTAGGTTATGCTTTTCTCTCTCCTGTTTCTCTTACCGTCAGTTTCTCTTGTGAGTATTAAATTTTCTAAGCCTTTCTTCTTCATTATGTGAATAAATTTCAACAGTCTTTTCCCGATGTTAATTATAAGTATACTTTTTGTTTCCCTTTTCTCTAGAACTTCACTGTTGCTCACATGTTCGGTTTATTCTCAGCGTCTTTATGAAGAACAGAATTTCTGTTGCTTCAAGTCACTTCTTGTTTAGCTTTCAGTGTCATATAAGAGGACTGATATTGCATAA
>OZ038481.1:104889593-104904593 GCA_964036315.1 Acanthosepion esculentum
TAGCATCAGTCGTAGATTTTACCCCTGAGTTATAAGCGTCCGGTAAAGAGGAATGCGAATTCTTACGTACCTATTCTTCGAATAAACACACAAATGACCGAGATGGCTCAATTCATGCAAGAACCTTCCAGTATTATTATTAGTAGGAGTCCTTGTTTAAAAATTTTCGCTTTCACTCCAAAGTGCTTGACCGGAATTAAATTTTCCGGGGTTATATATATATATATATATATATATATATATATATATATATATATATATATATATATATATATATATATATATAGATAGATAGATAGATAGATATATATTAACGTAAGGAGAAAGAACCGTAAGATTTATAATCCGTTGTTCTTCTTAATTATTTTTATTTTTGAAAGCAGAGCTCAATACATTTCTATAGAGTATAAACTTTATAAATTTACTAATTTAAAAATATGATCCCATCACTACACAGGAATTATCATGTTTTAAAAACAGAAACTAAAACTTTATATTTAATTATAGAATTAAATGAAAATCCCTAGTACGCTTTCATTTTCAAGCGATTTTTGGAATAACTTATTTTGAAATTTATTAAGTTTATAACCACGTACATTCTTGATAGTAATTGCTAAAGTTACGGGAAATTTAACCATTTTTATAAGGGGTGGTAGGGTGATCATTTTCATTGACAAACTGTGTATCAAAAGATGAGTTACTTCTAAAATCAGGTTAAGTTACGGGATGGGTAAGAATAGATTTTAAATATTAAAAAGACGCCATACTCATATTCAAACGATTCTTATGAAAAAAAAATCTTTGTGTGTAAAATTATAAATTCAACGGCAAAATAAAAATGTTGAAAAACTTTTTGTCTTTGAAAAAAAATCTCGACAACATGCGAAAAACGGATGTCATCATTTGTTGAACAGGTCACCAACGTCCTTCTTGATCGTTCGGCAGATCGTCGACATGTGACAGCCCATGCCAGGGGCGATCTTCGCGTTGCTCTGGCTTCCATCATTGTCGACTGTCTCCTTGACGGCGGCGACGAACTCGTCGGTAATAACGACCGAAGAACGAACGTTGTGGGCCTTTCGTTCGGCAGTAAAATCGTCCTTCCTGACGCGAAAAAAAAGCTTCTACCGCTGCTCTGCACTCATATTCCATTCTGGAAAGGGGTAGAGAGAAAAAAGTTAGTTAGCTGTCAAACTGTCGGGTATCTGCATATAGAACTTTTGTTTTTATTGCCTATTTCGTTTTCTTTTTGTCAAGTGTCGCTGCAAAACCCTATATACATACATACATATATATATATATATATATATATATATATATATATATATATATATATATATATATATATATATAATTTAAGTAAAGACAAACCACTTTAAGGTTCCATATAATAAATTATTTCACCACAGCCCTTTTAAAGGACCGCGGATCATCAGATTTTACTTCCAAAGTTTGAAACGAAAAATGAAAAGAAATTTACATATTTTTGACGGGCAGTACTAAGTATATGTAAATTAACGAAGTGAGGAAGAGAGTGGGGAGAGATAGACATGATTGAGTTAGATGTAACATTTCTATTTTCAAATTTAAATTGTTTGAGGAAATCCAGACATTGACACATTAAATCGGTTAACTTAACGGAAGTTATATATTGATATGGAAGGGGGAGAGGATTACCTAACTTTTCCTAAACTAAATATATATATATATATATATATATATATATATATATATATATATATATATATATATATATATATTGCACACTGACCTTCAATAGTAATATAAAATTGATCGATATAAAATTCATCTTTAATATGCCGTGTTCCTTCCGGACGTAGATGATCATGGTCCCCCTCTTGTCCCTTGTAGCTTTTAATAAGTTTTGTCTTTTTGTTATTTCTCCCAGATTCTGTTCTGCCATGTATTTCCTCAAGCTGTTTAAGTACGTATCGCGTTTATTTCCGGTGTCTATCTTTCCCTCTATCCGTCCTGGGAGTATCAGATTTTCCAAGAGTCCATCCTCATTACGCATCTCAGAAATTTCGGCTGCCTCTTCCTGATGTTAAGTATATGTTTCCACTTTGCTTCCATTCTCTCCAAAACCTCCTCTTTTAATCCCTTCTTCTCGCTCTCCTTCATTACATTCTGTAGAATGTTTTGTAGTCTCCTTTCTGTGCTTGCTATCAGAACTGTGTCATCTGCATATATCTTGTTACGTTTCTGGCTGACAATATTGAATCCTCGTAGGACTCCAATTTTTCTCAGAATTGTCTCTCTGAATAGGTTGAATAAATCCGGCGAGTAGACACATCATTGCCTCACATCCATTCCAATTTTCGTAAACCTGCTGAACCAATCCGTATGCAGGAGGTTTGCTGTCAGTAGAGATTTTTGATTATTCTAATGTCTTTCGCGAATATGTCAAAGTTGCTGAGCAGTTCTGAGAGATCTTTGTGGCGTACTTTGTCAAATGCCTTTGCGTGGTCTATAAAACGCAGATACACGTCCGTCTGCATTTGTAGTCACCTTTCTGACCATAAATATCACCTTCCTTGTTCCGGTGTCTTTAACGATATTGTCCTATCTCTGGTGTGATTCTGCGGTTCACTCTATTCTTCGGGACTAAACTTATATTAAAAAGAAGTTGTTTTTAGAAATTTTCACTTAAAACAAAGATTAAATGCCACTTAAATTAAAGGTTTACTGAATAGGTATGTTGAATTGGCGTATATGGGGGGGAGCTCTGATTGCATATGATTGTATGAGGATATGTAGCAAAGATCAGGATTGACGCTCCACCTGACTTCGTCTTCTTTCACATCGAACCATTTCTGTGGAAGAATCTGACTGAGTGAAACGTACTCCTTATCAATGGACTTATATCGCTGTTTCGCAGAGTTATCCCGGATTATTGCCACGAAGCAGCGAACGCTTCGGAAGAACTATGTAATTATTTTTAATATAACGGATGTCACAGCAAAATTCTCCATCCCACAAAATGTTTAATATCTAAAAATAAGAAAAAAAATGAAACACACAGAACTAATTAAGTTTCTTTTTTCCAGGTTTACAGATAAGACATCTAACCATATTAAAACCAGTAAGAATCACTGAAAAACTCTATGAGTTATTTGGCTAGAAAGAGAACAGGTTAAAATCGTTTTGTGTCGGACCCAGTGTCTTTTCATCTGAGTAATGGTGTGAGGAAAAATTAATTCAAGACTTCAGTAATGGCACCGACATTCATACTCTAGCTTCACTCTTCGAAGTCCGTTCAAGAACAATCAAGTGAACGGTGAATAAGTTGAAAAATGACGGATCTGTTGAGAGTAAAACTGGATCAGTTTGTCAAAAGAGAAAGAGAGATCATCAACTTAGAGCTAAAGACATCAATTAAAAAAAGATCCAACTCAATAGATAAGGCGATTAGCACGTAAGTTAGGAATTTCACCTATGAGAATCTAACGAGCAGTGAAAAAAGATTTGTAAAAGACATCGTACGTGAAACGTGTGAGGCAACTTGTTAACCAATGAGAGAAAATTCGAAGGTTAGAGAGGGCGATGATCATCTTGAATAAGTTGGAAGATGATCCTAATATAATAAATTTAAATTTAAATATTAAATTTGAATTTAATTTCAATCCTTCATGAGATTTCGATCCGTAGCTATGATTAATTAATGATTAACATGTCATTTTCGATTATGATCAATTTCATCACGATTCTTCTGTCAAGCTTGGGGAGTAATTGTAGATTCTTATTGCTCAAAATAGAGTATAAGAGTGTTATAAAAACATCAGAGTATCCCAGTAAGGTATCTTTAATCTTTTCTAAGATACAACGGTTCAGTGCGTAATCAAACAATTGGACAATGTTGCTGGTACAGCCGGTATATATATATATATATATATATATATGTGTGTGTGTGTGTGTGTGTGTGCGCGCGCCCGTGTGTGTGTGTGTGTGTGTGTGTAATACAGAAAAAGAGTTTATAGTCAAAGATGAATCAGACCAGGAAACAGTAGTATTAAAAAGTCCTTAATACACTCATGAAAAAATATAAATAAAAGTTTTTAACTTTGTAAATCAGGAGGTAAATTAAAATATGCGACAATGGTTTCGACCTGACTGTCTCTTCGGACGATATTTTTAAATAATGACAAACTTAACGGTATATTTAAAAAGAAAAACACAAAGAACGCTGTATAATAAATAAAAATAAATTAAAAGAGTCATGGTGTTCGGAAATCATGACATTGAGTGTAATAGAAAGAAAGGGGGTATGGAGAAGAAAGAAGAAGAAAAAAGAAGGGTGAAGAAAGGAAATGAATAGGACGGGAATGCAAGTGTATTGTAAATGTATACAGTAAAGAAGAAGAAAAGCAAATATGTAACTTAAATGTAAGGGAGGATAGGGAGGAGAGCTTATCTTAAGAATAACAGTGGATTTTAACTTTTCTTTACTGTATACTGGGTATAGGCCGTAGTCAAACCGTCACAGCAGGCCGTGTTAGATGGTGGTTTCTCCTGTAAAAGGAGTACGCCGTTACAATCCTACCGGAGTCTAAGGTGAGGGTTAAGTTTTCCAATACCTCCTTCCTCATTATTCGTCCAATGAATTTCAGTTGTCTTTTCCTGATTCTCAGCAGAAATGTTCTTTTCGTTGCTATTTTCTTTAAGATTTCCTCGTTGCTTAGTCGTGCCGTCCATGGAACTCTCAGTATCCTTTTGTAGCACGACATTGTCATTGCTTCCTGTTTTCTCATTATCCGTGGGGTAGTTGTCCAACATTCACTGTCATATAAGAGCGTGGATATCACATTTCTGTTTTTTTTTTGTGATTTTGGAAAGCCTTTTTCGCTAGTCCAATGCATATTCGGATTTCGGTGTCTCATATTCCATCTCCGGTTAAATCATTTCCCAGAGATTTGACTTTTTGCACCTGTTTGATGGTATGTATTTCCAATTTGGAAGTTTCATCTAAGGTTTGTCTCTTGCTGATGACCATTCTATCTTTCTTCTTACAGTTGATGGTTATTCTTTTTTAGCTAGCGTTCTTATACAGGTCTCTCTGTGCGGTCATAGATTTTTCGTTCTTTGTCAGCCATCGACACAATGTCATCTGCCTATCTTGTGTTGCAAAGATTTCGCTCCGCCTTCCGATAACAAATTCTGGTTGGGTCACCAGAGGCTAGCCCCGCTGTAGAGGTTGAATAAATCTGGGGAGAAGACATATCGGAACCTTGCTATAAGCCTCGTTTAATCGATGGTTCAGTTACACACACACACACACACACACACACACACACACACACACACACACACACACACACATATATATATATATATATATATATATATATATATGTATAAAAGTGAACATAGAAGTCAACACAGGCGATAGTCTGTTTCATGCTGGGTGCAATCGTCAGGCAACTAGATTGCATCTATCATGAAACAGACTGTCGCCTCTAAGTGTTGACTTCTATGTTAACTTTTATATTTACACACGCTCTATCTCTGATATTGAGCACTTTATCCCATAAATATAGCACACTTTAAGACTATGTTTCTTCATATATATATATATATATATATATATATATATATATATATATATATATATATATATATGTGCTGACACAACAATAAATACCTTCTATCACAGTTCATACAAAACGGATAACATGTACAGCAAAACTGAACACAGCCAGGAATTAAACTACGGAAAAATGAATGGTAGAACATTTGAATGGAAGAACACCAAAACCTCCACCACTACACCCACTAACACAACCACCAATATATCAATCAACACAGACTGATAAAATTATCATCACCGTTACCTACACTGCAATCGCTCCTAACACTCTAGGAACATTCACTTCATAACCATCTCCTCTACCATTAGTACTGCTTTTTACACTATCATTGTTTTTATTATCGTCATTGTTGTTATATTATCTGTATTATTATCATCATCATTATCATGTTTACCACAACTATTATCATAATTACGATTTCCATTATTGCCACCCTCTCTTTTTTATCATCATTATGGCTAAATTTACCGTTAACACATCAATGGCAATTATTAACATAATATTAATAATTGATATCAGAGTTATTATCATTATCAACAGGATCCCAATCGTCAACAACACACAAGCGGTTAGCGTTGAAAATACAAACATCATCATCGCCATGGCCACAAGCAGAACACAGCTTGACCAAGTTTGTGGTGAAGGTGCCGGATCAGCAGAGGCGCATATGCGGGTCTACATCTACGTATGTGCTTGTATGAACTAAAATACGTACATCTGCACATATGTGTGTCGATGCGTATGAAAGTGCCACCCCAAACAAACACAGAAGTGGATTACCCCTCCCATCACCCACCCTCGTCAAACAAGCATAAATAGATCCAATTCAATTTAAAAAAATAAATAAACCAGTTTGTCTGATGATCGCAAAAGCGTGAAACAAGATCACATATCCTTAACACTGGACATGTTAGCACTCTCACTGATATTGAGCGCTTTCCATTAAGTAATATAAAATAATATATATATATATATATATATATATATATATATATATATATATATATATATATATATATAGCACAAACACATATACAATATAAGATGACAACTGGAAAAATCTTATTTTTTTGCCGAAGCATTTCGTTTTTTGACTTTTTTAAGGAAAAATAAAATTGAAATTTTTGTTGTTGTTATAGTTACATTACAAATTACAAAATTAAAAAACAGAGACGCTTCTGCATAAGCTTCTTTCTGGTTAATGTAAATTTCCTTTATACTAAGTGTTTTTATTATTTATTTTTTTCCTTGTCGACAAAATATACACACACACACACACACACACACACACACACACACACACACACACACACACACATATATATATATATATATATATATATATATATATATACGCACACATATATGCACAGACACACAAACGATATACACCGTTCATTACTGTCAAACTCTCGGCCTCGGCGGATAGGAACCTGGACGAGACTTTGCCGAAGGGCAAAGTTTCGTCAAGGGGAAGTAGACGGGCCCTGAATCCGTTTAGGCGGCTTCGAAGGGAAATGTTTGGCTGAGCCTACGGGCTCGGAGAACCCACGATAAACTCGGCCTTGTGTCACATACGACCCACGTGTGGTGGGGACGTTAAATATAACAGATACACAAAAACACAGACAAATATATACACACGCAGACACACACACAAACTCACACGCATATATATATATATATATATATATATATATATATATATATATATATATATATTTATATACATACATATATACACAAACGCACGCACATACATACAGACAGACACACACACACACACACACACACACATATATATATATATATATATATATATATATATATATATATATATATATATATATATATATATATATATATGTATAATAGTAGAGGGTCAGAGAGCGATAAGAAATACTAGTTATAGTTATACTTATACAGGAAACGTTAAAAATATCAATGCAAACAACTTTAAATTTTGATATTCGGTGTATGTAGATGTTTAACTTAACTGATCCCTTTCAACTTTTTTTTTTATAGATTTTGTATTTATTTTTATTTATATTTGAATCATCTCACTTCCTATATAGGGTAGTTTTGTTAGGGAAGGAGATATGTTGTATGATCCTGGACGTAAAAATACCTGAGAGGACTCCGAAATTAGTATATCTTCAGTATACATTCGCCATATTGAATAGCTTCAATCTTTAAGTTTAACTTTTGACATTATCGCGCATTGTTTGGTTACGGATGAAAAATGGTAAAAAAATATATAATGAAAATAAATTAATAAATATTAAATAATTAATAAATAATGAATTAATTATAAATAAATAATGAAAAAGTATTTTGCATAAATGTATTTTATATTTGAGTATTATGTATAATGGTCTCTTTCTATCTGCATCTCTCTCCTTATGCGCGCTCACACACAAACACGTATATGCTTTGTATATACTACCATGACATATATAATTACGAACTAACCGTGATTTATCATTAATACTGAATGCAGGTCTTCTTAAGATTACATTTAACATAACATAAAATCTTGTTTTTGCTTTCTAAGAGAAATAGTGAATTTTACGATAGGGATAATTAAGCCGAGATAAGGATACAAAAAGCAAAAACTAACAAAATATATTTATTCAATAAAACGGATTTCATTTACTTAAATTTGTATGTATTTAAAACCCTTCCAGAACTTATTTAAGCAATAAAGTTCTTGGACTTAAGTAAACTATTTTCCAGAAAAATGTTTTAATCGAAATATTAAAAAATATTAACAGACAGCAGAGTCGCTCAATGAATGTGGAAAGTTTCCTTATCATCTATTCGATTTATTCGGTTGAATTTAACAGTTGAATTCAAAGCTAAACACATATTTAATTTGGAAAGGTTTTTCTATTGTATGTCTGTGTATCCATCTGTCTACCCATCTGTTTCCATCTGTTCTCATCTCATACCATGTCACTAAGGCGTAAGTGATCTAGACTCTCTACGGATGGTCTTTATTATCGGTGAATCTCTATACCTTCTTGCGAAGCAGAGTGTAGTTATACCCGTTGCTTCCTTTCTACTCATACTTCTAGCCTGCAGGCAACTCAAGTCTAAAGAGTTCAGTCTACCCTACGATTTAATCCATAGCTTGCTGCTGAACATATGGAAGTGAATATGAAGAGCAGGAACGAAATTTGAAATCAGTTAAACGATTCTATTTCCCACGTCCATAACACGCTACAGATATGGAAATGTGCTCTACCCTCAGTCTGTCAGTTAAGTGCCACACATGTCTCTTTCCATTAATTACTGACTATTAAGATTTTCTCGTAGTAGGTTGCCGTTTCTTTCTGCGATAGACTGGTTGACACCCAAAGCTACAGGACAGAGTCTCTCCTGCTATTCAACGTATAACTGATGGAGAGGTAGACTGATTCATCCATTTCCCAAGGGAATGTAACGACCCCCAACTGGAATTTGAATTTAGCTCTGTGATTTCTCATTCCAAAAGGTTGTCTATTACAGCATACCTTACGGAAATCATAATACGAATTGTCTTTCAAGTTGCTGAAAGTGTATATTTATACTTTTTTCACTACCTGTTTTAATAATTTGTATATAAAATATATATACATGTCAAATAATTTATTTTTGCTGTTTATTTGCATTTATAATTGTTTTACGAATATATTGTGAGCTTTAGACAATGCTTTTCTTTCAATATATGTTTCTAAATCCCTTTTTTTACTGTCCGAATAATTGTTTCACCTCACTGGATATATATATAGAGTGATACCTTGGCTTAAGACGTTTCTAGTTAAGTCATTTTCGATGAAACTTCGGGTTTCCCTAAATATTATGCGGAAAAATAAAACTCGGTAATTTTACTCGACATTACGTCGGCTGTTAAATTATTAGAGACGACAAACACTTAAATAACAATAAACATATAAAATCAGATTTAAATACATTAAAAAATAATATTAAGTATGTATATATATATATATATATATATATATATATATATATATATATATATATATATATATATATATATATATATAATCATAAAAAATAAAAGAAATACCATAATAAAGTTCAACAGATGTTCTTATTTCAAATTCCTGCGACAGACGACACTCGTGAATTGCTTCCGTTTCAAAACCGTTTTTGAATTCAGACTTGTTTACATCTGTGTTCCGGCGTTGACGCTTTTTCAATTACATTTGAATTGTGATTTAGAGTACATTTTTGCCCATGGTTCTGTAGAAAAGTCCCAATGTAGGTGCTAATGCTAAGTGTAAGATTATTTCGCTGGAAGATAAAGGGGAAGTTTTTTTTTATTCAGAATACTGTACCTACATATCATAAATATTGTAATTGGCATTGGGAAGTGCTTATTTCCGGTTTATAGTGTGGTTAATTCAACTTAAGTCGTTTTTCGACTTAAGATTTGAAATCCTGAACCAATTAACGAGGTAGGTTGAGGTATACCTCTGTAGGATTTTTTTTATTAATGTTCACCCAATACAAGTCCACTCAATGTAGAGGGTTACAAATTCATTGCGTAAGTTATGCTCTGCTTTCCTCTGCCCGTCTTGCCTTTAATATGTGCTGTAAGTTACAACTTTTCACAGCCCTCTTTCTTCATTATGGGCCTAAAATTTTTATGTTTCTTTCTGCTGTTACGTATCTTTTTTGTGTCCATTTTGTCTCAAACATTCAGGTCGGTAAATGTTGTTTAATACTGTTTATTATAAACAGAGAATTTACTTAACTATTTGTATCTATAAAGAATGTTAAACATAAAAATGTTTTAAAATTACAATATATATATATATATATGTATATATATATATATATATATATATATATATATATATATGTTGCCTGACGATTGCACTAGCATGAAATAGACTGTCGCCTCTAAGTGTTGACTTTTATATATATGTATATATATATTACAATGCATATATATATATATATATATATATATATATATATATATATATATATATATATATATATATATATATATATATATATATATATATAGATGGTTAGTTCTTTTGTGGATTAAAGGTTGGTTAATAATTTTGGTTTTGATAGGTTGATGAACATGCAAGCCAGGCATTATGGCAGACTCTTTCTGTTGCCTATGTGTCTGAATCAACAAGACTTAGTAATATCTTTAAGAATATAAAGGAAATGTTGTTTGTAATGCGGCAACTTAGACTTACAATCAGAGCGTGTCCAATCATCATCAGCTGAAATTTATCTTTGAAATTATATATATATATATATATATATATATATGTGTGTGTGTGTGTGTGTGTGTGTGTGTATTAATGTTTTACCCCAGTTTCTCCCTTAATATTCTCCTGTTGGAATTGTGAGTTTAAAATTCTTTACACTATCGAGGAAAATCTCTTAATTAATAATTTGATTTTGAATTTAAATGTATTACCCTTTAATAATCATTATTGATGATAAAATAATTAGGTTTTTTGATAATTGAATACTAAGGTCATCACCTAATATTAATTTAATTTTTTTAGGGAAATAGTAAGTACACACACACACACAGCAAGATCTCTAATATTACCTTCAAATATCACTCCATATTAACTTAAAAACTAAACTTTAAGTGAAAGAAATTACCAATCTAAAAATAGTCGAGAATTCATGAATAAAATTCAAACTGATAGAGATATCACCGTAATAATCAATTACAACTATAAGTAAAGTTATATTTTAAAATAAAATTTTAGTATTTTAATGTACATTCATTGAATATTTTTCTAATCGACTATTTCATATTAAATACCCAAAATTTTTGTAATAAAGTTTTAAAAAAACTTAAATTGCTAACAAACATCAAATTAAATTCCTTATAGACTGTTTAACCATTCAAATTTATATCAAACATTATAATATTTATGAACCCCCAAAATAACACTCTCAAAGTAAAGCAAACATCAGCATCTATTTCGGGTCTTTCATTCCAAAGAAAGTTAGTGACACTTTCTCTCATGACTTCCTTCTCTCGCTTTGTGTTTATGATTTTTTTCTCCTCTCCCCCTTCTATATCAATATATAACTTCCGTTAAGTTAACCGATTAAATGTGTCAATGTCTGGACCTCCTCAAATAATATTAAATATGAAAGAATAGAAATTTTAAATTACATGTAACTCAATCATGTCTATCCCCCCTCACTTCCTCACTTCGTTAATTTACATATGCTTAGTACTGCTCGTCAAAAATGTGTAAATTTCTTTTCATTATTCGTTTCAAAATTTGGAAGTAAAGTCGGATGATCCACTGTCCATTCAAAGGGCTGTGGTGAAATAATTTATTACATGGAATCTTAAAGTGGTCTGTTTTTATTTAAATGATATATATATATATATATATATATATATATATATATATATATATATATATATATATATATATATATATATATATATATATATATATTGCCATCCACAGACAGATTGTTTCGCTGCATCACACCTCTTCAGTGTGATAGACGCCCGATTGCCTCTAGCTAGGATCGAAACCTGACATGGCGTCAGTCGGGGATTCTACCATTAAGCCGTTGGCGCACAGCAGGGATGAAGCTGAATTTAAGCGTATTTATTTTTAGATAAACACACAGTGACTGAGAGAATTCGATCCGATTTATATATATATATATATATATATATATATATATATATATATATATATATATATATATATATATATATATATATATATATGGTCGCTGGCCATTCGATACTCGTCTATTATGGGGGCTAGCCAATCCCTCTTCCAGACACTCGCTCATTTGTGTTAGTTCAAAACCCACAGAGAAAAGCTGTTTTATACTGCAACTATACTGAGGAGACCTTAATTGCAGTTTATGGGAGAGAGTGTGTTTTCTAGCGTGATCAACAATCTGAACAAGACCAGCGCACTTAAACTGGCGGTCACGATGGCTTATGACTTCGTGTTAGCAGAGCTATCGATAGCCCAAAATGGTTCCATCTACCCAATTTCACTCACAAGGCTTCAGTCAGTCCGTGCTAAGATCTTCTGTCTATTTTAATACCACGTCTCCTCAGGCAAGTAGAAAGGATTCTACTATGATTTATTCTACTTACCTGAGGAAGCCTTGCGGTCGAAACCTCGTGTAGTAAGGTAGATTGCTATTTAGTGTCTCCGTGTATATATATATATATATATATATATATATATATATATATATATATATATATATATATATATATATATAATGTAAATTTTTAAAAACGTTTTCTCCAACCTCTAATCTTATTCACTTTGTAACCTACATACCCACCTTTTGTATATACAGACCGTTTAAAGATGTAGACGTGCATCGCCTTAGGATAACACTGTAGCTGAATACTTTGAAAAAGCAAAGCAAACTTTCATGATTCAATGTTCAAACTATATCTATAAACGCTCTATCCTCTATCCTCGATATTGAGCACTCTAACACACACACAAACACACACACACACACACACACACACACACACACACACACACACACACATATATATATATATATATATGATTAAACTAAAAATATCACACATCTTTCTCCTCGCCATTAGAAATTTGTTTCTCATGACGAGGAGAAAAATGTGTGATATTTTTAGTTTAATTATTTATTCATATATATAAATATATATGTATATATATATATATATTCCTCTCTCTCTCTTTCTCTCTCTCTCTCTCTCTCTCTCTCTCTCTCTATATATATATATATATATATATATATATATATATATATATACAGTGATTAAACTAAAAATATCAAATCTTTCTCCTCGCCATTAGAAAATTTTTTCTCATGACCAGGAGAAAAATGTGTGATATTTTTAGTTTAATTATTTATTCATATATATATATATATATATATATATATATATATATATATATATATATATATATATATATATATATATATATATATATTCCTCTCTCTCTTTCTCTCTCTCTCTCTATATATATATATATCTGTATATATATATATATATATATATATATATATATATATATATATATATATATATATATATATACAGTGTTATATATATATATATATATATATATATATATATATATATATATATATATATATATATATATATATATTCCTTTAAAAGGAATCTAACGAATAGTCCAGTACCTAAACAACCTTTTGTATATTTTTCCGTTCAGATTTGTTCCAAATAACGACGTTTGTAAGACATTTACACAATTCTTTGACAAACACCTGTTCGTTTTCTCAAGTTTTTTTCTATGGACGGACTCTCAGCAATTAAAGAAGACAGACAGACGAGGCAAAAGAATACCACAGGGCACAATGTGCGAAAAAGAACAGAGAAATAAAGAAAACTATTCGAACGTGAAAGATTTCAAAAAGCTATTCAAATCTCATTTGTTCCGCTTAAATTGCTGTTGATAGTGCCGGCTAACCCTGGTCATCTGAAACAGAATTGTGGGATCTGACATGATCGATCAGCGTTGCGCTGACGGCCTAAAACCCGCTGAGAACAATATATCATGCAATGTTTATTCTCTTTCCGCACGATGGTGCGAGGCGGCGCTTTATTAAGCTTCTCCCAAAGTGAAACAATGAAACTTACCGTAAAAAAAAAAACGCGTAGACTTGCAGTTTCTATTATATTAAAATATCGTTGCTCGGTAAATAATTTTAAATTGAAAAATAATATCCGCTTAAGTTTCTAAGATACAAAATAACATTAAATTGACGCTTTTTTTAAATGGAATTGTGGTTTATTTTGGGTTTTACCAGCGTGCATGATAATGGTATTTCAATATCGCTTTTATGAAAACCACGATATTTAATTGAATCATAGGACGGTTTTTCTCTATTTTTTCTCCTCTGCCTATTGTAAAGTTAGAGCTAGGCATGAGGAACTATAAAGTTTCTGGGGCGGTACAGGGAACCGACTATTTTTCTGTGACGCTAGAGTTTGAGCGATGCCTGGTGTGAGCGTGAGCCCGGATCTATCTGCTGACCTATCTTGCACAGTTCAAAAGCGAAGGAACGCTTGCAACTTTCAATAACTTCCAAATTAATCTCGTATCGTTTCATCATTACAGAGCAGACCCAAGATTTCTCCAGTCATGATAAACGGTTGTACTCTGAATGAAACTCCCTTGGCACATCCGTTAGGACTCACGCTCATACGAGACATCAAGCAGAACTCGCATACACGCTCCATAGCTAACGTCGCAGGAAAATAGTCTGTTCCCTGTGCCGCTCCAAAGATTTACTGGTTCATCATGCCTGTCTTTACAAAAGCCAGAACATACCAAATATTGCTGCCAGTTCTGAACCAGACCTGACCAAAACTCACTTC
>OZ038481.1:104907093-104992093 GCA_964036315.1 Acanthosepion esculentum
TATATATTTATATTTATATACATACATACATACATACATACATATATATATATATATATATATATATATATATATATATATATATATATATATATATATTAAATGAAAGTAAAAAATACTACATATGTATGGCCATTTCAGTGTGAAATTTTAGCATGTAATCATTGAGGGACATCGGATTGTTTTTATAAATCCAAACATTACGGACCATAGAAACATAGATTTAATATCGCAATATCTGATATACGTGAATAAATTTTTAGTTTATATATTGATATTTGCTCTTGAAATTCAATAATCTCCTTCTACATTTTAACACTTACACTGTATATACCTTAATAAAAATAGCAATTATTTTTATTACAAATCTGAATAGTTTTTCTGTGAATATTTTTTCTGTGAATATTTTTTCTGTATTTTTGGATAGATATCTCCTTTTCGGCAGACTACTATTTATTAGTTGATTTTATATATGGGTTTACTGGGAGCCATTTCATTAATTTGTGTGTTTTTATTTTGCTTTTAACTATTAGGCATGGCGTGTAATATTCAGTTTTCCAAATGTAAAGCAATATTTAACCGTCATGTTTCTGACATTTTCCACAAAAATCTTCTCCAAAGTTTAAAATAATTCTCTTTATTTATATTTACTAAATGTAAAGGAACTGAAAAGCTGCTGTCAGTGATATTAGCACAAAATATGGAATATTCATCCTTCGTGTTTGGTTATTTCAATGCATCTTCTAAAATCTAGCCCTGTCATCATGGCTATCCAATGTAGCTCTGGAATCATCGTTAAATATTACTTTTGAGAAATCAGATTCTATGTACTACTTCGATTAATTAGCATGTTAATCTTTCTAATCTTTCTTTTTTGCTTTGATTGATTTTCCATCTTGTCCAAAATATTCGCCATCTTTTCACCCATCTACATTTCCAATGCTAAACTTCACCTCCTGCTGTCAAACAACATTTCTTATATTTTGACATTGAATTTTTCTGAGGTTTCTTCTTGTAACATTTTTAAATCGAGGTGTTTTTTGGTTCTCATCGGGCGTCATGCATTTTTTTAAAAATTCTTTATAATTCTTCATTGCAATTCCTAACATTGTTTTACGTTATCTGACTAAATATTCATTATGGTCATCTTCTGAGTTTCATCGATCACAAATCGATTATCACACACACACACGCGCGCGCGCACTCACACACACAGACACACACACACACACTATCTCTCTCTCTCTCACTCTCTCTTTCTCTCTCTCACTCACACACGCATATATGTGTATGTGCATTTTGTTATTAAGGATATATATTTAAAGAAAGTATGATTTAAATTTTCATCGGATACCAGAAAAATGATCCGTACTGTCGGCTTTCATAAGCCACAATGAAAGCGGTTTTGTTGTTACTGCAGTGACCATATGTAGAAATTGTACGTTTTGCGTTATGTCACCTCTATATTTATTCAAATAGTGTGTCTACACAAGTCATGCCACTGTTTTACACTATCGTGTCTTCAAGCGTCAGTTTTCGTTTTCTTTTGAAGGATTGAAATGCCTTTATAATTTTACTCCGATGTTTGATAAAAATCATTCTTCCGACTAAACATCTATTAATACACACATAAATATGCAAATTCTCTGTCTCTCTCTCAATCAACCTTTTCATATCCTGACTCTCTCTCTTCCAAACTTCCACAGTCTCTCTCTCTCTCTCTCTCTCTCTCTCTCTCTCTCTAACACACATACAGACACACGTACACACATATAAATGATGGACTCTCCCATCGAGTTTGATGTATTAGGTTTCGACCACGAACTAATTATCTGCATGCTTATGACGGGCATAACTTTTGAGACCGGCTCGAGAATTAGTCAATGGCCACAAACAGTACAGGAGAATGTAATGTATCCTAGTGCAGTAGAAACACTGTTAGTTGACTTATTTTGCTTTCGTCTTTCCCGTAGTTCAAATGATACTTACTTCTTGATGGTGCATTATTCCTGTATGGCAGCTAGAACAATACTCTGATCTCTTCATAGCTACCTCGTCAAAGTTCTTGAATTGAAAGTTGACGCAAGAAACGTTGCTATTCAGTTTATCTTTATACCTGAGCCAATGTCTACCAACATTTCTATGGCCAATATAGAGTTGACTGTAGAAAAGAAATTTTGGCATGACATCATCACTCATCATTGCCACATGGCCTGCACAAACTGCTCTCTCTCTCTACCTCTCTCTCTCTCACACACACACACACTTATATATATATATATATAGATGCACACACGCAATTATAAATTACACATTTGTGTGTATGCACGTATATATATATATATATATATATATATATATATATATATATATATATATATATATATTGTTGTGGTAGGATCCACCTAATCTGCATAGGTGACTACCAACTATATAAATAATGGTTGGTACCGGAAGACGAGGGGGAGGAATCACGAGATCCAACTAGAGACTCTGATCGACTGCGACTAGTCAACACATTCTCCAGGAACGTCTTCCCAGAAATATACAGAAATACTATATGTACTTATTGTGTACACTTTCTTGTTATAATACATTCTTGTTCTAAGTACATTTTGTGTTGCATTATTATTCCATGCATTAGGCGAGATTCAACAATGAGTCAAGACTCAACAATGGCGACGAAGTAGAACGAACCATACGTCAAGTTTCAACAATGGCCACGAAGTAGAACGAACCATACGCCAAGTTTCAACAATGGCAAAGAAGTAGAACGAACCATACGGAAAGAAGAAAGAATTAATAGTGAGAGTTTTCAACAATTGGGACAAGTCATTGAAGAACCCAGGCTGAAAAAAAAAACCTATTAATTCAAAGTCCAACGTTAACATAACGACGAAGGATTCTGAACTTCTGGATATGTAGAACTCGTTAAAAGACGACTAAGCGTAAAGGAACGTTCACTCAGAAAAATTGAAAGGTGTCGTAAACGAATAATGGAAATTTTAAATTAAAAAATTATCTACAACGAGACACCCTCTAAAAAGAAAAATTAGCCGACTACAAAAACATGCATGGATTAAAAGGAGCACAAATACACCGTGTCGACTTTGAAAGGTAACGAACTTTAAAAAAAAATTGTTTTTTTATTTGTTCAACAATATAGTGACGAATTACCTCTGATAAGAAAATCAGACGTTGTCATTGAAATACGTGAACAGAAGTCGAAAACAAAAAAAAAAAGTCCGACGCTCTCTGTTCACGAAAAAAAAATACCAAAGTTGATTAGCACGGGCGTGAATGTAAAAGCAAGACATAAAATATAAAAGTCGTACGTTGTTTCGATTTTTTTGGTCAGCTTATATGATATTCGTGGATACATAAATTAAAAGTATATTCCTTGTTGCATGAACACTATCAGCTAAAGATGGATGAACTATCCAAGGTCATATCTGAATTATTCAAATCCCAACAGATAGCACAGCAAGAACAACTGATAGCAATGCAAAAATATCAAGAACGTCAAGAGGAAAGACTTTTAGAAATTCAAAAGTTAACACTGGAGAAATTAAACAACTATCAGGCAAATGAGGGAACTATCAGGCAAATGAGGGAAATTCTTTATATTCTAATAACACCATATTTAATTCGCTGGAAACTTTCAACTATGTGCCAGACGAAGAAAAAACGTTTGAAGCGTACTTTAAACGATATGAAGATATTTTCTACACAGACTGTGAAAACTGGTCAAATTCAAGAAAAGTCAGTCTATTATTAAGAAAGCTAGGTACAGCAGAACATAGCAAATTTGTAGATTTTATTCTCCCGAGAAAAACAACTGAATTGGAATTCTCGGAAACAGTGAAATTGCTAAAAGAGCTGTTTGGAGCAAATATGTCGCTTTGGCATAAGCGATGGTTATGCATGAATGTCTCTAAATCCGACGATCAGGATTACTTAACATATGCATCTATAGTGAATAGACATTGTGACAATTTCAGATTGGCAGAGATTACGGTTGAAGAATTCAAGTGCTTAATTTTTGCTCAAGGACTGGTATCCAGTAAGAGTGCCGAAATAAGACGTAGAGTTTTGTCTAAACTCGAATCTGAACAAGGCCTTACCCTGCAAAAGTTAGCAGAGGAGTGTCAACGGGCCGTAAGTTTTAAAAAAGTGTCGCAAAAAATCGAAGAAGCTGGCAGGGCTTATATTAAAAAAATAAAAAAGCAGTCAAAGTACCCATTAGAGAAAAATTGGAGAAAAAATTCGGCGTATTTTAATAATAGACAAGAAAATAAAAAGAACGAAAATAAAAAAGTCCCACCATATAATTGCAGACGTTGTAACAAAAGACATTGGGAGGTAAATTGCCCATATAGAAATAAGAAATGTTTCGTGTGCCAAAAGAATGGTCACAAAGGATCGTGTTGTAAAACGAAAAAATTCAAGAGCCGAATTAGACAAACAAATTCGAATATCAAATCAGATAGAGATTTGAGGAAATATGTGACGACTGAAATATTCAAAAAGAATATCAAATTTCAACTCGATTCGGGGTCAGATTTAACAATAATGAACGATAAAACATGGAAAATTTTAAAAAGGCCTACAATAATGAAGTCAACGAAACTCGCTCGAACGGTAACTGGAAAGCAAATTAACTTCGAAGGCGAGGTTGTACTTGCAATGAAATTGAATGGGATCGTTAAAAAAATAAAAGTTTTCATTCTGAGAAATGGAGAAAACTTGTTGGGTACAGATTTTATTGAAACATTCGAATTATGGGATAAACCGTTAAACTCATTCTGCAGAAAAGTAGAAAGTAATACGCAATCAAGACAGGACATTAAAGATGAATTAAAGAAAACGTTTCCGGAAACCTTTACACCTGGTCTTGGAAGATGTAACAAGTTTGAAGCTAAATTTGAATTAAAACAAAATACTATGCCTATATTTAAAAAGAAACGTAACGTGCCTTTCGCAAGTGTAGAGAAAGTTAACGAAGAACTTGATAGGTTGGAAAAAATGGGAATTATTTCAAAAGTAGAATCTAATTCATGGGCTGCGCCGATTGTGTGCATAAAAAAGAAATCAAACCAAATCAGAGTCTGCGTTGATTTTTCGACAGGGTTGAACTCTGTAATTAAGGACTACCATTACCCGTTACCGAGTCCTGAGGAGATTTTTAACAAGCTAAATGGCGGAGTGATTTTTTCAAAAATCGACTTATCAGATGCCTATCTCCAAATTCCCGTCGAAGAAGAATGTTCGAAGTTACTAGGGATAAACACGCATAGGGGTTTATTCAAGTACAACAGGCTTCCTTTTGGTATTAAAGTGGCACCAGCCATTTTTCAACAAGCCATGGACGTCATGTTGAATGACTTAGACTTTGCGTGTGCCTACTTAGATGATATTATAGTAAGGAGTGCAAACGTCGACGAACATCGAGAGCACCTCAATCAAGTATTTAAAAAGATTCAGGATTTTGGATTTAAAGTCAAAGAATCAAAGTGTGAATTTGGTTTGGAGGAAATTAAGTATTTAGGTCACATAATCAACAAAAATGGCAGATTTCCAGATCCGGAAAGGTCCATTGCGATTAGAAACATGCCGACGCCCACTAACGTGGCGACACTACAGAGTTTTCTGGGGCTCGCGAACTATTATCAAGCGTTCATTAAAGGACTGTACAATCTAAGAGCTCCGTTGAATGAACTACTGAAAAAAGACAAGGCATGGGAATGGACGGTAGAATGTCAAAAAGCCTTTGATGAAATTAAGAAAATGCTTACGTCCGACCTCTTTTTAACCCATTACAATCCTAAACTGGATATTGTAGTGGCAAGTGATGCTAGTTCATACGGGGTAGGAGCATGTATTCAACACATAATGCCAGATGGTTCTAGAAAACCGATTGCGCATGCTTCGAAGGCATTACTCCCAGGAGAGCGAAGTTATTCACAGATAGAAAAGGAGGCGCTGAGTATCATTTTTGCCATAACAAAGTTTCATAGATACATCTACGGCAGATATTTCAGGTTAGAAACGGACCATAAACCTCTGATCACTATTTTTGGGTCAAAGAAAGGGTTACCCGTTTACACGGCAAATCGACTGTTAAGATGGGGAACCATTCTTCTCAATTATGATTTCCACATAAAGCACCTATCATCCAAAAATATAATTCATGCGGATACCTTATCAAGACTCGTACCGAATAAAGATGAAGGATTCGAAGAAACAATTATTGCAAATATCAGAGCAGATTATGAGGTGAAAAGCATGGTAAACAACATTGAAAGAGAGCTACCGGTTACATCAAAGGAAATCAAAAAAGAAGCTGAAAGCGATGATTTCATTTTAGGAATAAAAAGTAAAATGGTAGCAAATGACCAAAAAGTTCAGGAGATCTATTCAATTTGTGACGGAATTTTATTATATGGTGAGAGAGTAGTAGTACCAAAAAAGTTGCAGAAAAGAATCCTACGGGACTTTCATATGGGTCACCCGGGGATTAATAGAACAAAAAGCTTAATGCGAAGCTTTGTATATTGGAAAGGAATGGATGTGGATATCGAAAACATGGTTCATCGATGTAAAGGGTGTGCGTTAGCAGCTAAGGCACCACCTATAGTACACAAACCATGGCCAAAGACGGATCATCCGTGGGAAAGATTACACATTGATTTCGCTGGTCCAGTAGAAGATTATTACTACTTAATAGTGGTAGATAGCTTTACAAAATGGCCAGAAGTACTACGCTGCAAAAAGCCTACGTCCAATACCACAACAACTTTTTTGCATGAACTATTTGCACGGTTCGGTGTGCCAGAGTGTATTGTGAGTGACAATGGTACACAATTCACTTCTGACGAATTTAAGGAATTTGGTGAGTTATATCAAATTAACCACATAACGACGCCGCCGTATCATCCGAGATCCAATGGATTCGCAGAAAGATTTGTAGATACGTTAAAGTGCGCTCTGAAGAAAGCCTCAGGAGTTCCAACGGAAAAGGCGCTTCAGCAATTCCTACTAGTATACAGAATCACGCCTAACCAGAGAACACCATCAAACATGGCACCAGCTGAAATAATGTTCGCTAGGAAAGTTAAGTCAGTGTTTGACAAGCTTTTGCCAGGAAGAAATAGAATAAAGAACACTATGTATACAGCTAGAAAAAGATACACCCCCGGAGAGAAGGTGTTTTTCAAGTGCTATAGAAACAACATTGAGTTCTGGGAGCGAGGCATAGTGGACAAGAGAATCAGTGACCTGATTTACATAATAAAAGGGCCGAAGAATACTCATAAGAGGCACCAGAACCAACTCAAAAAATGCTACGTGCTAGAGCATGAAGAGAGTATACCGGATGAGGAGGAAGATCCCATTGATGTAATGTATGATACTTTTCAAGTAGAACCTCCGCAGAGTGCTCATGAACATAGAAGATCCGGTAGGAAACAAAAGTTCACGGACCCATTGGACGTGAATCCAAAACGAAAAAGATATTGAAAAAAAAAACAGATATACATATGAACTATGCAAAGGGGATCAACAAAGAAATAACCATAATCATCATCCCATATAGAAGCCAGTTTGAAATCCAAAAGGATTCCAAGGCTTGGGAGGGGGGTGTTGTGGTAGGATCCACCTAATCTGCATAGGTGACTACCAACTATATAAATAATGGTTGGTACCGGAAGACGAGGGGGAGGAATCACGAGATCCAACTAGAGACTCTGATCGACTGCGACTAGTCAACACATTCTCCAGGAACGTCTTCCCAGAAATATACAGAAATACTATATGTACTTATTGTGTACACTTTCTTGTTATAATACATTCTTGTTCTAAGTACATTTTGTGTTGCATTATTATTCCATGCATTAGGCGAGATTCAACAATGAGTCAAGACTCAACATATATATATATATATATATATATATATATATATATATATATATATGATGGACTCGAGATCGACATATGAGGTTCAGATGATCACGAAATAATTATCTGCATGCCTATGACAGGCATAACTTTTGAGACCGGCCCGAGAATTAGACAAAGACCACAAGCAGAACAGGAGAATATACGCTAACTGCAGTAGGAACACTGTTAGCTGACTTATTTTGACTTTTCGTATTTCCCGTAGTCCAAATGACACTTACTTCTTGATCGTGCATTATTCCTGCATGGCAGTTAGAATGATACACTGACCTCTTCATATCTACCTCTTCAAAGTTCTTGAATATAATGTTGACGCAAGAAACGTTGCTATTCAGTTTATCATTATACGTGAGCCAAGGTCTACCAAGAGATCTATGATCACTATGGATTTCACTGTCGAAAAGAACTTTTGCTATGCGATTATCACTCATCCTTTCCACATGTGCAGCCCAACGTAGTTGTGATGACATTATGAACACCTTCATGGTACAAATCTTGCATTTCTTACAAAGGTCGGTATGTAACGCTCGATCATCAAACGTTAGGTCACAGATTGTACGGAGACAGCCGTTATGGAAGACATCTAATCGATTAGTGTGACATCTATAAGGTGTCCAAGTGTCAGAGCCATACAAAATATTTGATAAATCGACAGCTTTGTACACTTGTATATTAGTGCAAAGATTTATTCCCCTTTAGTCTCAAAACCTATGACGCAGCCAACCAAAGGAAGCGCTAGCTTTTGCAATGCGATTAGCAATCTCGTCAGTCAAGTGATGCACTTGAATGTACCATGCTCCCGAGGTAGATAAAAAAATTCCACATACTTGAGATTCTTTCCATCAACTTCTAAAGGGACATCAGGAAACTTACAAACAGGGGTTTTCTGTTTTACACCACTAATTTTCTTCGGAATCGGGCAAGGTTGATGAATAACTTCAGTTTTCTTGACGCATGCTGCAGAAAATGTTGAGTATATCTTGAGCTTCCTCTAAAGAGTTAGCTACAAGGACAGCGTCGTCTACAAAAAGTAGATCGCGTATAATACTAGTACGTAGAAGTGGACTTACAACCGCTGATGGTTAAAGAGTGCATCATTTGTTAGAAAATGAAATTTAACACCAGTTTTTGTATCGCGAAAAGCAAAACCACAGCATCACAGAGAAGAACTGTGCAAACAAAACAGGCGCCATGACACACACGGGCCTGCAAACGCGCACGCGCGCACGCACACACACATATATATATATATATATATATATATATATATATATATATATATACATATACTTAATAATGGTTTTGTAGTCCGAGTGTACAGATCATTTTCTTCTTTTCCGGTAAAAATTTGATTAAAATTCCCCTTTCTCTCTCTCTCTATATATATTACTCTCTCACTCTCTCTCTCTTTCTCTCTCTCTCTACATATATATATATATAGATATATATACATATACATATATATATATATATATATATATATATATATATATATATATATATATATATATATATATATGTATATATATATATATATGTATGTAGATATATATATGTAGAGAGAGAGAGAGAGAGGGTGAGAGTGAGTGAGAGAGTAATATATATATAGAGAGAGAGTAAGGGGAATTTTAATCAAATTTTTACCGGGAAAGAAGAAAATGATCTGTACACTCGGACTACAAAACCATTATTAAGTAAATGTTATTATTAATGTTGAGACTATACGTCTCTATATTCTGTTTTGCGTTAATTCACTTCTATATTTATTCAAATATTGCGTATTCACATGTCATGACGTTTAATAACGGATCGTGTTTTCAGTTTGCCTTGTGTCGTTTTTTGTACGTTTGAAATATATTTCTTGTTTTACTATTAAATCTGGTAAAATCTCACTGATGATGAGTTTTATATTCGGCTTTTACAGTTGATGTGATATAGTATATTTTTGTTACTGACATGGATTTTTTTAATAAATCATATATAAAAAAAAATATATTAAATATAAAAAATCGCGCCCAATTAAAAGATTAAACACAAAATTTGACTTACTCGAAAAACACATTTATTAATCATGTACACGTTGTCTCACTTGTTTTTAAAAACTGTACCCCATCGTAGAAGGTTGTGACGTACTTTTCGACTGTCTGTACAGACTCAAGTTTTTGTTCATATAATTGTTCTGTAGAAACCGAAACAAATGAAAATCCGAAGACGTCAAGTGAAGAGAATACGGTTGGTGCTGGAGGGTTTTCCATTTCAACTTTTTAAGATCCTTCTGCAAAGTCCGTTTTGCAATATCCGGTCTTGTGTTGTCGTGGTGGAAAATGGCACGATCACGTTTTGTAAAAAATGGCCGTTTTTCCTGAACCCTAGTCTCTTCAAATACCGAATTGCAGTCGAGATAACGATTTTCAAAATCTTAGCAATCGCTTGCGTCGAAAGCTTCGGTTTTTTCTTCATGGTGACAACCAGTGCGTCTTCTTCAACGTCGGAAGATCGCTCGGATTGTGGTTGAATATTTAGGTTAAAATCAACCTGACGAAATCTGTCAAAACAATTTTTGACCGTCCGAAGATCTGGAGCATGATCCAAATAAACCTTCTGAATGTATACTTCATTCCGAAATTCATAATATGGCGAAAGAGTCACTTTTCAACTTCTATCTTTAAGGCATACTTCAGTAATTCTTTCATCAGTAAATAATTATAATCAGTATAAGTCACGTTGCTCTTTACTAAAATACTAACAAAGTGTGGAGGACAGTAAATTCGCTTCACTTGGAAAAGAACTATTTGAAATACTGAAAAAAATAAAATAAAAATAGTAGCAGCAATCAAATAAAACAAAAGGGAAGAGAAAGAGGAAGAAAACGTCACCACATTTAAACCCAATTCCGAGAGAGGGGGAGGTGCTAGTCCGCCCGTGGACATCGGAAGGAATCACTCCGCGACTGTGTCCAGGTGTTCGTTAACTGGCCACCTGATATTTAACAAGCTTCTCAATAGAAATCTTAAAATAGACGACATGGATAAAATTCAATACCATTAGAAAGAAAGAACAGTTATGAAAACTAAAACAGTTATTAATAGAGTGAGAACGAATTAATTCTTAATTAAAATAATAATTTGGAAGAAAAAAATGTAGAAAAACCAAAAAGGCATACGAGAATGTCCTGAACCCGAGTCTCTTCAGATGGCGAATTGAAGTCAATATAACGATTTTCAAAATATAAATAATCGCTTGCGTCGAAAGCTTCGGTTTCTTCTCAGTGGTGACAAGTAGTGCGTCTTCGACGTCGGAAGATCGCTCGAATGGTGGTCGATCATTTAGGTTAAAATCACGCTGACGAAATATGTCAAAATATATTTTGAGCTTCCGAGGAGCTGGAACATGATGCGAATAAACCTTGTGAATATATTTGTGTCGCAGTTCCGACGTTTACTTTCCGAAATTTATATGGCGATAGAGTCACTTTGCATCCTCTATTGTTATGGTATACATTTGTTGACAAAGCGTTCAAATTTAACAGATTCTGACTTACAACTGAAAGATGCAAGGTTTCTATCTAGAAAACACCAGAACTCGTTGACAAAACAAACGCAAGTACCAACTTGCGGCCATTTTAAATTAACAATGGAAACCAGGCGCGAACATTTGCAGTGTTCATTCATATACACGATATTATGAAAAGACAACACTTTTATTGCATAAAAATTAGTTAATAACAACTAAATTATTGCAAAAATTATAATAAAATTATATCATGTTGAAACACTGTCATCAAAGTTAAACTATGTCGAACCTGGTCAATACCTCTGTTGGGGAAGTAGACTCCTCCTTAATTTTCTAAACGTCCAAATTGTTCCTAAGGGGCGCTCTCTCGACACTATAAATACTTAGCGATTTCGTCCTTCGCCCTCTCTTTGACTTTTCATTTTCAGCGGACACTACGACAATGTAGGCTCGCACAGATGATCCCGTTTTCCCCTTTGTGGGCAGCACTTTACTTTGCGTTTCCTTGCGAAAACGTCACGAAACATACATACACGCACACGCATGTACGTACGGATATTCATTAATGCATTTCTTGGAACACAAATATTACACAATTATTTGTTACACATATACATTATTGTTTTGTAATTTGTATCCGTTTGTTGGTTAATACAGATCTAATATATATATATATATATATATATATATATATATATATATATATATATATATATTGGCGCCTGAAAATTAATTTCGGTTGAGCTCTGTGGGAATGAAGCGTGGGTTTGTGAACAATGAATATTAAAGCTAATATAGCATGACTCTTCGGCAGAATTGCGTCACTGTCAGTCACTGTGTGTTTATCTAAATCTAAAAATAAATACGCTAAAATTCCCCTTCATCCCCGCCGTGCGCCGGCGGCTTAGTGGTAGAATTTCCGACTGACGCCAATTCAGTCGGGTTTCGATCCTAGCTAGAGGCAACCGGACGTCTAGCCACACTGATGAGCTGTGATACAGCGAAACAGTCTGTGGATGATAATAATATATGCTATTAAACAAACCATATATATATATATAAAACGGTCTTTGTTGTTTTCATTTACATTTCTTTTAAGTGGACTCATATTTGTAGTGGATTCTATTTCAGGAGATACACGTGTTCATCTCACAACCCGACCCACTACAACTTCTTGAGTATGTTAGGTGCTGCAAATTTTGATGTGCTGTGGTGTAATTGTAACAGCTCTGAATTGGAGACCCGAGTTCCACTTCCAGTTGGATTCGTTGTGTGGGTTAATTAGTAGTTCTTGTATCAGTAAATAATTATTATCTCCAAAAATTTCATACAAAGTAAAAATATTTTCTGGCATTAAAACCATGAGGAACCGTAAAAAAAATAAATTCTTACAGAAAAAAACATAAACACATAATTTTCGCAAGGTAAAATAAGTATTATTGTCATATGATAGGAGGCTGTAAGTTGGGATGTGCGGGTGGTGAAATGGATAATGACTCGGAATTATTAATCGGAGAGATGAGTTCCAATTCTTGTTCGGTTCGTTATATTCACATACGTGCAAATACAATTTGGAACGGTATGAGTCCATCTCTTCGTAAGACTTGTATCACTAAATAATTATAGTCTGCCAAAAAAAAAAAAAAAAATCTTACAATCTAAAAATATTTTCTTGCTTAAATAACCTATAAAAGATGGTAATGTGTTGAAAACGTTTCAATCAATCAATTGTAAAATTGTTTTGTTATACAGGTTTCCCCTAAAAAAATATGAGATTATTTTAAAAGCAATTATTTTTAAAACTATTAAGTCCAGCTCAATGAAATTGAAGAGTTTAGGTGTTGAATAATCATAAGTTTATTATGGGACAGATTTCATAAGTGCAATATGTGTACCGCCTGTGACACGGTACACGTCAAATCGGTAGTTAAGCTCTTGCCAAACACGCTGTAGCATGTTTCCGGTAACATTATCCATTGTGGAAGTGATACTCTGTTTGAGCTCAACAATGCTAGCAGATAGAGCGGGTACATAGATCACTCTCTTCACATATCCCCATAAAAAGAAATCACACGGGGACAGGTTCTGGGACTGCGGCGGCCATTTCACCGGAAAACTCTCTTCATCTCCACCACGCCTGATCCCTCTGTCTGGCAGATTCTCATTGATATATGCACATACTGGCCTCTTCCATTACATATAAAAAATATTTGTCTGTTTTTATACATTCTGTGTAAATTTGAGATTATTTCAACAAGAATTGTCAAAATTGTTGGCCTGCGAAATTATGTCATTTATTTTGGGACATCCTGTATGTATATCAATCTTATCGGCAAAATATGATTTAGATAATAATATGTAAGCTAGTGAATATATGCCTATCTACATATACAAAGTTGTAGCCTCTGTGTGTCTGTTATGAGACTCATATTAAGATTTTGGAGATAGACCTCCATAACCATGTATATTCTGAAACTATATTACCCAGGGTACATGAATAAGTATATTTAATTTTGTTCCGGAGGGGACATGCACCACATTGAAATTTGTTTTCTCTTTGATTTAAATTAAATCTAAATTTGATCAACGGAATGACTCCTATGGTACATGGGTAAGTAAATTTCATTTTGGTCAAAGACAGTTCCCGGGAATAGGGGTCGGAACAAAACCCACACTGAATTTTTTCATTTTGATTTAAATTAAATTTAAATTAAAGGGATTGACTCCTATCCAAAATATAGAAAGCGAAAGCCAGAAGATGGAGGTCACATTGGCAAGATCAAAATGAGAATGTGTGGGCGAACTTGAGCAAGAAATCACTACTCAGTGTGTAGTGCCTTACAATAAATATTTGTTGCGACAATTCAACTTTCATATCAATGATAAATATGCTGATCAATACACACAATAGAGTATGGCATCAAATACATATACAGGGTTCGGATCAAGCTGTTTTTGCACCCCCATTGATTTTTTCCATTTGCTTTAAATTAAATTAATATTTGAACAAGGGAATGAGGCCCAAAATATAGAAGGAGAAAATCAGAAGATAGAGGTCACATCGGTAAGATCATTGAGTAATATTGGAATGCATCATTTATCGCCATAAATTATAACAATAATTTAAAATCAATCACCATTAATTTTGCAATGGTTAATTACCCACGCACACACGGACACTCACAGCTATAAATAGGAGCAGGTACTACCCTTTAGAGAAGGAAGTTTCCAGTAGTCAGCTCTGAAAGTCGGATCGAATATTCTTGCTGTAACAATGTCGTTTGCATATGTTTGTATTACAGTTTGTGTTAATATATTTTTTAACTCAATTCCTCTCTATGTGACTATATTTCTGACCCTATCAAGGCTACAACAACTTGGCGACGAGAACCCCTGAGGACCCCAAAATGACAACTAGGAAATTTTTAATATTGGTTCTACTCAATAATACTTGGCAATCCAGAAAACGAAACCGAACGGAAAAAAGTGTAACTAATTTACACTGAACTTTCTGAGAATTCATATCTCCCAGAGAATAAAAGCACTCGTGATTCCCTGAGTGAGTAAAAAATTAAAGTTATTTCGTTTTCTTTTTCCTCCTCAATTAAATTCTATTTCGGTTTAATCTTAAAAAGACACTGTCTACATGAACGAGTTCAAATCCGCCATGATCAACTGTCTTATATGCCAAATTGAACAGCAAAAAAAATGGAACATCTCCAGTTGGATATACAAAAACAAACGGAAATCAGACAATAAAAAACTTGAAAAAATTCAACTCCAAACTCTACTAGAACAAAGAAACTTGTTTGAACTGACAAACAGGGGGCAAATTAGTGAAAACTAAAATGTATTCTTCCAAAACATGATCTGCGGCGCAATAGACAATTTTGCATATTCTCCGGACGAGGACATAAATTTTGCTTCATATTTTAGTAGGTAAGAGGATTTATACGCCACAGTTTGCGCGAATTGGGCAGACTCTAAGAAGGTTCTCCTACTAGTTCGAAAACTAGGCACCATGGAACACACCAAATTTGCGAACTATATTTTACCCCGTAAAACATGCGATGCCATTTACCGAAGCGGTTAAACTTCTTACAGTACTTTTAGTCCTAAAATTTCACTTTTCATAAGAGATGGAAGTGTATGAATTTAATCAGAAAGGATAGTTAAAATTACACTATATTCGCGTCAGTCGTGAACAAGGATTGCGACGATTTTAAGCTGTCAAAATTGAGTTCGAATAATTTCAATGTCTGATATTTGTTCAGGAACCAGTTTCATCTAAAGACGCTGCAATTAGACGTAGAGGTCTGAACAAATTGGAAAGCGAGCCAAACCTTACTCCCCAACAAATAACGGAAGACTGTCAGGGTTTAATAAGGGTACGCCAATATTCGAAAACCATCGAGGAATCTGGCATAACACACATAAGAAAGTTACGCCCAAAAAACAAAAACAAAAAAAACAACCCAAAACCAATCTAATTGGCCTTCTAAATCAAACCAGTCCAAAAAGAAACAAGATAACTTGCCTCCTAACCTGTGTTCCAGTTGTGGGTCACTACAATGGTATAAGGATTGCCCTTACCGGAATAAGAAGTGCCTTACTTGTAACTGTACAGGTCATGAGCTCACACTGCCGAGCAAGAAAAAAGGTAAATAGCAGCGTAAAAACACAAAATCGGATGAACAAGATGTGTTAAACATTAGGAAATACGTACAAGTAATAATCCTAAATAAAAATGTCAAATTGCAGTTGGATTCTGGGTTACATTTGACAATCATAAATCTACTCTTGGAAAAAGTTGGGAAAACCAACCATGCTAAGTTCTAATAAAATGGCCATGTCCGTGACAGGGGAGAAAATAAAGTTTGAGGGAGAACTTATCACTAATGTAACTTTTCACGGAAGGAAGTTAAAACTAAAATCGTACGTATTATAGAATAGAGAAAATTTATTTGGCACCGACTGCAGAGAGAAATTTAAGTTGTGGGACATGCCAATTAATTCATTTCCCCCAAAACTCGAAAACCTGAACACCGAAGCATAAAATATAATAAAAAAAATTACAAGAAAGTCTTCCGGAAGATTTTTCTGGAGGGACTTGGTCGGTGTAATAAGATGACAGCAAAATCGAGTTGAATGATGACAACTAGCCAGTGTTTAAGAATAAAAGAAATGTGCCTTTTGCCTCTTTACCACAAATAAATGAGGAACTCGGCAGACTAGAAAGAACCGGGGTTTTGTCGAAAATTGAGTACAGTCAATGAGCTTCACCGACCGTCTATGTGAAAAAGAAGTCAAATTAGATCGGGGGATGCGTTGATTTCTCGGGTGGGCTTAATGCTGTAGCCAAAGACTATCACTATCCTTTACCAAGCGCGGAAGAAATTTTCGCGAATCAAATGGAGGGAATTTTTTTCAAAACTCGATTCAGTGTCGCATATCTTACCGGTAGAAGAAGAATGTTCTAAATTGCTCTGTAGCAACACACATCGTTGTTTGTACAAGTTACAACATCTACCTTTAAGGATCAAGGTCACTTCGGCAATCTTCAAATGAGTAGTGGGCACTATGCTGAGCGGTCTTGAGTTGGCTGTTGCATATTTTGACGACATATTAATAAACAGCCAAAATGTAAAACAACACAAGGAACATGTTCATAAAGTCTTCTCAAGAATTTTGGAGTACTGGTTCAATTTGAAAGAATCCAAATGCGACTTCTTTATGGAGAAGATTAAATATTTGAGGCACATTATCGACAAAGATGACAGAAGGCCAGACTCAGAATGGGTTACAGTAATCAAGGACATGCCAGCTCCCGAAAACAGCGCTTCATTACAGTTTTTTAGGATTGGCAAACTACTACCAGGTGTTTATACCAAATATTCCTAACTTACGTGCTCCTCTAAACAAACTTCTGAAAGAAAAACAAGGATTGGGAGTGGACACCTGAATGCCAGGATGCATTCGTCTAAATAAAAGAAGTCTTGACATTGGACTTCTCACTCACTGGAACCAAGTACTGGACATTATAGTTTGCCAGCGACGCCAGCTCGTATGGCATTGGAGCATGTATGCTGCACAAGATGCTAGATGGATCTCACAAACCAGATGATCACGCGTTGAGAACACTTCTTCCTACAGATAAGAACCACTCCGAAATTGAGAAAGAGTTGTTAGGGATCATTTTCGCAGTAACGAAATTTCTCCAGTACATTCATGGTAGACACTTTACATTACAAACGGACCATAAACAATTTCTAACCATTTCGGTCCTAAAAACGTCTGCCTGTGCATACAGCAAATGGACTACGGAGATGGGGGAAGAATCCTCTTAAATTATAACTTCAAGTTGGAGTTCCAACCGTCTAAAAAATGTCATGCCGAAGAACTATCCAGATTAATCGTGAAACACAGGAAACCTCTTTAAAATACTGTGATCGCTTCTCTTCGAACAGAAGGAGAAATTAAAGCCACATTATGTAACACAGTAAGAGAACTCCCTGTAACTCTCGACCAAATCAAACGAGAAGTTCTTAACGATGAGTTTATCAGGCAAACCAAAACTGAAGCAAAGTATTCTATATAATAAGCGAGTCGTCATTCTCACAACGCTACAAAGAATACTTCTGAAAGATATCCATGCCAGCCACCCAGGGATTACAAGGATGAAAAGCCTTATGCTCAGTTATGTGTACAGGCCGAAAATGGATAATGATATCGGAAACATCGTAAAATCCTGGAAAGGCTCTGCCTTGACAGCTAAATCCCAACCAATCAAATATAGTCTTTGGCCTAAAACGGACCGACCATGGTCCCGAATACATATAGACTTTACAGGTCCGCTAGACGGATTCTACTATATCATAGTAGTAGATAATTTTTCGAAATGACCCGATCTCCTTAGATATAGAAAACCCACCACAGAAGTTACAATCAATTACCACTACGAAATGTTCGCCAGATTTGGGGTAGTCGATTGTCTAGTGTCCGACAATGGGACACGTTTTACGTTCTGCGACTTTAAGGATTTTTGTGAGATTTTCAAGATCAATCACATCGCCCCATATTACCCAAGGTCCAACGGACAGACTGAGCGCTTCGGTGATAAGCTGAAAAGATCCCTGAAGAAATCTAGGAACACACTCACAGAAAAATCCCTACATAAGTTCCTTAAGGTGTATGGAATTACGCCCAACGACAACACACCATTATCGTTACCCCCAGCCGAGGTAAAGTTTGCGCGTAAAATCAGGTCTGTGTCCGACAAGCTACTCCACAAACAAACAAAACCCGGACGGACAAACACTGTACAAAAAAAAAGAAAGAAAAAAAACAACAAAAAAACACTACCAACCAACCAACCAGAAGAGAAAGTCATTTTCCCGGATGTTTCGTGATGATAAATGTTTCTGGGAAATAGGTAGAATTGAGAAATGAGTAGGAAATATGATCTACATAATTAAAGGTCCCAGTTTACTCACAAGAGACATTTCAACCAAATCAGTAAACGACTGTTGGACGATGTTGACAGCAATCCTCCTGAAGAAAAAGAAGTCATGGATATCATTTACGATACCTTAAGCGGACCCGGAGCAATGCCGTTTAAAAAGAAAAAAAGAAAATGGCGGACTTAATCGTCGTTAATCCAAAGAAAAAAAAGGTATTGAGCCTCCAGCGGAGTTAATACTTAGGAGGAGGGTGTTTGGTAATTTACCCACGAACGCATGGACTCTCCCAGCTATAAATAGGAGCAGGTACTGCCTTTTAGAGAGAGAGGTTTCCAGCAGTCAGCTCTGACAGTCGGACCTAAAATTCATCGAGTCTAGAAGAAACCTCAACAGTATGCAGAAAACACTGTAGCTACATGCCTTGGTGACGAAGAGATAACGTATTAGACCTGACATAGCACCGCTCTTCACAAATTCCATGATGTAACTCATTCGATTTTCCCTTAGTAAGAGTAGCATCGTGATGTCACACCTGATGAAACGTTAAGAAACTTTTAACGTAGAAACAAAATGTACTGTTTTTTAGTGGGTTAGTGCATGTTCTCATGAATGACTGTATAATAAAAATGAATGTTTATTACTCTACCTATTGTATTGAGCCCTGTTTTAAATTAATGTTTTGAACGCTGAAATCTTACTCTTCGTTTTTTTTTGCATTTGGATATATAACGACCTAACCACCTTATATATATATATATATATATATATATATATATATATATATATATATATATATATATATATATATATATATATATATATATAAATAAAAACAGATTGCTTTAAGGTTCCATATAATAAATTATTTCACCACAGCCCTTTTAAAGGACAGCGGATCATCAGATTTTATTTCCAAAGGTTGAAACGAAAAATGAAAATAATTTATTATATGGAACCTTAAAGCAATCTGTTTTTATTTAAATTATTAGCTCTGATTTACATTGAGCTCTCTGGATTCTATCCTCATTGGGTCTTCCCATACGGATTACCTAGTTTTTCGTAAACTATATATATATATATATTAGGTGGTAAGCCAAAAAATCCTGGCTCACTTGGAAAGCGGAAAGTAATTTTATGGAGCAGCTGTAACATTAGGTTAGGTTAGGTTAGCTGGGAGAAGATCGTCGAGAATGAGGGCGTTTATTTTCAAGAATAATTGTTGGTATCGCTCCATAAAAGTTTGTTGTTTTCTTTCCGTTTACTAAGTGAGTCAGTACTTTTTGGCCAACGTAATACAATTCATTATTTATAGAACAAACTTAAAATTTAGTCGAGGACAGTGATTGAGGTTTATTATATAACGTATTCTTAAATGGATCTGATATCTTTGAAAATATTCAGGAATAAATAATATTAAGGACGAACGTGTGGTTGCGAAAGGATATCATAAGATCGGTCACTGAATACATATATATATATATATATATATATATATATATATATATATATATATATATATATATATATTTATATATATGTGTGTGTGTGTGTGTGTGTTTGTGTATACGTGTTTATATTTATATAAGCATCCATATTAATATATGTACGTATATATGAATGTGTGTGTACTATTGTCTGCTCTATTACATTCATCATGTGATTAGTGGTAACTATTTTCTGCACTGACATTACTTCATATCTCCAGGCTCAGTGAGTTCCATTAATCTGGTGTCATCACAAATGTACAGTGTTCAACCAAATGGAACTCGTTTCATTATTCAAAGTCACGAATCTCTTATTTGAGATCATCTCCGCCTCGTTGCGCCCGGCCAGCAGGCCTAGACGCCTACCACATTATCTGTCAGTTCTTATCATAATTTAGGTACAAAAGTTATTATGGCTCGACTACCGTCTCGTTCGCTGAACAGATGAGGTCTTTGCAAATATAGCGGGATTAATCGACGAACATCAGTTGACTATAGCATTCTTCATTGAAAAACGTAAATTGATATTGCTACATATGAAAAAGTTATAACTTTTGATTAATTATTTGTTCGAGTTAATTTTGTAGAGTTTTCTCCTTCTAATGAAATACTAACAAAGTTATACTTTGGTAAAGTCTATGTCAGTTTTTATTATGTCAGTTAAGATTTTTCGCTATGCAATTGGCATATATATATTCCCCTGTATATGCATCATATAAATATATCCCGTGAATGAAAAAAAAGACGGGGTATATTTATATGATAAAGTTGGTATATTTATATGATAAATATACCACATCCAGGGCCATCACATGTTGAATAAACATCTGCCTATTTCACCATGTCATCCGGGGAGTAGCCTTACTCACCACAGTTAGCTAATTGCGGATTGGTGGGGCTATTTGACTAATAATTGCGATGGCCGTTGACTGTGAGGAATTCATCCCTTCGTTAAGAGCTCTTGTTATTTGTTCCATTTACACGCCTCAACAACAGAACACTCGACCACACAGTTCTTCTTCACCTAGACCGGCTGCCACCCAAGGCAGTCGATCCAGCTATGTACCAATAAGTATATGGTGCGAACAGGACTGGAATTCGAACGCGACACCCGGATTCCTCAATCCGAGCGGCTATTTATTACACCACAGCGCATTTACAAATATACCATTAGATATTATTAGAATGTAATAGCTGTTTTTATTAAATAAAATATATTTGAATGTGTCTGATTTTATTATGCATTATTGCTAAGCTTATATATATATATGTGTGTAGATATATACACATACATATATATAATATATATAATATGTATGTATATATATATATATATATATATATATATATATATATATATATATATATATATATATATATATATATATTATGAAAAATATAATTTTAAGGTGTGCTATATTTATGGGCTAAAGTACACAATATCAGAGATAGAGCGTATGTAAATACAAATATAAAATCATCATCAGTATAAATATAAAAGTGAAATCAGAGGCGACAGGCTGTTTAATGCTGGACGCAATCGTCGCGGACTGACGATTGAGTACAGCATGAATCAGCCTGTCGCCTCTGAGTGTCTACTTCAATGTTCACTTTTATATTTATATTTATTATACATATTTTATATATATATATATATATATATATATATATATATATATATATATATATATATATATATATATATATATGCATTTATGTATGTATAATATGTATGTCTGTGTGTGTATATATATATATAATAGTGGACATACATATGTTCTATCCCTGATATGAAGCACTTTATTCCATAAATATAGCACCATTTACAAGTAATTTTTTCTTTTATATATATATATATATATATATATATATATATATATATATATATATATATGTGTGTGTGTGTGTGTGTGTGTGTGTATATATATATATATATATATATATATATATATATATATATATATATATATATATATATATATATATATATGTAATATTTATACCTATCATTTATATATTATACTTATTGGAAAGCGCTTAAAGTCAGTGATTAATCTAACATAGAATTTGTCTGACGATCGCAAGTGCGTGAAACCCAGTGTCACAAACTCCCGTCAATCAATCAATCAATCAATCAATCTATCAATATATATATATATATATATATATATATATATATATATATATATATATATATATATATATATATATATATAAGGGGGATACCATTTAATACTCTTTTCATATGTGGTCTGGTGTTACTGCTGACAAAATCCAATGAAGTCTCTGTAATATAATCGATCCTAACCTGTCTCATTCTCACCAGCGTGTCATTGATTCCATCTGTCTTTTGTGTAAATATTTCTATGGCAACTATTCTGACCAGTTTCTTTCCCTTGTTCCTCGAATACATTTAAACGAGCTACTAGACTGGCCACTAGGTCAAACCGCTTTACTTTTGAAATATACAATCGCAGCCTTCACTTCTTTTCTCGCACTACCCCCGCCCTGGGGAACTTGTTTCTAATTACTTACTTCCCTGATAACTACTATTTTCAAAACTTTAAATGGAATGTCAACCGCTATCTTCTATCTTCTTGAACTACTTAAACCCCTGTATACTAGTGAATAACCGCCTTGGTTGGAGTGGAATATAGATCACAACGAGATTAAGGGAAATGGAGGATGACTAAATATTCACATCACAGATTTTTATCGGTTTTCAAAACATGTATCTCTGGCAGATCTGTGGTAAAAGGGATTAAGGGGAGTGTGGTGGAAGAAGAAACAGGCTATTCACGATTTATTTCGTTTCGGTTGAAGACTGTTTGCAATCATGAATTCTATACAGTTTATTCATGCTGGTTGAGTGATTGGAGGATGCTCTCATGCAAATAATATTGTATGTATATATGTATGTAAGTTTGTATGTTCGTATGTGTGAGTGGGCGGTCTGTGTAAATTTAAATCTAAGCATTTATGTATCTTCACCCATTTTCGATGCAGAGATGTTATCGGCAGTAATTGCATCGCGTTCCTTTACAAATATGACTGCAACGATAAAACTGTTATTTTTCAAGAAGGTCTTTCAAATGACGAAACAGTGCAAGAAGTTTCCCGAAACTGACAGCCTGATTTAAAGTGTATATTCATGCGGACAATTATCATGCACATTCTGCATAGCCGATAGTTGCCCACCTTGCCAGGGAAATTCAGAACTCCATGTCCAGCTTTGAAAGAAATGTATATAATAGGACAGAAAATAATATTGATTCAAAAATCTCTGTGAAAAAGTATAAATGTTTTAAAATTGTCTTTTTCACAAGTATGTTAAAACATTAGTTTTTTCACAGAGATTGTTGCTTGAATATTGTTTTCAAGTCCACATATTTATTTCTTGGAAACATTGGAAGCATTAACAAAGTCAATGATGGCTGTAGATCTTCTAGGAATATATATTAACGTGTGAAATCATAAGAACAAATTATTTAGATACATATGTTATTATCTTCACAAAATATACTTTTGTCTGCGAACTATATCTTTTGGATTTATTATAAATAAAATTTAACGTATAAAATGGAACGTATTATAAAAATAATACCTCCAATCCGATTTATTATGACTTATATGAGCGGAAACTGACGTGGTATGTAAATGATCCTGAAAAATATCACAGGTATTGCTAATACATATTTTATTGTGAAAATATTGATATGAAGAACAGAACCTGACATAATGTAATTAATACAAAGCTACAGAAACTTAAAAACATTGATAGAAATTGGCATCAACAGCATTGAATGATATATCTTCCTTCTTAGAATCGTTAGATATTGGTGGGAATATATAAAATATATAATTCTTGGTACCACATAATGGTTACTTACTCTATCCTTGTAAATCATTACTAATTTATATACTTCGCTACCCACTGAGTCTACATCGCCAGTGAGGCTGTGTCAGACAAATCTAATGTGAATATACATGCAGAGGAATTGTTTCAGAAGAAAAATGAGAAATACATGGTCAGTTTCGATGGTAAGTACATTTTTTTCTCGTAACTAATATAGTCATATCGGGATACCAACTTGCGAACTGAGTTACATTGGAAATCGGCTAAAGTTTGAATTGCTTTTTTTTCTTCTCATTAATCGCTTGAATTAGTTCGTTTATTTTGAAAAGTAGACAGAATTTGGTAGACAGAGGCATCCACATTTATAATCGGTGAGATTTCAAAAGCAGACGAATCTGGCGACACAGCTGTTATTCTTGCAAACATTAATAGCAGATACATTCATCCTGAAATACTTTTCAAAGAATATGTAATAGAATTATATTTATCTGCTGCAATAAAGGTCACTGGCGGATAACAATTCCCCTTCAATCTGTAGCCATGTTTCTCGTCGCAACAATAACAAAAAAGAAGAAAAAAACATCTGTAGGCTAGAAGGTTTCATGTTGCGATATTGTTCCCTTTCTGTTAACTAATTCTTAACTCTTGCGTCAAATGCCATTATTGCTTGCTCTAATTAGAACAGAGTTGTTCAAAGTAAGCGTTTGCTTATACGGAAGTACCTAGGAGTAAAAGATTCTCTTCTAATCATACTATCATCAATACAACAGCAATATTTTCTTTGTATGTAAAACGGTTTGGGTAAGTGTTGTGGGAATTCATTTTCGCATAGTGCACGATGTTTGTGTCCTTAGATGTAATAAAGTATCCATTTCTCATCATTCTTCAAAATTTGTGTAGAAAAAGCGATATTGAAATATAATCATGTAGCTTTTAATTCTTGAGTTGTATAGAAGCCACACATCAAAGCAACTAATGTATCCAAGCTGATATAAATGTTTGGAAACTCTGTTTGGCTACATTGGCTTTTCTTACATAATGTAAACCTTATTATACTTAAATGATATTTTCTTTGGCCTTAGAATAATTACCAGCGAGACAATACCAGCACAGGATTTTGCAAACCATTTATCAGCTCTTCGATTGGTCACATTAACATTTTTATATACGTAAAAATATATTATATTATTGAGTTACTATCGTGTCTTTCTAAAATAAAAACAATGTATAACAGATAAAGAATATTGCTTATTTTCGTCCATCGTATCAATAAAAAACGTCAAATTTGATAAAATATTTTTTTAAAAAATAAGTTAATACATATCAGAATGCATAGAACCGGTGCGAGAGGATTATGCTCCACTGAAAAATATTAAAAAATAAATTACTATGTTTTTAAAGAGGAAAAAAAAGGAATGCTGAAAAGAAAATAAATAAAAGTAAACATAAACAATAATATTTAAAGCCTGCAAAATCACAAACTACTCTAACTTCAGTGTTAGCTGATAAACGAAAACGTTAAACTTTGAGTAGATACATCACTAGAATCAGTTTTATATACAAAAAGGGGAAAGTGAAGTCGGAGGGAAAAATCACTGGTTAAATCGAAATGTCAAAGAGACAGAGACGCTCAACTTTAAATTTAGATTTTGGCATTCGGTATATCTCGATCTTTATCATATCATAGCCTTTCGCATTCACTTTATCATTACTTATTTATTATTATCGCTCTTGGTTTAAACTTTATCAATTTGTATCAGAAGCCAAGTTCAAAAGAATGTGAACTCACTCCATCGCAAAGTCAGCCTAATGTGCCGTATAACAAAACTTATCCTACGAATCCTGATGAACAGAGCACACAGACGAATTTTGCCGATAGAAAAAGAGTGTGGGTTCGGTAAAGACACTGGAACAAGGAATACAATATTTATGGTCAGAATGATGCCAGAAAGAGAAATACAAGTGCAGAAGGATGTGTACTTGTGATTTTATTGATAATGCAAAAGCGTTTCATTTACTACGTCACAAAGAACTGATGGGACCGCTAGGTAACCTTGGCATATTTGCGAAGGAAATTAGAATAATCCAGAATTTATACTGGGAGCAAAACACCTGAATACATTCAGAAAATGAATTCAGTAAATATACAAAAATAGAAATTATTTAAAACAACCCTACACGCAAGCCGCTAGTGGCCCACTGTCGGGCCGACGATGGCAACGCCAGTGGCCCTCTAGTGGCAGCCACCAGTGGGCCTTTAGCGGCCCGCCAGTGGTAACATTGCTGAGACGAACACGCCGGTGGTTCGACAGCGGGTCACTAATGGTAAGCGTATGCCACCCAGTGGCAGATTGGTGGCTTGTGTGTAGGGAAGGATGTGTCTTCTCACCAGATTTGTTCAACCTATAAAGTTCGGCGATTCTGAGAGAATTAGAACTATCAGGATTCATTATTGGCGGCCGAAATCCTAACAACATGATATGTAGACGATACTGTATTGATAGCAGACACAGAAAGGAAACTACAATAACTCCTACAGAAGGTAGTGAAAGAAAATGAGAAGAAAGGATTAAACATAATTTTCTAGAAGACAGAATGAAGCAAAAGAAATAGGCCAGCAGGCAAAATTCCAAATTGGAGATACCATAATCCAACAAGAACAACAAGTGAAATTTCTGGGAAGTGTTTTAGCAGAGGAAGCAATGTGCAACACTGAAATCCGAAGCACATTGGCTGAACGAAAAATGTCTTGGAAAAGGCTAAGCAAAGTATTTTAACAGAAAAATATCGTCACAAAGAAAAGAGTAATGAATCTTTATATAATATAAATGCTATGTACATGTGAACATTTGACCCCCTCCTCACAGATGAAGGAGAAACTTGAAGCAATATGTGACCAACGACGAAGTCTTAAAGAAAATGGAAACGAAATGGACATTTATAATTTATAATTATAAATTATACATAACATCACAAAGAGTTAGTTGAAATTTCTAGGGAACGTAATGACGAAACGGGGCTTGGAAAAATTGATACTCACAGGACAGATTGACGGCTTGAGAGTCAGAGCATGACCAATTGAGCGAGCTTGAATAAATGGATTGCGGAAAAATGTTTAGACCAAAAAGACTAAGTTTATTATGAGCTAAAATTGACAGGATATTGTGGAGGCACATGAACGTCAACGTCCTAAATGGACACAGCAAATAAAAGAAAAAAGTTAGCCGATAAACTGAATGAAAGAGAAATTACTTTTGTAAATTGAAAATGTATTGAAGGTGCACTAATCCTCTTTATTAAATGTACGAACTGGGTTATGACATTAATCCGATATCCTCACAAATCTATTGCTGATATAACGTAAAATCTTCAATACAGTATAAAGCTGAAAGTGATAAGGTAAATAGGATTAATACACCTGAAGTCAAAATTTAATTTTAAAGATGAGCATCTCTATATATTTAACGTTTGGATGTAAACTGTCGTTTGTTATATATTCTACAGCATCCACCTCAATTGTTGATATGATTGAATTCTTCATGTAAACTCATATGAAAATTGTCTTTATCAAACAGGTCATTTAAATTGTTTTCACAGTTTTTATGCACTATTTTATAGGCGTGCACGTGCATGTGTGTGAGTATATATATATATATATATATATATATATATATATATATATATATATATATATATATATATATATATGTATGTATATATGTATATATATATATATATATATATATATATACATATATATATATATGTGTGTGTGTGGGTGTGTGTGTGTAGGGATGTAGAAAAATAAGAAAGAACATGTTAGGTAAATAATCCGGAGTTCTTTAGCATTTTTGTTTCTATTTTTATTTTTAAAAAACTGTGCTCCATACGGAAGAAGAGCTTAAATTATAATTATTTAAAAAAAAAAAATGATTCCTTCGCTACATAAGAGTTCTCATGTTTCAAAAACGAGCCCCGAAGCCCTCAATATAATTATTAAAATTAAATTGAATTAAGGTATCGAGCCCTGTTTCATACTCAAGCGAAAATATATATATATATATATATATATATATATATATATATATATATATATATATATATATATATATATATAAATGTGTGTATATATATGTATATATATATATATGTATATATATATATATATATATATATATATATATATATATATATATATATATATATATATATATATATATATATATATTTATATATGAATAAATATAGTCATAAGATGTGCTATATTTATGGGATAAATTGCGCAGTATCAGAGATAGAGCGTGTGTAAATAGATGTTTTCGGTTTGTTAGTTTATTTATTTACTTGGATGAATTTAGATCAATTTATTTTACTTGTGATTATTTATTTGTTATACTGCATATTTTCTCTTTTCGGTTTTCGATTTTTAAGTAACATAGTATTTTTTTCTTTATCGTTATATAACAGTTATAGCTATTTTTTTCGTCTGATTTTTGGTTTGATTTTTATAGTCTAACTAATATTTTGGTCATAATGGTTTACTACTTTGTTTATTATTTACTTAAATAGCTGAGAAAAATAACAAGACTCATGGCCTGATGATTGCATCTAGCATGAAACAGACTGTTACCTCTAAGTGTTGACTTCTATGTTCACTTTTATATATATATATATATATATATATATATATATATATATATATATATATATATATATATATATATATATATATATATCAGATCTATCTATCTATCTATCTATCTATCTATCTATCTATCTATCTATCTATCTATCGATGTCTGTAGATATACAATGTCTTTCACCGTCCTGGGTTGGATGATAAACTACTCTCGGCAGGAAGACATCTGATCGGAAACTTGGTGGTTTTGAGGAACGTGGAACTATATTTAATTGCTGTTGTTCCCGCTCTGACCCTGTTAAGGGTCCCAGTTATTGACAAATAGTTGAACCCAAACCGCTTCAAAAAAGACTATGAAAATATACAAAAATTATAGTATTAGGATGGTGCCTAATTATCAGGCGTTTTTGTAGGCGAGTTTTGTTTACTTTTTTTTAATATAAATATTATTTAATTTTCAGGTTACAAAAATAAAGTAGATGATGACTACGCTCTGGAATAAATATTTTAAAATATTATTGTTGAATTATTATATTTCTTTTTCCATAATAAATATTGTTTAATAACGCCTGATAATTAAGTACCAAATCCATAAAAATACCAGCAATGCATTTTCATAATAAAAATATTACCAGCAACACTTTTTGGAAAAAAAATACCAGCAATAAATTTTGTAAAAGAAATTAGTAATGCTCCCCAAAAAATAAAATTTCGGCATTAAATAACCCATAAGAATTAATATGCTGCTAAACAAACAAATAATAAACAATAACAATGCCATTAGATTGGTTTATTACTATACAAAATTATACCTGCTTTTAAGCGGTTAGGAAGAGCGTGGCATTCGTCGTTATTGTTTATGACTCCCGAAATATTCAATATATAGGGTTTTAACATATATTAGATATATTACGACTAAGGCTAATTAAAAGCAATAAATTGCTAGCAATATTTAGAGGAAATGCGAATTTAAAAAAAGTTTCAATATATGTACTTACGAGGGAATATTTTAAACAGTCGTCCCGAAGAAGACGGTCTTCAAAAATCTTATGTTTGGTAAATTGGTTTGATTTCGCATGTGGGGGAGGGGGGAGCCGAAAACTTTTCAGCATCTCAATACAGCTAACGGACAAATTATGAAAAAAACATTTTACTCAACAAATATTTGTTTTTCAAAATAAACCATTTTCTCCTCAGTTTCCTTTGGTCAGAGATGAAATTTTAATTACAGAATCCAAACATTATACATTGAAAGTGTCAGATAAAAATGATGCAAATAATGATTTCTCAGGAAACAGATTTTCAGATACTCACTTGTTCATGTAAATAAAAATTTTCTAACATCCTCGAAAGGTTATTCAAGAATGAGGTTATATTTATATATAGTGACAATTCTTTTCATTAAAAAAATTCTGACATATTAAAACTATCTTAGGTAATTATAGCAAAAGATCGAGGGGAAACAATTCTTTGTTTTTATGTGTCGTGTCCTTTCAGGACGTAGGCGATCATGGCTCTCCACTTCTCCCTATCCCTTGTAAGTTTCGTCTATCTGCCACATTCCCCAGACCACGTTCACTAATTAACTTGCTTAAGCCCGTCAGGGAAGCCATGCGTTGCTTTCCCTTATCTCTCATTCCTTCTATTCGACTTGTGAGCATCAGATTCTCCACGACCTCCTTTCTCATTACGTATCCTAAAAACTTCAGCTGCCCCTTCCTGGTGTTAAGTACAAGCATCCTCCTTGTTTGCATCCTCTCCAAGACCTCATTGTTGCTCACGCGCACGGTCCATGATATCCTCAGCATCTTTCTGTAGAAGCATATCTCCGTTGCATCGAATCTGTTCTTCATCTTTGAGTAGACCGCCCAACATTCGCTGCTTTAAAGGACAGATGTCAAGCAACAGCTCAGTATTCTTATCTTTTTTTACCAAAGAAATCTTCCTGTATCGCAATATTTTGCCCAGCTTTTGAAAAGCGTCCTTGGTCATCGCAATACGTCTACGGATCTCAGTGCAGCACTTACCGTCCTCTGTCAAAACACTTCCCAGATATTTAAACTTACGCACCTGCTTGATTTTAGTGTCCCCCGACCTGCAAATCGCATTTTGGGCTTATCCTTTTACTGATGATCATGCATTCTGTCTTCTCTTTCGAATAACCTTCTGAGCATGAATATCGCATTTCTTGTTCCGATGTATTTAACGAACCAGCACTGTTCTTGTCTTAACTCCGTCTTGATTCTGCTGGTTGCTCTATTCATCAGAACGCAGATGAGGAGTTTTGTTACGTGGCTCACTAGGCTGATTGTTTGGTGGAGTTCATATTCGTTTACGCTCGGTTTGTTCGGAATTGCTATGAAGGTAAATCTGCTGAGATCTTCCGGTCTATCACTACTGTTGTAGATTTCATTAATTTTTTCTGGGATCTTGTCCATGCTAAAATCATCTAAGGCTGTCAGGATTTCCGTCACAATTCTGTCTGGTCTTGTCGCTTTGTTTCTGTTCAATTTGGCCACTACAGCTTCCACTTCGGTTTTCAGAATTTCAATTCCATCAGTAGCTCTGCGTATTGCTTCTTGTTATCTTTCGTCGTGGAAGAGTTGTTCAAAATACTCGCTCCAGCGTTGAAGAATGTTTCCTTCTCTAATATGAGCGGTCCATCCTTTGATTTTATGCGGCCTGTTGACGACCATGTCTTCTGTCCTGGTAGTCCCCTTGTTTCTTAATGCATATATCCTTTGTTGTAGGCACTCAATCTCTATATTCCTGCCCATTTTCTGCTTAACCACCCTTGTTTAGCCTGCCTGCATTTGGTCCTTATGTCATTGTGTAATTTTCTATATTCCGTTCCGTATCTTGGCAGAGTTTTCTGTTCCCTTTGCGTCATGTCGAGAATCTCATAAGTCATCCATTTGTTTTTTTTTCTTCTTTGTCCCTTCTCGTTTGGGATTATATCGTTTGCTAATATGACTAAAGCATCTCGTAGTGCCTCCCATTTCGATTTTCCATTGTGCCCCTCGTATATTCTTTTCAAATTGTTCATATATATTTCTTTCAGGTTCGTGTCGCTCAGGAGATTTTTATATTGCAATTTGGGTGCTGCGTTAGACTTCTTCAATTTCCGCAGTTTCACTCTTGGTTTACATATAACAGGGCTTCCAAAGTTGGCACTTATTTAGTTTTTTTTCTGTAAATCATTGCATTCCTAAATCTTTTGTTGATAGTTATGTAGTCAGTTCCGTTTTAATTTCTCCTGCTGGTCTCCTCCATGCCCATAATCGTCTCGGATGTACATGGAATCATGTATTCGCTGTTACCTAGTCATTGGCCGTGCACCATTGGATCCATTTTTCTCCACGTTCGTTACGGGTTCCTAGTCCGAATCTTCCGGCTACATAACCCTGCCGTCTTCTTGCCTACTTTGGCAGTTAGGTCTCCCATGATAATGATGACTTCTTGTAATTTGTAAAGAGCTTTGACACGTTCTTATATGGAGTAGAATGATTCGATTTCTTTTTCATTAGTTTGCGCTCTCAGTGCGTACACTAATATGTTAGTTATGTTTAAAAGATTTCCTTTCAACTTGACTACCAGGATTCTTTAGGATAGTTTCTAACATCCCAGAAAGTATTTCTTAAATGTTTTGTCTAGTATTAATCCTACTCCTTTAAAGATTTTCTCCCCACCTGCATAAATAATCCTGTGCTTGTCGCTAGTAAAATCTCCGTCGTTTGGCCATCCGGTTTCACATACACCTAGGATGTTGATTTTTAGCCTGCTCATCTCTTGTTTCACATTATCTAACTGGCCGCAGTTGTTCAATGTCTGAACCTTCCATATCCCGAGAGTTAGTTTATGTTTTATGCGAGCAGTCGCAAGATAACGGTCAGGTGACATCTGTCACTCATGTCGTTCCATTCCAGGCGAGGGATAAGATCCGAGGAATTTTATCCACTTTACGCCATTTATGCTAGCAGTCGCTGGATGAAGGTCAGGTGACACCTGTTGCGCATGTCTGTCCTTATCGGACGAGAAGTAAATACCAATAAAGTTAATCCTCTTCACACCGTTAGGTTTCATATTGTCTGTGTTGTTAGCCATGATATATATTTTGGGATTGGTACTAGAGTAGATTCCCGTTGCCTTCTCCATTGTGATTTTTGGAGACATCACCTCTATTTAGCTGGCTGTTGATTCTCGTTTTTCGTCCTACTGGCTTGCTAAAAAGCCGCCTCACTCGGAAGAACCTGGAGTGGGGTAGTCGCTTCGTCGCCGACATTTCGACCGTGGAATATTTATCGTTAAGCTGAGAGAATAAAATAAAATGATTATTTTTTTTATTGTTCTAACCTACTATAATTTTCATCACCTCCTATTAAAACAATATGTGATTATTATTAAAACCGGAAGTAAGCAAAATTTCGTACGCTATATACGTTTATATGGCAATTTTTTAAATAATTTACAAATTAACATAACTGGTTTGAAAATTAAAATTAAACAAATGAATAAATCAATCAATAAGAAACAAAAATAAAAACGCGTCAAGACAGCGTCATGGAAAAAGCGATTCTTAATACTTACAATTGGAATTTCATGTTAAATCTTGCTAACGTCGAATCCATGGTCATTTACTGAACAGACGACTGTGCTGTGGTTGGTTAGGTGACATGACATTATGGCCGGCCCAACTCTAAACGTTGAGAATGAAGACTTTGCGTTTCAAATAAAATAAGACAAAGGAAAAGGAACAAAAAAAGAACACATTTATTCATTTTCCTGCCCTCTTTTATCGAGCAAATAAAGTTGCCAAAAGTCGAAGTAAGTCAGATTACACACGCTGTATAAGCTTATACGACAACGTTTCATTTATAATTGACAAATTAACATAATTGTTCTGGAAATTAAGATTAAAAAATAATAAATAGTCTTTCGAGACTAATACAAAAATAAAAACGGATCCATTAAAAGATTCCGTAATTGCAGCTCTACGATATGAGGAAGATATAAGAACATCATTCTGTAGTACAATTCGAGACCTCCCCGTCACATTACAGGAAATAAGAAACGAAGCAGTGAATGACAAATTTATAAAGGAAACGAAAACAAAATCGTAGGAAAAGATAAGCATATATCAGACAGTTTTTCATTATGTGATAATGTTCTCCTATATAATGAAAGAGTAGTAACCCCGAAAACGCTACAAAGCGAATCCTCAAGGATTTTCACATGGGCCACACAGGAAAAAATAGGATGAAATCCTTAATGCGAAGTTACGTGTACTGGCCAAACATGGATCAAGATATTATTTCATATGGTGGACGAATGCAAGGGCTGTTCCTTAGCAGCCAAGGCACCTCCGATCACTCATAAGCCATGGCCTAAAACAGATCGACTGTGGTCGAGAATCTATATAGATTTCGCAGGTCCATTATATGGTTTCTACTACTTGATTGTAGTAGACAGTTACTGCAAATGGCCAGAAGTATTTCGTTGTAGAAAACCTACTTCTGAGATTACAATAAATTGCCTTCACGAGCTGTTTGCTCGTTTCGGAGTGGTTGATTGTTTAGTCACCGATAATGGTACACAATTTACATCTGCGGATTTTCAAAGATTTTGTGAAACTTTTCAGGTGAAACACATCAAATCCCCGCCATATCACCCAAGATCAAACGGACAAGCGGAGAGATTTGTAGATACATTAAAAAGAGCACTAAGGAAAGCTTTTGGCGTACCAACAGAAAAGGCATTACAACAATTCTTGCAAGTGTATAGAATTACACCGAACAGTACTACACCATCGGCATTATCGCTGGCGGAAGTAATATTCGCCCGAAAAATTAGATCGGTATTCGACAAATTACTGCCAAAACAGACAAAGCAATCACCAACGGCGTTTGTAACAAAAAGAAAATTTAACCAAGGGGAGAAAGTTTTTTTTTTTTAAATGTTCAAAAACAACACATCCTATTGAGAGCCAGGTACAATAGAGAAACGAATCGGGAACGTGATTTACATAATTCAGGGTCCGAAGTTCTCGCATAAAAGGCACTTAAATCAGATCAGAAAGAGGCTGTTAGAGGTTCCTAACGGTCTACCTCAGGAAGTGGAGGAAGTCATGGACACAATATTTGACACATTTAATATGCAAAGGCCTCAAGCAATTTCAGAACCGCCGAAATCAAGCAGAAAAAGAAAATTTACAGAGCCTTTGATGATTAATCCGAAAAGGAAAAAATATTAAAGACCCCTGCGAGGTAAAAGCTTGGGAGCGGGGTGTTATGGGTCATTACCGATAACTACAGAATGAACTCTTCCTAACACTATGTATACTACGCCTCTCAAGAGAGAGGGACGAATCGAGTCGAGCCGATAGTAGTTCACTCCAAACCAGACTGACAGTCATACTAACACCTTCATCCTCTTGTATTATTATTCCGTGTAATATATCTTCGTTATTTGTACTCTTGTGTTCGTGTTGTTCTTCCTTGGTCCAAACCTGGTCCATAACACATTATATAGATATAATAATATATATAGAACTAAAAGTAAAAATAAAAAGCTTAAAGAGTTCAGTATAGAGAACAGATTATTTAAATAACTTAGTTCTGGTTATGATGTATACTGCATCTGGCAGAAAGTCTTCTGATTGTGAGATTGGCGGATTTGAAGAATGGAGAACCGCCTCTTAATTGATATTGTTCTTAGGTCCACCTTGACCCGATGTTGCAACACCTGTAAGGGTGCCAAATATCGCCAAATAATGAAACCTCTATCAAAACAACAAACTATGAAAGTATAAAAATTCATTATTATAGTAAAATACAAGCAATACATTTTTAAATAAAAAATAACAATAAATATTTAAAGTAAAATTACCAACAATAAATTTTTTAAGGACAATGACAAGCAACGTATTTTATAGCAGAATTAACAAGAATATATTTCATAGTAGAATTCCCAACAATATATCTTTATAGCTAAATTAAAACAATATAGTTGAAGGCATAGAATTGGGTTCAAAATATATTTAGTTAAAGCCATAAAATCTTATTCAGAATATTTAGATTTCGGTATTAAATAACCCATAGTGGTGTTGATATGCCACGAAACCAAATCAACCAACCAAATTTAAATAACGCGTAATATAATCAATAAAAAAAACATTTAAACTTAACATACAATCTGCTAAGCGCCTCAACGTGTCGATAAAAGTTCTTTCTTTTTATGAACTGAAATTGCCGTTTATTCGTATGGAGTTAACTCTTCACGGGCTGTCCTAAATTTGTGGCTTTGGACAAAAAACTGGACAGTTGAAAATATGAAAGAATTTCTGACCTTTCTGCTACGGTTTGGACCCGAAGGAAATACGTATACAAAAAAAATCTAAGGAAGTAATAATAATAATAATAATAATAATAATAATAATAATAATAATAATAATAATAATAATAATAAGAAGAAGAAGAAGAAGAAGAAGAAGAAGAAGAAGAAGAAGAAGAAGAAGAAACTGCCATTTTGGGAAATAGTGGAAAGACGACAAGATGGAAACGCTTTTACTGAATCATTGGAAAGTAATGAATTCGAGTGATGAAGTGTCAGGCCTTAAATCTTGTTTTCTCATCGTCTATATAGACAAGGGAATAAAATAGCTAGTATATTCCACTTTCGTTTAAGCACAATATAAATTTCATAACCGTCTGGAGATGTAGGTCAGTCAGTCCTGTTCGGCATATTACCTATACTGATTTAACACGACACTGAAAGGACAGACATATCATTTATTGCATTATATATGCAAGAAAGTGAAGGATTTGGGACAGCTTTACTTCTTGCATATTGTCAATCAAAATAATGTGGTAATGCAGTGAAATTTCAGTACGAAACCACAAAGCCACATTTTTATAATTCATAGAATGTCCACTAAATTCCTTCAGATAATTATTATGAAATAAATAAAGGATCACGCAGTATTTCAACGCAAACTTATCCAAATAACATATCAAAACAATTTATTTAAGAGAGTGGCTTTTCAGACATTGGTTTGCCTCTGTATCTTTTCTAACATTTCAAAATGTGATTTTCACTTTCATCATTGTATGACCCAAAATACATATGGTAAATATTAAAACAGTTTGGATATGCCCATCAATGGCTGTAATTCTGATGTTCTAAATTTCCCGCTAGGAGAGAAAACTTTACGTTAAGAAACAACACAATAAAGTGACAAATCAGTATATTGAACATGAAAAACAGAACCATATTAAATACTGATCTTGGCCAGTTGAAGTTTTATAATCCCCCCACCGCCAGCAAGGCGATAAGATAAGATCCAAAGCGGTTACAGAAAGTGAAAGAAACAGAGAAGGAAATAAAATTATAAGATTCAGGGAGATAGTAGATGACGAAAATATTTTGCGTTTGTGAGTTATGCATGTTTGTATATAGGTAATAAATTTATATCTAAATAAACAGAACTAAAATACTTTTCTATACTTTATTGCAACAATGTTGAAATTTAAGTTTTAATTATATGCCTAAAACTTTTGATGAATACAGTATATAAACGAACAAATGTAATAAGAACGTGTGAATAGAAAGAAAAAAAGAAAGAAAGGAAAATAGATTTTCTTTTCTCTTTTTAATTGTAATCATGGTATACTTGAAAATTCCATATAAGCAAAGTATTTTTTATCATTTTCACAAGCTCAATACAAATCGTTGTAACTGAATCGAGTTTTTGTTCTTTTGTATATATACAGGGTGTACCAGAAATACCTCCAGCACAATTGTAAGACATTAGATACATGAAGACCGCATGACCACTAGTGTCATTGTGTGTGAGGTATTTCAGGAGGGAACATGTGGGAGCTATTTCTGCCTTATCATGTATATATATATATATATATATATATATATATATATATATATATATATATATATATATATATAGCGAGAGAGAGAGAGAGAGAGAGTGAGAGAGAGAGAGAGAGTATCATCCACAGACAGACTGTTTTGATGTATCACATATATTCAGTGTGGTTAGACATCCGACTGCTTCAAGCTGCACGTTAGAGAGGAAGGCAAATTTTAATTTTTTCTATGCGAAATATACTAGTGTCCTGGAGAGCTCAATTCAATTCAATTGAAGAACAATGCGTTAATAGAGGGATGAGCCACTATTTTTAAAATTACCCTTTTCTCAATAGAACTGAACCGGATTTCCTGGGAGCATACATAGTTATATACACACACACACAAATAATTTATATATATATATATATATATATATATATATATATATATATATATATATATATATATATATATATATATATATATATATATATACATATATATATATATATATATATATGTTATGCTGGGAGAGTAATTATACATTCTTTCTTATTCTTCAAAGTAGAGCCCAATAGTGTTAAAAGAACCTCGGAGAATTCCAGTAAGATATCTTTAATTATTTCTAAGATACAACGGTTCAGAGCTTAATCTATCTATTAGACAATTTTGCTGTTACACCCGGTATATATATATATATATATATATATATATATATATATATATATATATATATATATATATATATATATATATATATACATATATATATATGTGTGTGTGTGTGTGTGTGTGTATGTGTGTGTGTATGTGTATGTGTTAAATTTTTACATTTATTTTAATTCTTTGTTAAATATATGTTTGAGTATATAGTCTTCCCAATTTCATTTCATTTCTCTTTGTTTATGTTTTTATCACTTTTTTATTAAGTATCGCAAACTGTGATAATAGAAGCTCACTCAAGATTGGTGAAAAATTGTAAGACTCTGGACAAACATATATATATATATATATATATATATATATATATATATATATATATATACATATATATACATATATTTATAATCAAATAATAATTCTAAACTTAGCCGCTATTTCAAAAGGATACTTATATTTTAGTAGAAGTTCAGTTTATTTATTAAAGGGTATAAGTATTTATATTTCGTCTATCGTCCTTAATACTTGAGAAATATTATTTAAACAAAATATGCTCTTTGCTGTAGGGTTCGAATATGCGTTCTCCTGACAAGAGATAATATTTGTTAGACAGGATACATCTTAAAACTGCTCGGCCAGGAAGAGCATCGCTAATCAAGTAGGTCTGATAAATGCCTTTAAGTGAAATCATTCTCCTCATAAAATCCCGAAATTTCACATCTGATCAATTTTGTATCCTAACGTAAACAATTTAAAAAAATAATAATGGATTTTTATTTATGGGTCCGGCAATTTTTATCACTCTAAATTTTATATTTAGTGGATACTCATATTTGAATAGATGCTTCATTTATTGATTAAACAGTATATTTATTTATTTTCATCTACGGACCAGTTATTCGTGGCCGAGCCGGTCTGGTTCGAATCCTGTCGGAGAGCTCATATGTTTGTTAATAAGAGTTCTCAAATATTCATTTTGGTAGACAAAAATAAATAAATAAATATACTTGTGATGTCTTTTAATCTCTGTCGTAGATATTCTTCCTTCTTGAGTCTTGTAGTTGGTTCGTTTTATTGGACTCATCATTATTCTCATCTTCCAAGTCCATATCGGATTCGTTGAACTATACTGCATAGATTCATTGCTACCATTTTCGCTTTCTCCATCAGAATCACACATGTTTTCCACCATTTCAGGTTCCTCTTCTTATTTAACGACTTCTTTAACATCAATTCTAAGTCTTATTTGATAAGTATGAGTCAATAAATTATCTCTCCTTGTTGCTATTATAGCCGTATTATGTCCCTATTTTACAATAAAGTTAGCTTTTTCAGGACTCGATTCTCTATTTTTGTACCACATTTTCCCATTTGTTGAATAAGACATTGTTATAATAAAACATTGTTTCCTTCCCTTACTGCAAAGGGACTTTGCATTCTACCAGCATATCGAATAGTGTTTCCTTCTATATATTCGATGTCGAAGTTAAAAGCCATGAGATTTATGTCCAATCTTAAATTTTTAGATGTAACATTAGGTAGCACCTTCCTGTGATTAAAATAAGCTCTAAAGGTTTATCGTCAGCTTCAACGACTTACCTTATAAAAATTGGAGAGTTCTATCTGTGCTCTATATAATATGTAAGACTTCTTTTTCAATATTTGAATATTTATCCTCGGCTTACATTACCCTTCTAGAATGAACATTATAGGATGACCTTCTTTAGACAAAATCGCTGATACGGAACGCTCACTTGCGTGAGTAGTTAAAGTCACTTTCTTTTTAGGAACAAATTTTTGACAACCGATATTTTTAATTAGTTCTTTATTTAAATGTTTAAATGCTGCTTTATGCCATTGAATCCATTTAAATTCGTTGTTTTTTCCGGAACTCCACAAAGGGTTCTATCAATTCACTTTACTTTGGCAAATATATGATATAAAATATGGCCAAAATTTAAAAAAATGATTCCAGTTCTTTTTTTATTTCAAGGTGTAGATACATCATTTAAAAAAAATAAATTTGTGTTTGGTGAAATTTCGTCATTGGATATCTGGTATCATATATATATATATATATATATATATATATATATATATATATATATATATATATATATATATATTATGAAATAGACAAAGTCCGACAATTATTTGGAGACATTTTTATGTTTATACATTCTTTTTTATAGATACAAATATTTAAGTAAATGCTCTGTTTATAATAAACAGTATTAACAACATTTACCGGTCTGAATGTCCGAGAAATTTTCATAGAAAATATTCTACCGCCGACAGGAATCGAACAGGTATTCTATACGGAACCGTCATATAGCCTGACGTGCTTTTATCGATTTCGCCACAGAGGAACTTTCGGTTTTCAAGGTCGATTTTACTGTTTTACAACAATCTTCCATGATTCTCTCACGTACATTCATATTTGCTCAATGCGTATCTAAATGATAGTTCCGTATAGGATACAGGTTAGATTACACACACACACACACACACACACACACACACACACACACACACACACACACACACACACACACACATATATATATATATATATAGTCTCGCAACATAACGCACATTTATGCTTGTTTATCGTTATCCCAGCATGTTTTAACTTTTTAAAACATTATTCGTTTTTTTTTATCTCTTCTCTACTAGTAGCACCAATATCGTTTTGATATATGATTATATTCTAAGGATCCTCAGTTAGTACATTTCCAATAGCTCTTGGGAAAATAAAACTTACTGTTTTTCAACCATAAATCGTACGCGTCCATCTGAGTAAGCCTATGTGAGAGTTAATCGTAATGATCTATTTAAATCTGCCATCAATTTGTATCTGGTTATACGCATATTTTAGGTCAGTTTTAGCAAAATATTTAATTCCCAACAAATCGTAAATAGCAGGTTCAAGGAAACAAATCGGATCATATTTTGTGGTTTATTCCTATTTTGTACTCCCCACATATCCTTAAATCCCCATCGAGTTTTCGCAGAAAAACAAAACAAAAACAAACAATGGGTGAGGCCTAATTATTATCACCAGGGGGTACATGTTCTAAAATTTCTTGCTCCACCATTCTTTTCAGTTGAGCAACTACTAAAGGTAGCAAGTGAATGGTTAGTCAGTGAGTTAATAGGAGTAACTATTTTATTTTAATTAAGTGCTTGCTTTGTGTCCATTTGAGATCCCCGAGTCATTACTTTTCAACTCTACACTGTTTATTAATTTGGTTGTATCCACTTTGAAGACATCAATTCTCACGAGTCCATTACTTTTTTTCACGTATCACAACCGTGATGGGAATAATTTCGAAGCCTGTGTGCATTTCAAAAGTGCCTTCAAAGCAGCCTAATGTTTTATGAAAGACCCTGCGTTCTGTTTTACTTTAAGCCAATTTTCCTTTAATTTGTGTTTTCACATTACGTTACGGAAAATTTATTGGGGTTAGGGTGACATCACTGCTAGTATCTACTTGCATAGGATAAGTTATGCCATTCATTTTTTTTTCTGTAGCAATTTTCTCGTTATGTATTTGTATCGAAAATACATCTGTATTTTCCTGGGAGAGTGTATGAATATTGTACTCTTCCATTTTGCACGCAGATTGGAAATGTTTCTTTTCCCAATGCCAGTATAATTCTCCTAAACAAAGATATTTTTGAATCATTCATGATTTTTATCACACTATTTTTATTGAAGAAGGTAACTGTGTATTCTGTCTGCTACTGCATTAAACTTAGATGGACTGAATTTCTCAATTGACTCTAATCTTTTCAGAAACTCTGTAGATACATCCGAGGACATTTTAGTCAGTTGTAACAGCTCTACACATGTGTTTTTGTACGAAGCCACACACGTACCTTCAATTAATCTTAACTGTGACAAATGATCTGCGGCGGTCATTTAGCCAGTGCCAAATTTTACAAAATCATAGAATCTGGAAGCTTCTCGGAGATTGTATACATACTCTATTATTTTTCATTCGACTCGTGTTTCCTCGCGAGAAACTTGACCTCTCAGCAATAATCAACTTCTTTGTTGGCCGCAAACTTTTCTTTATAATGTCCGAAATGTGTTCTCTTCTCTTGCACCTTTGTTGTCTTTAGAGTTCTTGGTCCGGGCCTTGGAAATAAAACAACGGATCCATGTTTCCACAAAGTCTGGTTCATCCAAGAGATCCTATCGGCGACGCCATCGCCTCGTGCCGTCTTCTAGTCTGTGATGTGGAATTTATTTCTTTGCGATATGTGACGACTGTACATATTAGTAGTCGCTCGACTCTGAAAAATAATCCACTTTGCCTTGGCCACTACAATTATGTTCATTAAATAGATGAATATCATACAAAGTAATAAAATCTATGTGATTAATAAATATTAATCATTTCCTCATATATATATATATATATATATATATATATATATATATATATATATATATATATATATATATATATATTGGCGACATCATTTCATTCAGACATCTTACATTGGATACGGCCAATAAGGATGATTGAATTATCTTTTTATTAAATTTCTCTAGCATACTAAAATATTTCCCTTTTGCACGAATTAAGGAACATACAAATTGTACATACATTTTATTGACCCAAGCACTTTCGGCTATGTCTATAGCCATTTTCAATGTGTTTTATCTCTGGTGTTGTCATTTGTTTTGTCTCTGGTATTGCCATTTCTTCCTCATGTCTTCACTGTTACGTTCAAATTATATTTGTGATGTTTCTTTTTTAAAAAAAAATAAGAGCGTTCATTCTGATCTGGAACTTGCTGTGCGCAACTGGAATTCACGTGAGCAATATTTCTATTTTTTCATATTTAAAAATATTTCAACAATCCGTTTCCAGTATTAAATATTCAATGAAATATATATATATATATATATATATATATATATATATATATATATATGCGTCTGTGTCTATTTACGAAGGAGACTAAAAATTATTAAATAATGTGCGATTCGTTAATGTAGAAAAGAAATAAGGAAATGATATATTTGAAATAATAAGCGTAATATAAATTCATAATGTATAAATAAAATCAATCAAGTAATTATTATGACTATCAATAACCTAAAGATTTACCTCTGAAAAAAGTATTTAGATTCCTCCTTTACTCCCTTCTCTTAATCACGCAGTAGCTGATATATAAAGCCCGCAAAATGAGTACAGACACGTTCTATGAAGATAGTTGTGACATGACAATGTCAACATTATTTATTTCTATGTAAACAAACTCTCTCTCTTTTCTCTCTCTCTCTCTCTCTCTCTCTCTATATATATATATATATATATATATATATTTATATATATATATATATATATATATATACATACAATCCTTGTGAATGAAATTGGCTAGACGGATCTCCTGGGGTCCGTCGAGAGCTGTGCTAGGACACAATTTATCGTGACCGAGGGTTTGAGTGCCTGGCATTGGTCAGATTGTTGATCATGCTAGATAACACGCTCTCTCCCAGAAACTGTAAATAAGGTCTGCTCAGCATAGTTGCAGTATAAACCACAGGTGAGCTCTGTGGGTGTTGAATAAACACAAATACATCCGAGCAAGCGTATACAATAGGGATTGTCTAGCCACCGCCAAAAACGGTCCCTCGAATAAGAGTTCCAGCTACTATTATATATATATATATATATATATATATATATATATATATATATATATATATATATATATATGCTTATATATAAATAAAAGCAAAAGGAAAACTTTATTAGCATTTTCTTTTTCAGATATATTTTTAGTTTTTTTTAAATTTTTTACGCATGCATATATATGCATATCTTTATTATTTGTTGTTGTTTTTATTATTATTATTATTATTATTATTATTATTATTATTATTATTATTATTCTGTATTATCAATTACTCAACATTTCTTCAAATCGTATACTTTATCAATTAACTTTCCAATTTGAAATAACATTTTCGAACCTAAAGTTTTTCTATAAAAAATATTAAATACTAGTTCTCCTTTTCATAATCAAATGTTATGACCTTAGGAAAAATGTCGACATTTTCTTAAGTTCCCTTCTAGCAGCGTTTCTTTGATTTATTCTACCTTTAACGTGGGTTTTCCGACAGTTTTCCATTTCTTGACCTTCATCAAAAACGTCGAATAAGTTCTGCAAAAAAAGAAGCATGTAATTGAAAATTGAGCAATTAATATGAAACGCTGACGATTAACGTTAGACCCATTCTGAGAGAACATGTGTACATCTGATAATCGAGCCATCTATGCATATTAAAGGAATAACTTTGCATCTTCCCCAGTTTCCAGTGGAAGTACGTTTAATACTCAATAAAAATTATGCTATAATTTTCTTTAGTTATTTTTTGAGAAAAACTTAAAAGAGAAATAGAATATCTTTTATACTAATGTTCATACAAGCTTCGACATCCATACAAGCTAGAGGATGAGTGAACATGAAATATGTGATATAACTGTAACAATAGGAAGTGAATATCATGACAAGTTTTCGGTTTCCATTTCGTCAGCATACAATGGTGTTAAATTGCGCAGGCTTTTCCATACTAGACCACTGCTTCCTTCTTTTTCTAAAGATAGGCTGTCCTATTTCCATAAAATTTCCGTTGTGTATAAATTTAAATGACGTTGCGACACGGTATATATAGGACGTACCAATCTTAGGTTGGAGACGCGGGTGGTGCAGAATGTTCCTGCTTTTGTGCGTGTAGGTAGTTCCAGTCAGCCTATAAGAACAACACAGTCAGTTCATGAGTCTGCAATAGGGCAACACTTACTGGACAATAATGCCTGTGCTACTGAGTACGAAGACATGTGGTTTTCGGTCTTACAGAGTGCTCGATCTATACATCATCTTAGAGTATCCGAAGCCGTCCACATTAAATGTCAGCAACTCAGTCTTTGAAGACAGTAGGAACATTTTCTACGTTCCTTACGTCTGTTGGAGGGTCTGTGAGTTTCCCCTTTTTCTATTTTAAAACTCTTGTGGAACTATTTATTTACACCTCCCGTTGTTCAATTTTAATTAATATAATTAAAATTTGTCTTTTAGTCGAGTTCCACCTTTCCCTCATCATTTGCTTCATATAGTGTCCTTGTATTCATTTATAATTAATAGTGCCAACGAACATCTTTGAAAAAGTGTTGGCCGAACGGTTACCTTAGGTATGACGTCTATTCTGTTCAAGGCTATATATATATATATATATAAATATATATATATATATATATATATATATATATATATATATATATATGACGTCTATTATGTTCAAGGCTATATATATATATATATATATATATATATATATATATATATATATATATATATATATGTATGTATATATGGTATTTATTCAAAAATTATATTATAACATAAATATGTTATAACATCACTACAAAAATAGCAATTTTGTTTCAACACTTCTGGTGTCTTATCAAGTGCTGGTGTTGATTGTGAAAATTCAAAGTAAAAACTAACGCCCTATATACGTAACCTATGATGACAATTCAGAATACAAGTACATGAAAATTAAAAACAAAAAAATGACGCTATATTCTAAATGCAAATCGTTACTTGATTATAGTTAATGCTAGATCAAACCAAAAATCAATATCAAAAGATTAACATTTAATTTACGATAAAATTAAAAATTAAAAATCAGAAATTTCAAATTTCAAATTAAATCGAGCATTAGCTTTAAAATATTATAAAGTTATTAAAAAATGGAATGGATGAAAAGAATATATATATATATATATATATATATATATATATATATATATATATATATATATATATATATATATATATATATATATTAGCATTATTCTTATTTAAAGGCCATACATCCGAGAAAATCAACGCTGACGAGGTATTTTAAGCGTGCTACTAGGTCGGCATCACGTCACACCATTTTACTGTCGAAACAGTTAAATATAACCGCCTCTTCTACTCCCAAAACTTCTTCTTTCGCATTTCCAGACAGTGCAACCTCCTTCCTCTTAATTGTTTCCCTGATAACTATGATCTTCAAAATTTTAAATGTAATGTCAATCAACATCTTCTGATACCTTAATCTTGGTTCCCGTCCTTCTCTTTTTCCTTCTCAAATACCACTCTTTATTCTTACTTTCACTATCTGTAAACGCTAGCGTGCTAATGGCACCTTCAACTTGCTTGGGGTTTTAGGTACCTCCACGAAATGTAAACAAATCAGTATAGCTTGACAAGAAAGGCCTTAAATTTGACGAAAAAATTTTTTATCTGCTTAAGTATATATATCATTATTAAGAAGAAATACCGAAATATTTTTTGAGTATTTTTAAATTTTTTTTACTCATTCTTAGCATGTCCGAAATTTTAGTTAAAAATCTTGTTTTTTTTTTCAGCAAAATTATCGAAAAAAAATCGATATCAGCCATATTTTTAAAATTTTTTAAACTAAGTTAAAATCCGAGTTTAAATTTCTTTTAAAAATAAATTATAGGTTGTTCAAAATTTTTTTAACGAAAATTATCTAATTTAAAGATTATTTAATATATTTCTAAGGAAACTTTCACTTACTTTCTTCGAAAAAAAATGTGGTTTAAAATAAAGGGAGGCGATCTTAACATCTTTCGCTATTGACAGGCAATGAGTGATGTGTTGTCATCACATATCGTCAGCTAACGTGAGATCCGAATGATCATACGGAAGGACGTAAATGACGTCACGGTAGCCTCCTAAAGTCAATACATATCTGCTTGGTAAAACATTTCTATCCTAAGTAAAAATCATCACAAACATATCAATAGTTATTTTGTTACACTCTGCAGCCTATTTGCCCTGAAATAAATATTGAAAAATAACTTATGTCATCATCTGAACAAAATATCAAGGAAACTTTTGATCTGCACCCCATGAAACTAAGTATTTCCTGAAAGCAAAGAATGCTCTTTCATTTCTGAGTGAAATTGGTTGGTGAAATGAAAATGATTATAAAAATTTTTTTCTGGGCATAAAATATGGAGAAAAAAAAAAGTTAAAATTACTATATCTGAACATTAGAAACCAGTTCTTTTTTGTTTTTTTTTGCATGTTTTTTATTTGAAATCAGCATTGAGGAAAACAGTGTTGAAATTAAGCCCCAAAAAATGACTTCGACATTGCTGGGTCAAGGGCCAGCCAGCCAACAATAACAAGTTGTCACCACCTTGTAAAAAAATCAATTTTTTCTTTTTATAATTTAAGTTTGAGAAATGGCTTGATGTATTTTTGTTTTTTAACACATTTTGAGCAGGGTGATGACAATGAATTTTTATGAGCTGTAGACAGAATGGACCAAGGACTCGGAGGCAATACTGGATAGTTTGTTTGAATTCACAATGATCACCGAGATAGTTATATGTTGTTCTTTATGTCTAGAAATGAAACAAACTAATAAGGAGCAAAAAAAAAAAAAAAATTGTAAATTTATATAGTATTTTGATAAATAAATGATGATGACAAAAATTAAATAATATCAGCTATTGCTAGGTAATTTTCTTTTCTTTTTCTTATTTATATGAAAAATATGTAAATGAAATGAATTAAAATCTCAATGAAGACTATAAAAACTAAATCAAAAAATATAAAAAACGAAAAAAAAAAAAAATTGTCGAAAAATATCTGAGTGCGCCAAATTTCAGTGCTCGGTTGGATATGTTATCTTTCTTATTTCATAACAAAAAAAATATACATGAATTAAAAAATCTATAAAAAGAATTTCACAAATTCAAGAAATATATTGAAAAAGTAGCTATATAAAAAAATTAAAAATAAATCAAATGGTACAGTATGAAAATGAATCGTAATTGAAAAATTGACAGACGGCTCACTGAAAGAAAAAAAGTGAAAGCTGTAAAACAACTTCAAAAAATTGAAATTGCAATGAAAGATGTAAAATGATAAATGAAATAAATGGTATTTTTAAAAATGTAGTAATGTTGATGGTGAAAATGGCTTAGGATGATGTTCAAATTTTTGTAATGAGTAAAAACCGCTAATTCAAAATGCACAACATTTGTCTCGCTAAGAATTTTTAACGCCATTTAAACTCAAGTCACGTGACCTTTTATACTTTTGTTACCTCTCATACATTTTAATAACAACCGTTTTAACTTTTTTTTTTAAGACAAAATTACATTTTTTAAGTACGTGTGGAGTTCGGAGTAGTCAAAACGATACAATTTATAAAGCACTAAAACAAGATCTATATCATAAGGGCATTTAGAAAATCCGACGCGGCTTGTAAGTAATTTTAAAATATTTTACCAACTTAATGTAAAAAATGTATTATAGTTAAATAATTAAGAAATAACTGAATAAAAAATTTATTATTCATCGGAAAAATTTTTTGCTTTCAGAAAATATTGTCCATATTAATACAAACAACTAAAAGCAAATAAAAGCATTTGAAATTAAATAATATATTTGTTTTATTGAGTTTTGTATATTACAGTTCAAAGCTATTTTTCAGGTACGTGTGGAGTTATTACAAAAAAAAACAAAACGTGATTTGCATTCTTCAAAGCCTTGTGCTTTTAACTATTGTAATAACTAAACCCGATGCGAGCGAATTTCTAGAGTTTTCATAAAATTAGTTATGGTGGGGGGATAATAAATATAAAAAAAATATTTATGACTATAATAAAAAAAACATATTTATAATAATTTCGATCATCTGTGAATACTTTCTGAAAGTTTCATTAAGATCCGACAATTATTTTCATTTTTGCAAGATTTCCAAAAATGTGTGTCATACAAAAAAAAATGATAAAAATTGTATATGTTATTTCACTGGTGACCGTGACACAAAGATAAACAAAGTTTTTTAATCAAAATTTAGAATATTCTAAAAAGAAGGAAAATTTTTTTAAAAATAATGAAAAAAAACTTTGTTCTTTCCTCTTCCACATAATATAAGCATTTAAAAGATAAAATTTTGTTTTCGTCAAGTTTGGCGTCTTTTTAATCATGCTTATGCCATTTTTTTAGCGATATCGTAGAGGTACCTAGGTTAAATATATATATATATATAAATAGAGAGAGAGAGAGATAGAGAGAGAGAGAGAGAGAGAGCTATGACAAAGATAATGTTAAGCCAAGAATGCTGTCATAGGTGGCGAGCTGAAATAAATCAAGCAGCCTTTGCAATAAGGTGCTCGATGTCAAAGACAGAGGATTAATAAAATTGTTACAAATATAAAATGCGTAAATTATATCTCCTTACTGGTGGACCGAACAATTACACACAGTTTCGTCAACGAAACGCTGGAGTGGAGGTGCTGCATATATCATTAATATGTAAGTGCCAAATTTATATTTGCATTAATCTTATATATATATATATATATATATATATATATATATATACATGTTTCATATGTTGTGTCTAATAATTTTTATATTAATTCTTTCAGTTTGTCGAATAATTTTCTTGATGTTAATTTGAAATTCATTAACCTTTTCTAAGATTATCTTCGGGGGTAAATTACATAGATAAACATATTGTAACTGCGATAAAATCTGCGTTTCATTGTCAGACTGATTTTAATTCATGCGCGAACGCGCTCTGTTATAGTCAATTTAGAATTTTAAATTTATCCATTGTAGTTATTACAGTTCTAACAATACAAGCATTTCAGGATATGAGACCGAGAATTTGTAGAAATGACACTAGTATATACATGTTATATGCACTTAATATGTTGTTGCTATATTCTTAATAAATTTTGTTGAATCTATATCAAAATCAACCAACCAATACTCAGTGATTTTAGAAAGGCTCAAAAGTACACGGGTTAAAAATGCTGCGGCGTATTCCTTGATGAATTTCATCTTAAGAAACTGACAACTGGAAAGGATCAGTATAAAAATAAGTAGACACCGTGTCTATATTAATAATAATTAGAAACTATGTTTTTTATTATTCAATGAAACAGGTTTTAATGAAGATCTGCTGCCTAAATACACATACACACATATATAAACATTCATATATATCCGCCTGGGTTGAATAAGACTAACGTACACGGTTTCAACTGAAATAGATTATACCCATGAGCTAATTTTGAATTTCTCTCTTGTGTAATATATATATATATATATATATATATATATATATATATATATATATAGCATAATGAGAAGCGATTATGAGATATAGTTAAAAAAAACGTTTTTAAACAAAATCTAAAATATTATTATCGTTAGATTTAGGTTTACAAATATTCAAACAAAGTTACATTCCACATCACGTGACGTCCGCGTCTCGCGACGGACGCCACTTGTAAACAAACTTCTGAATACATTTATTTCTGATGAAAGATCGGGGCAGATGTGAAATATTAAATATATATATATACAAAAATATAAATAAATACTTTCACAAAAAAGCATTCAAATTTTTTTTCATTTGCAACTTTTCAGTTGTTTTCTCCAGATTATATATATATATATATATATATATATATATATATATATATATATATATATATATATATGTGTGTGTGTGTGTGTGTGTGTGTGTGTGTGTGTATAAACAATTATTCATTCAACAGAACTTAGAATTCAGTCAAAGGCAGGCTAACTTTTGTCTGTTACAGTGCTCAGTGTCTTTCCGACAGTGTCACATACAGTGTATATATACACCAAGAAGATCGAAGTTAGTTAAACTCTGACCGTGATCATAGAATCTGCTGAACTCTGTTCTGTTTTTTTTTTTTGTTCAATTCGTATTCGTGCCCCTGGGAAAGTTTTGGCGCCACCTTTCCCAGTAGATTATTTCACCGATTACTACTTGTTGGGAAGATATGATTATTTGAAGAAAAACACGGCCTATTTCTTAACGTTATCACTCACGGGTATAGATAGTCTCACGCTGTATTTTAATCAGCAGTTTCTTCTCCGTCAACGTTTGATAAGGTAGTTTCAAACCTCGTCACTTATGGATTTATGTCCTACTACTTAGCTTTCCCCGAACTTGTCAGAAATTAAATCAATAATTTCTATAATTAGGGAATCAAAAGACCATATACAGTTTGTTTTTTATTTATTAGAGGGAACCAACACTATTCGAACTGGCGGTACAGACTCAGAAATCTGATAGCTGATCTATTTTCTTAATTAGATCTCACAGCCCAGTGGGTGGGTGAAGTGGGGGGACTGTTTGGTAACATTCAATGCCTCTAAAACAAAACTAGTGACGTTCCAATATTCACGGCGCAGACCCAGATGACTAACATTTCGCTATAAACGGATGTTCTCTCATAGGTCCCCGGGCTTTCAGCGCCTGTTGAGACAAACTCAATCTAGACCTCGAGTGGAACTTGTACATATGATCCATCGCTAAAGATAGTCAAAAATTCGTTGGTTCCCTATACGACTCTAGTAAGTACCTGGTTCCTACTAGTACCCTCTACCTATACAAGAGACAGATCAGACCGAAAAATGGATGCATATGAATATGAATTACTCAGTCATCAAAAGCGTCTCTGCGTCCTTGTTTGGTAAATTATTTCCACTCTGACGCTATCCCCTTTAAAGAGTTCAGACGAACTGCGTTCTTTAATTCCACAAGTATGGACGACTAAAAGCCGCCATGCTACGCACATTATAGCTAATCACCGTCATACCCTTCATATTCTAGTGATGTGCAACATCTACCCGCGAACCGCTGCTTTATGAAACTGACTCCCAAGAGGATGCACTGCAATCGAAACCTATTCAAGTCGTGGGTAAACCGTTATCTTTCCCACATATCCCGATAAACTCTGCCTCTTAATCTGTAACCCACTACGTCGTGTGGCTCTTGCACCTTGTTCAGAGTGAACAATAATTTTTAAAAAATGAACTTTATCAAATAAAAATTGTTTCTTTACATCATTTGAGATCTTTGAAGATCAGAAACAGCCATGATGAATATAGTATATAACACGAAGAGGAAAATAATGTCATAATCAAGAGGATAGTATTCCACACTACATGCAAGAATCGGTTAGTAAGAAAGGTCCGTTAATACTGGATATAATGATAACAGTTAATGAAGTCGAGAAAAAGTATTTTCCTGAATTTCCTTTTTTAATACAAATATTTAATATATTCAAAACGAAAATATCAGTGGCTTTTCCCCATTCTACAACGACTAATTAATGTTACTATGACCATTATTTATGCAATATGTTTTCATTATTTTCATTAAGTAGTGAAAAATATATTTGGTTTACGATTATATAAAAACTATATCTCTCATTAGCATAAAAAAATTGACAATCATGTAAGAAATGTACGTCATGTTGTTCATGTCGTTAGTTTTCTGCTTTTGATTGGTTCGATTAAAATGTCAGAATGCAATTTGGCTTTCGGTTTAAAAATCCATTTGTGTTATTATCAGGGAACGCACATCGGATGATCGATGTTCTTTCTGGCATCAAAAGTTGGCGCCGATAACTGAAGATAATTCTTTTTTTATTATTAGGATGTTACTGAAAAAGAAAATATTGTATGAAGTCAGGCCGCAAATCCCAGATTCCTAAAGCAATTATTATTTTTAAAATGTCAGATATTATCTCTAGACAACCAGTCTACTGCTTTCAGTTAATTTAATATTTCTTCTTCTTCTTCTTCTTCTTCTTCTTCTTCTTCTTCTTTGTGCCGTGTCTCTCCAAGTCGTTGACGATACTACCTCGGCACAATTTCTAGTACTTTGTAGCTCTACATAAATTTTGTCTTTTTGCTACCTCTTCCAAACCCTATACCGTCAACCATTCACTCATGCTTACCAAGTAGTTTATGCTTTATTTTTGTCTGTCACTCTTGGCTTCAATCTTTCCTGTGAGTATCAATCTTTCCAGGCTTTCTTTCCTCATTTCGATTCATCTTCCTGATGTTAAGTATAAGTGTCCGTTTTGTTTCAAATGTCTCTAAAACTTCGCTGTTTCTCACATGATCGGTCCAGGTTATTCTCAGCATTCTTCTGTAGAACGATCTTTCTGTTACTTCAAATCCCCAACTCCATCTCTCAGGGGATTGTCGAGTATCAACTGGTATATAGGGGGCTTGTTTTACATAAAATAACAATACTCTTTTCTTTGTTTCTAACGAGATGTTTCTGTTTCTTAATATTTGGCTTCGCTTCTGGAAGGCATCTTTCGCTATCCCAAAGCACATTCGGGTTTCAGTATAGCACTTTCTCTATTTTTCAAAAAAAGAAAAAAAAAGAAGAAATTCTGCTTGTGCTATTTCTGATATGACAACTAATTTTATTTACAGTAAAAACATAATGTTGTATAATAACAGAATAAACACTGCAGACAATCACACCAGCTAACCAGGAGAAGTTTTGAACTGGGGGTCACTCCCGGCTGCCGAGTGGATTGGTTTAGTTTGGTTTGTTTTGTTTTACGGCATATCATCCACAATGGGTTATTTAATGCCAACAAGATTTTTATTTCTGGTAACATTTTTTTTCAAAAATCTATTGCTGATATATATTTTTTTTTTCAAAAATGTATTACTGGTAATAACTTTCCCCCCAAATATATTGCTGGTATTAAAAATTATTTTTGCATTATCATAATATTTTGATCTCACTTTGGGGGTTAACTCTCTGCCCATAGCTGGGACTCTAGGAGGTGCTACCAGCACGCATCATGGTGGACCTGGGTACACCAGCTAGTAAGAGGTGGTTCCACGCTTCTCAAAATCACTTGGTCAGGGGCCTTGTTGGCTGATGTAGTTTATCGTCATACCCAGGACGCGGATATAGTTTATCGTCATACCAGGACTCCTCATTGGGGTTCTTACCCATCTGCAGATGTGCAGGCGGCGGATTCTGGAGTCTGAGGCCAACAGGGCAACCACCGAATGGAGAAACACTTGAACTCACACCTGCATCCTGCTTGATGTGATGTGAGAAACATTTGTTATACATGCGTTTATATAAACAATTTCCCTTAGAGAAGATTTAGGCAGTTTCCCGCAGACATTCCAGAGAGAGGACGTTCGGTTGAAGTTTCTCGAGCTGCCGCCCACTTTATCTGACAGAAAGCAACTTACGAAATAAGGATATTTTTATTATTAATTCACTCGGATCAAGGTGATAATATCACTAGAATGCAAGTGGTTACACGGAATGGAAGAGAACGAGAAGACTTTAGTTAGGAGGAAGAACAATAACGGAACAGATTTTAGGAAGACAGAAGATGGCACCGTACATTCCTTTTTAAGTATTTGAAGATTGTAGGTGACCTGGAAGCAAGAAACAGGAAGAGAGTTCCATCGACGTGAAGTGCAAGAAAGGAAACTATTAGAACTTAGGGTTGCACCTAGCTATTTCAACATTAAAATGGCGAAAGCTAGTACCAATCTAATAGTACCTTTAAATTCATACAGTCGCGGTACCAAAGAGGAAAGCTCATTAGAATAACTTCCCTGAAAATATCTATAAATAAGAGGGAAATAAAATGTATTGTTACATAAAAAAGATTCAGGTTTCGTGTAATAATTCCGTCAGCCTGCTTACTTCCTTAGATTAATAATGAATAAACTGTGACCAATTTTGATATTATATTCATCTTTCTACAAATCAAATACAGAAGAGTTGTATTCATTCTTATAGCCCTCATGCTGTCATATCATTACAAGAGCCTGGTCAGGCCGGAATTGAAGCACTGTTTTCATATCTGGGCGTGAGCAGGCCCAGTCCTCCCCTCCCAGTCTCTATAGAGTTCAAAAGCGGCTCTGAGTCCTTTTGGGTGACGAATTATTTTTCACCCCCCAACATCTTTCTCATTGACGGAATGTGGCAAGACTGTAGCTGCTCTATCGCTACTCCCACAGTAAGTGCTCGAACGAACTCTGTCTCCTTGGTTCTGCCAGGTCTAACCTTCAAGGCTACGTCCAGCGATGTCGCTTATATTGCAGTAGACCCCCCACATTTCTTCTGTATTCGATCAATGAGAATTTTGTTCGATTCGAACAGTTGATTCCCGCCAACCATTACTCTGTGGAACCGACTCATAAGTGGATGTTTCCACGATAACTACAATATTAACCTAAATAAGTCTTGAGTTAACTTTTACCTTCCCCTCCTATCTGTATAAAGTGCCTCTTAACGTAACACTCTACTGCGTGTGTACCCCGGGCCTTGTACAGGGTGAATCTTACTGGAAAAAGAAAAATATTATTCACTAAAAAAATACGATAATATCAGATATTATTTATAAACAAAATCAGTAATAGTGAGATTCTCTTGCCTAATATATGAATAAGCTAACGTGCCAAATCTCTAAACCGTTAAAAAGATAAATATGACAGAATCTAAAATCATTGTTGATTTTTTTTTCTACTTATAATGTACATAATATGCAAAATATTATAAAGTTATACTTTTCTGTTTACAAATATCTAGTTCATTAATGGCCTATCATAGAAAATATCTTTCTCGATTTGAAGATATGTGTTATTTATATTTAAAACAATGATCTATTGATTTGTTATTGCGGGTCATCAGCTTTTCGCAGATATATTTAAAGCCATACATTGTTTGGTATTGTACAAGTCTTTTTGAGATAATAATAATTTACGAATACAATTCTCACTAATTAACACATAGCTTCGTACCTTCCACAAGAATATTTGCGTGTAAGTAAAAATAAAGAATCCAATGGAAATTGGAACTCGTCTCTCCGATTTCCAATTCCCATTTGTTATCCATTAAACAATCCGAACATCCAGTATCTGGAATTCCCAAGTGGTTACTAATCTAGGTAATGCCCAGGCTCGACGTTACTTAACTTCTGTGATTGTAGGGAATCGATGTTTCAACGTGATATGGCCGTAAGCCTACAAATGCAACAACGGCTATAACAAATAGCTGGACGTCTAAAAAGGAGCTTAAGCACAAATGACACAATTAGAATACAGAAACGATGTGGTCGAGCTCAAAAGTTTTGCTCTATTCGTTTTATCAGGAAATTGGTTGTCAATTCTAGCTAAGTAGGTCCAAGAAGTTTCTGCTCTGAATATATTTTCCACACGAATCACAAGTACCCTGAAAAATAGGCAACTGTTACTGATATAGTTGCAAACAAACCCGCTTTAAGACTGAGTTTAAAATTCAAGTGTTTTTGCAGCTTTCTCCGGCCGAAAGAAACAGAAACCTCTAATTTGATTCTGACTGAATCTTACAAGTTTAGTCTTGCTATAAAAATGTATACAATGAGTAAACAAGTGTCCTGTAACTTCTAACACCTAAAAAATTGCGCGAATCATTTCTTCATCATCAATCAGGTCCTCAATGAGACTACATGCTTTGAACGTCTCTTGGACTTCAAGTTCACGCTAGACTTCAATAAAGCTAATAGGTTTTCTCTACAAGTCTGATTAGATCAAAAACTGGTTGATGCTGTCAGCACAGATAGAGTTCCGAATTGTTTACTTCTTCTCATTACTTTATCGCTATGTAAATCGTAAATGTTCAGATGAATAATAATATTTCGATCCACCAGCCAGTCCAGGCGTTGACGGATAGGTCATGGTATTCCACGTCCACGTAATCGAGTCACGTTCATTTTGTGTTTATCGGAAACGGAAGAAGGTCTTTCCACTTCGCATTTTCCCAAGAACTATTATTTTGCGAATGGAACTTACACGTTGTTGCTTCGTGGAGCACTTAATGTTGAAGAATTCAAATCAAGGGTCAACTGTTATCTCTCCTACTTATCCTCATAATTTACATTCCCTTTTAACATTTCCATACACCACATTCATTTTTACCATTTTGATTGTAACCCTCTACATGAGTGGCACTAGAACATTATATTGGGCGAAGTCTTATATATAAAGTACAGTGTATGTGCATGTGTTTGTGCGTGTGTCTAGTCAAATCATCCGCTCCAACTGGTCCGATTTCAATGATTCATATTTCATTCAAAATCACAAGAAAAGTTAGCACAGGGAACGATTATCGTTGAGCTTAGATTCAGGGTTGCATTTAAGCTAGCTCCTGTGGAGGACTCTTGGTTTGGCCATCACCACAATAGCTAGGGAGGAATAGATGCGATAGACCTCAATAAAATAGAGAAAAAAACTCAAATTGATCGCTGCATTTAGGTATTGAATTAATGTTTAAGCTTACCTTTTAAAAGTTCAACGAGATTTCTTCTGCTGACATTTAATTTAAAGCTGATTTGATGTACGTAGGTCCTTATTTTCAGTACAAACAATTATTTCTATTTCATGAGTGGCAGAACAGGGGATAATTTATAAGATAAAATTAATATAGTGTAAATATGGGAAAACAGAAATTAGAATTAGTTATACATTCATGAATGTAATGGATTCGACTCGAATTCGAAATCGGCTCACCAGATTGAGGAATCTGAGAGCTGAGTTCGAATTCCATCTAATGGATTACATTCACTTACGTGCTAATAACTTGGGAAAGGTATGAATCCTCTTCTTCTCCTCCTAGTTAGTAAATAGCAACATACTGCAGGGAAAATATCTGTCTCGTCAGTCATATATAGAAAGATACAGGTTCGCCTAATCGTGTATCACGTCTGGTACATAACTGACTGCCTATACAGACAACATTTGAAAAGTTAGAGAAACGTAATAGCTAATTAAGTAAACGCCATAATATGGAATCGATATGAACAAATCCACAATTGGAGTAAAATTATTCAACAAATTTTGTGGTTAATAAGACTCAAATCTACTTTATAGTAATTTATACGGTGTTTACTCCTTCCCCCACGCGAACGAGATGTGAAACAAGGATTTTTTAAAGTGGGGACCCGAGCGCGTGCACTAGGGCAAGGGACAACAATTGCCAACAGTCCCCGCAACCGCCGGTTGCGCTGGTCTCGGTGTGAGCACCGATGTCTCCCTATGGTGCAATGGGAGGGCGCGGCCCCGGGCAGATGTTGCACAGGGCTGGGAACCTCTCAGTATAATTTTCTCAGTTGCCCCTCTGTCCTTTGAGAGAGAAGCCCTTGAGCGCAATCTGTACAATGAGAGAGCCGCAACTGAGAGATGTGACACAAGGTCGTTTTAAAGTGGGGACCCGAGCGCTTGCACCAGGACAAGGGACAAAAATTGCCCACAGCACCGGCTAGCGTGGTTGCGCTGGCTTCGGTGCGAGCACCGATCCCTCCTTCTTGTGCACTGGGAGGGTGCGGCCTCGGGTGTTTGCACATTCCGCCATTTGAATGAGATGTGACAGAAGGTCTTTTAAAAGTGGACACCTGAGCGCGTGCACATTGGCGGGGGAAAATTGCCCACAGCCCCCGCAACTGTCGGTTGCGCTGGCCTCGGTGTGAGCACCGAACCCTCCCTCTTGTGCAATGGGATGGCGCGGCCTCTTGCGGGAGTTCTCCTGCGCTGGACACCTCTCAGTATTATTTTCTCAGTTGCCCCTCCGCCCTTTGACAGAGAAGGCTTTGAGCGCACTCTGTCCAAAGACAGAGACGCAACGGAGAGATGATAAATAATGCGCAAATTAATTACAGTAATTCATACAGCGTTTAATCATTCCCCCACGAGAATGAGATGTGACACAATGTCTTTTTAAAGTTGGGCCCTGAGCGCGTGCACCCGGGTGGAGACGAAAATTGACCACAGCCACCGCAACCATCGGTTGCGCTGGAATCGCTGCGAGCACCGATCCTTCTGGCAGCTTTTCCCTAGGGCTGGGCACCTCTGTATTATTTTCTCAGTTGCCCCTCTGCCTTTTGACAGAGAAGCCACTGAGCGCACTCCGTCCAAGGAGAGAGACGCAACCGAGCGATGATAAATACTGCGCTAATTACTTATAGTAATTTATATGGTGTTTACCCATTCCACCTTGGGAATGATATGTGACACAAGATCTTTTTAAAGTGGGCACCTGAGCGCGTGCAACCGGGCCGGGACAAATATTTCCCATACCTCCAGCAACCGTCGGTTGTGCTGGCCTCGGTGCGAGCACCGATCCCTCCATCTTAGGCAATGGCAGTACGCGGCCTCGGACAGCCGTTCCCCAGGGCTGGGCACCTCTCAGTATTATTTTCTCAGTTGCCCCTCTGCCATTTGACAGAGAAGCCCATGAGCGCACGCTGTCGAAGGACGGAGACCCAACTGAGAGATGATATATAATGTAGAAATAACATTATAGTAATTTAAACGGTGTTTACGCATTCCCCCATGGGATTGATATGTGACACAAGTTCTTTTTAAAGTGGGGACCCGAGCTCGTGCACCCGGGTGGGGAAAAATTGACCACAGCCCCCGCAACCATCGGTTGCGCTGGCCTCGCTGCGAGCGCCGAACCCTCTGGCAGCTGTTCTCCAGGGATGGGCACCTCTCATTATTATTTTCTCAGTTGACCCTCTGTCCATTGACAGAGAAGCCCCTGAGCCCACTCTGTCCTAGGACAGAGACGATACTGAGAAATGATAAATAATGTACAATTTACATTATAGCAATTTATACGGTGTTTGCACATTCCGCCAGGAGAATGAAATGTGACAGAAGGTCTTTTTAAAGTGGACACCTGAGCTCGTGCACATTGGCGGGGTAAAATTGCCCACAGCCCCCGCAACTGTCGGTTGCGCTGGCCTCGGTGTGAGCACCTATCCCTCCCTCTTGTGCAATGGGATGGCGCGGCCTCTTGCAGGAGTTCTCCTGGGCTGGACACCTCTCAGTATTATTTTCTCAGTTGCCCCTCCGCCCTTTGACAGAGAAGGCTTTGAACGCACTCTGTCCAAGTACAGAGGCGCAACTGAGAGATGATAAATAATGCGCAAATTAATTATAGTAATTCATACAGCGTTTAATCATTCCCCCACGAGAATGAGATGTGACACAATGTCTTTTTAAAGTTGGGCCCCGAGCGCGGGCACCCGGGTGGGGACGAAAATTGACCACAGTCACCGCAACCATCGGTTGCGCTGGAATCGCTGCGAGCACCGATCCTTCTGGCAGCTGTTCCCTAGGGCTGGGCACCTCTGTATTATTTTCTCAGTTGCCCCTCTGCCTTTTGACAGAGAAGCCACTGAGCGCACTCTGTCCAAGGAGAGAGACGCAACCGAGAGATGATAAATAATACGCAAATGACTTATCGTAATTATACGCTGTTTACTCATTCCCCCACGAGAATGAGATGGGACACAAGGTCTTTTTAAAGTGAGGCCCTGAGCGCGGGCCTCTGGGTGGGGACAAAAATTGCCCACAGCCCTCGCAACCGCCGGTTGCTCTGGCCTCGGTGTGAGCACCGATGCCTCCCACTTGTGCATTTGGAGGGCGCAGCATCGGGGAGCTGTTTCCAGGGCTGGACACCTCTCAGTATTATTTTCTCAGTTGCCTTTGAGCGCACGCTGTCCAAGGACAGAGAGGCAAATGAGAGATGATAAATAATGTAGAAATTACATTATATTAATTTATACGGTATTTAATCATTCCCCCAGGAGAATGAGATCTGACACAAGGTCTTTTTAAAGTGGGACTCCGAGCGCGTGCATCCGGGTGGGGACAAAAATTGCCCATAGCTCCCGCAACCGTCGGTTGTGCTTGCCTCGGTGCGAGCATCGATCCCTCCCTCTGGTGCAATTGGAGGGCGCTGCCTCGGGCAGCTTTTCCCCAGTGTTAGGCATCTATCAGTATTGTTTTTTTCAGTTGCCCCTATGCCCTTTGACAGAGAAGCCCCTGAGCGCACACTGTCCAAGCACAGAGACGCAACTGAGAGATGATATATATTGCGCTAATTACGTATAGTAATTTATAGGGTGTTTACTCATTCCCCCACGAGAATGGGATGTGATACAAAGTCTTTTTAAAGTGGGTGCCGAGCGCGTGCACCCGGGCCGGGAGAAAAAATTGCCCATAGCTCCCGCAACCGTCGGATGCGCTGGCCTCGGTACGAGCACCGATCCCTCCCTCTTGTGCAATGAGGAGGGCGCGGACTCGGGCAGCTTTTCCTCAGGGCTGGGCACCTCTCAATATTTTCTCAGTTGCTCCTCTGCCCTTTGACAGAGAAGCCCCTGAGCGCTCTCTGTACAAGCACAGAGACGCAACTGAGAGATGATAAATAATGTACAAATTACATTATACTAATTTATGCAGCAAACGCTGAATATCTATATTATATATTATCTACTTCTAGGTTATATAAATCTTCAGCTATATCTAATTCGCCTATTGATTTTAAAATTATATTTCATTAATTAACTGTCCGTCATTATTGTTCTTTTATTCATGGATTGTTTTGATTTTCATATCAAAAATAATTTTATTTAGGTATATTGTCTTATATAGTGCAGAAAAATGTTTAAATTTGCATTTTACTTGTTGTCCTCTATTTGTAAAACATTCCTTATGTAAAACAAGCCAATTTAGGAATGAAATGTTCATTTAAAATGTTTGTTTCAAATATTTCAAGTAGTGAATATGTCTTACTTTACGAAGCGATAATGAGCGGGCGAAACCTTCTGGTGTTATATAAAAATACAGGTTTATGATATCAGAATTTAAGCATAGTGGAGGGAATATTTTAGTCAGGAGTTGTATCAATTCTAGTTCCACTGGTAAGTAGGATTTCATCGATAGAATCACAACCGCTCATGTTCAGTAAAATATATTTATAGAAAAGAAGTAGACTAGAATAAAATGTTTAGAAAGAAAATAAAGTATCGAAAACACTCCACAAAATACAACAGATTTTCTGAAGAAACAAGATAAAAATTGCTCGTATGCATAGAGTATTACGGGAGATAAATCCGTTTGGGCATTTGCGGAATGCACTTAAAGAAAAAAATGGCGGAACAACGATTATCAAACAAGACAGATTTGAGAGAATGCTTACTGACCGAGTAGAAAAAACGTTGCGGTGACCGCTTGTAGAAATGGATCGCAATTTCCACAAACAAGAGAATAGATTTGCGAGTAATTTAAGAAAGCAGACGACAGTTTCTAGATCCTGCGATAATATTTCAGAACTGTAGAAAGTCATTTTGGGTCTACGTAGAACACTCCTGAAAACTGTAAAAGTTTAAAGGTAATATTGTAGTATCACGTTGGTGCTACAGTAATGTCCAATATTTGAGAAGATAGTTTTAGATAGTATTTATGAATTATGTGCTTCTTGTTACAGTCAAGGAAAGTCACAATAATTAATTTATACTTTTCTCTTTCAGACTGTAAAAAACATTTTTCATGATCTTCCGCAATATTCGCACCCATGTTCATCCCATCTAAAGATCACATTCGACATATCTTACCGTATGAGCTCCATAAAGCTGTAAATGCAAGTGCAGTAGCAAAGTCTATTCTCTGCGCTTATGGAGATGATGCAGTGAAATTAATAAATTTTCGTGAGGCGTTTTCCCATATCCGAAGTCGGAATTTCCGTTTAGAAGACGGACAAAAAGAATGTCGTCAAAAGAACGTGATTCTGAAGAGTTTGAAACTGTTGTCAGAGACAACCCAACCATTACCTCTAGGCAACTTACAGAGCAATTTAACGTAGACCATACAAAGATTTCGGTGGTTGAGAAATGATTCTCACAAGCAATGCCACCATGGAATCTGCAACAGCGTGTTGCTTGTTGCGAATCATTGCTTTCAAGACACCCTCAGACACCATTTTTAGCTAGCCGTGTTACAGGTGCTGAGAAGTGAATCCTTTACGATAATGTTAAACGCAGCCGATTGTGGATTAGTTGAGGAGGAAGATCAGTTCAACAAGAGGAGGACTTCATCCAAAGAACATTATATTGAGTTTATCGTGGGATAATGAAGGAATTGTCTATTACCAACTGTTAAACAACAATCAAACAATTACAGCTAATCTTTACTGTGATCAAATTTGTCGTTTGAAAACAGCTTTGAACCAAAATCGACCTTCCTTAGTGAATAGAAAGGTGTCATCATCCATCACGATAATGCTCGCCCTCACACAGCTCGGCTGACTAAATATCTTTTGGAAGAGCTTGGTTGGGAAATATTGCTTCATCAAACTTATTCTCCTAACTGTGCTCCTACTGATTATCACTTGTTTCGAAGAGTACAGAATAATTTGCATAGTCTTCGGTTGACATAAATATAAGTGGTTAAAATGATTTGGATTCATATTTTGCTTCAAAACCTAAGATGTTTTACAGGTCTCGCATTTATAAGATTATTGATAGATGGAATGATGGTCTAGAAAGCAAAGAAAAGTTTATGTTAATGATACATTATTTTGATAATCCTGGGCTTTTTCATTTTTAATAAAGCCCTTGCAATGTGACATTCCTTTTACACCAATCTGATATTATACTATCCTCCATGAATAGGAAAATGAAATTTTGAAAATCTGAAGATAAAATGAGCGGAAACGACGACGAAGATACCCTGACAAGGAATAGTACTTAAAGATACTGAAGTACATGACTGATTTCATCAGGTGCTTTTAATTTACAGCATATCGTTTTTTGGGGGGTCGGGGGCGGAAATGTTCATTGATTTAATTGATACGTTTCTGAGAATACTATTTTGTATGCAATATAAAACATTAACAAAAATCGGAAGGGTTAAAATTTAAAAATTCTGAAGTATATCAGGAAGCTGATTAAAAAACCGAATAATTCCAAGGAATTTTTATATCTTAATCTCCAGGTAAAATCGATTATTTAAACGTTACAAAAATGCATGATAGCAAGCATAATAAACCGTATCTTTCATGATTAAATAAGCCTTTTCCCCCTTCTCTTTATATATATAAAGACATTTATAATATGTTTAACGTTCTTTTTATAGATACAAGTATTTATTTTTTTTATAATAAACAGTATTAAATAACATTTACCGGTCTGAATGTCCGAGAAATTGTCATAGAAAATTTTCGTTCTCCGACAAGAATCGAACCTGTATCCTATACGGAACCATCATTTCGCGTGATGTGCCTTAACCGTTCGGCCACGAAGAAGCGTCTGGTTAGCATGGTCGATATTACTATCTTTAAACTTAAATCTTCCATGAATCTCTTCTATTCATATCTGCTCTAGCGTATCAAATGTAAACAAATGAGGTCATATATTTTTGAATTGGACAAAAAGTTTCTCGGACATTCAGGCCGGTAAATGTTATTTAATACTGTTTATTATAAAACAGAGCATTTGCTTAAATACTTGTATCTATAAAAAGAACGTTAAACATATTATAAATGTCTTTAAGTAAATTGTCGGACTATGTCCAATTCAAAAATATATATATATGTATAGGTACATGTATATATATATATATATATATATATATATATATATATATATATATATATATATATATATATATATATATATATATATATATATATGTAGAGAGAGAGAGAGAGAGAGAGAGAGAGAGAGAGTTAAATATTTTCTAATCGAAACATAGGATTTATATAATTTCTCGATGAATATTGCACAGTCAAAACAGATATTATCATGTATTTTCTCTGACCACACTCTACAACTTTGAATTTCTGTTTTCAAATGTATGTTTCCCTCCAAAAATTATATCCCACTATGAAAATCAATATATTTTTGTGGCTACCTTTACTTTCTATTACTCGTTACAGTATTGGTGGAATTCACAATCGTAAATTGATGCTTCCGAACTGCACCAAAATATTCACCGCGCATCAAGCCCTAAGTGACATGCCCATCTATTTAATTGGAGGCTAGTGACAAGCAGATTATTGTTGCAGAACAGGATATTACCTTAGTTCATTTTAATTCCCAAATGCAAAACATGTTAGCACCGGGAAATAATTAACATCAAAACCCATGCAACCCCGCCTTCCGTAGTATCAGGACATTGTTATAATTAGGTACCTCCACTTTTTCAGCATAAACGATTGATACCTAAGTTTTAAAATTCATTTTAGCTTTAATTGAACGCTAAAAGATTAAATTTATTATTTCCAGTAAGTAAAATGTTCTGGTGTATTTCAGATAGAAATTATATAGAGTGAAATGACAAATATTTGCTCGATTTCATAAAATTTTCTTTAAAGCCGCCATTTTCTTAATTAAAAAAAATGTAAACAAAACAAAATTATCGATTTTAAAATTCTTCCAAACATATATATATATATAATTCTGACACGTTATTTGAGTAAAATTAGAAAATTTAAACTAATCTTATTTGAAATAAATATTACTTATAGCATAAAAAAAGTAATATACAGTCATTTCTTAAGGATGGGTCCTATCTTTCTTTGATCTTTATTGAAGTAATATCATTGCATCGGTAAGTTTTCGAGGTGATGACAGGTTTTATGGATGCTAAAAATTGACATAAATTTACGAAGTGAACGCAGTTTTTTTGTTTTTAACTACATAGTAATTTTTATAAATGAACATATTTTCCGCAATTATCTAATATTTTATTGACTTTTATTTACCTTTCGTAATGATTTATGCAAAAATTTAAAAAAGTTAAAATACTATAATTTTTTCATAATTTAATTTCTCTGTAATGGGGACAGAAGTCTTATTTCACGTGACTTTTTCATAATAATGTCAAGATTAGACTTTCATAGATGAAAACGGTACGAATTAAGTAAAAGAAAAAAATCTATAAAATTATTTTAAAAATAGAATAGTCAAACTTCTTTTATTAATCTTTTCCATTTTGGATTCGTAAATTTCGTTTACTATATCACATACAGGAAATAGCCCAATACAGAATTTAACATGATTTTAAACTATTATAAATTATTATAATTAAAATTTCACAAAAATGAAAAAATACTTGTAAAAATTCGTTTCATATCGAAATTTTTTTATTTTATCAGATAATATTGTCCTTAATATAACTTATTTACAAAAGCAATTAAAAGCTTTTCTAATTAAATAATGTCAATTCAGAGAAGATTTTCTGTTAGAATAGTAAAATTTAAAAAAAAATTGATTTAAATTTTCCAAGGAGTCATACTTTTAACGAATAAAACATTTAGGAAATAGAAAAGAATTTTGCGAGATTTCATGAAATTAAGTAAATGGGTGTGGGTAACATATGTAAAAAAAACATTTACCAAAATTTTTTTTAAATTTAAAAAATAATTTCATTGACTTGTGAATAAGCCCTGAAAATTACATTAAAATCGGACATTTATTAGATTTTTACAAGGATTTCCAAATCAATGTGTTTTCAACAGAAAAAATAATTTTTATGCCACCTCCATGACTTAAGCAAAACGAGATTTGAAAGAAAATTTCGAACGCGTTAAAAAGGATTAAAAATTTAGAAAAAATAATCGTAAAATGGTTTGGTCTTAATAATAACATACATATTCAGACGATAAAGCTTTATTTTTATTAAGTTTGTGGTCTTTTCATTACGCGAAAATTGGAGGTACCTAGTTATAATAATCATTATTTGCATATTTAAACAAGAGTTTAGGCAATTTTAGGTATTGCGTGAGCACAAATGCTTCACCCATTTAATGCCAGCTTCGGTAATCATTTGATCTGAATAGTCTTAATCATTTGAATATCTTCTTGCTTTTTTGCAGTATTTACTTCTAACACTTCTAGCATTTTTAAAATTTGAAAAGCAAACGTTCTGTCTAAAAACATCTAAACGAATTAAAACAGAAAGGGGGACATATGTTTATTATCCAAGTATATGATTCTGAAAGATCGAACTGAAAATTATAAAAATACAAAACAGCTTAAAACACAAACTTCAGAGTATATATATTCGCCGCTGATAATGAATGCAGACCTTACGATTTCTGAAAGGAGAAAGATTTCTATCAAGAAAAAAAAGGAAAATGAAAATGAAAGGGAGTAGAAGGTTACATTTTATGCAAGACATTAAAGGACGTGAGGAACGAATCGTTTCTTGCAATTTGTTCTTTGCTAGTTGAAAAGAAAAAAAATGAAATCGATAAAATATAATAAGGAATTGCAAAAATATAGTGAAATATTTGTGAAACTGAAACAGGTGTCCAATATATTTCATTGTCCCATGCCTCAAGGTTTTAAATAAGAAAGTAAATTTTCTGCAGGTGACAATACAATTCGAAGATACTGTCTAGGTATAATATAATGATGATGGAAAACAATAATTGTGTACGCAAATCAAGAGTTAATGTTGGAAGAAAATCGAAATATATATCTGCAACAACCATGCATACGCACACTCAAGTAAACGGTGATTCTAATGGTTACACCTAAGTGTATTTCATTACACACACACACAGACAGGCGCAGAGACAGATACACTCACGCACAAATATATATATATATATATATATATAAATATATATATATATATGAATAATAAAGGAATGAAAACTTTTTTCTTAGACTGCGCGTTTCGTCCTCCTTTGGAAATTATGCAGACAAATTAACGAATTTCATTTTGCAACAAGCATTTATAAACAGAATCAAAATGACCGTCAGTTTTAAAAGATTTTTCAAATTTAAAAACGCTCAATATAATTCTGATAAATTTAAATCAAGGCAAGCTATGGAGAATGGGAAGTGATAAAATTAATTTCTAATAAAGGAAGGTGGGTAAAAATGTTCATTTTTTCTTTATTTATATTGTTGTTTTACAGTTATTTTGTTAGGGCTGAATTTTTACATACACAAACACACGCACACAATACACACAAATATATATATATATATATATATATATATATATATATATATATATATATATATATATATATATATATATATATATTAAAGACATTTTTATGGTTATACCTTCTTTATATAGATACAAATATTTAAGTAAATTCTCTGTTTATAATAAACAGTATTAACAACATTTATTATAAACAGAGATTTTACTTAAATATTTGTATCTATAAAAACGTATAAACATACAAAATGTATCTATATATATACATATATATTTATATATATATATATATATATATATATATATATATATATATATATATATATATATATATATATATATATATATATATATATATATATATATATATATGATATTTCCTAATTTGTAAGGATAATTCCAAAAGAATATAAATCCAAAGCGAGTTTTATTGGAGAAAATTTCTTTCTTTCTCTACTGGATCTTGTTATTTAAGTCATGGCAATTATGTTGCAAAAATAATATCGATCAAATGTCCGCCAATGCTTCCGCAGCACATCTCCGCACGATGGTCAAAATTTTTGATGACAACTCTGCATAGTTGCCTTTCGATCTCAACAATATGCCTTATCTCATCCTTCAGCTGTTGAATTGTTGTTGGATTGTTGGCATAGACCTTACTTTTGAGCCCAAAGGAAGAAATGTAAAGGCTTCAAGTCACACGATCATGGTGGTCAATTGCCTTCGTTGTTTTGAGAGATGATGCGACCTGGGAACTTCTCATTTCATTTCAGTTTGAAAGTTCACTTTTGTAATAGGCTTCGATAACTTTAACACGGTGTTTGCTTGTTAAACATTTCATGGTTGAAATTGACAAAGACAAATGTAATTAATCTAAAATATATATAATTAATATATATAATTAATCTAAAATATTTTAATATATACAATTATTTTAAACGTTTTATCTATAATGAATCTAAAAGTTTTATTATCGCTGGAATGAATATATATATATATATATATATATATATATATATATATATATATATATATATATATATATATATATATATATATATATATATATATATTTATTTATTTATTTATTTCCAGCGATAATATAGCTTTTAGATTCATTGTAGATAAAACTTTTAGATTATTTGTATATATTAAAACATTATATATTATATATATATATATATATATATATATATATATATATGCATATATTATATATATTTATATATATTATAACATTATATATATATATATATATATATATATATATGTATATATATATATATATATATATATATATATATATATATATTTATATATATATATATATATATATATATATATATATATATAATGCCAGCGATAATAAAACTTTTAGATTGAAGAATTGCTTTCGAAGGGAGAACCGAGAAAAAGTGGGATATTTCCAAATTTTTTCATTAAGTTATCCAACATATCAATAGATATGTAAGAAGGTAGTTAGTTAGGTAGGTATGAAAGGAGCTAACCAGTAAGCAAAACATTTTTACTGGATAAATTATGGATCATTGCTTTAAATTTCGAAGAAGAAAAAAAACAATTTTGTAGAGATCAATAAAAGGTCAATGAAGATGTGGTTGGAAAGTTTAAAGGTAATGGATGTTATATTATCGTATTCTCCGTTAAAGGGAAAATGAAATTTTGAAAATCTGAAGGTAAAACGAGCAGAAAAGACGAAGTTCTTAAATATACTGAAAAAATATTAATGATTTTCTCCGATGCGTTTAACTTACATCATGGCATATTTCTTTCTTTCTTTTTTTTTGTTGGTGGGTGGTAAAATATTCGTTAATTTAATTGTTATGTTTCTGAGAATACGATTTTGTACGCAACATAAATATACGTATATACATACATATATATATATATATATATATATATAAATATATATATATATATATATATATATATATATATATATATATATATATACGTGAGTGTGTGTGTGTGTGTGTGTGTGAGAGAGAGAGAGAGAGTTTGCGTGCAAAAATATATTTTTAGACACTGCATATATAAACAAACAAATAAATATCAGATAGATCGATTTCTTGCAGAATTTCAAAATGTCAAATTTACATCATGAGTCGATTACTTGTTTCCCCAACATATGATTAATATTTATTTCTCTGGGTCTTTTATATATAGATTGCCACAGCATAGAAGAAAATTCAAGTTTATTCGAATGAAACCTGCAATTATATAGAAATACCCATCACCATGTATATAAATATAAATATATATATATATATATATATATATATATATATATATATATATATATATATATATATATATATATATATATATTATGAAATGGATAAAGTCGGACAAGTATGTCAATATATATTTTATTTATACTTTAATTTTATAGATACAAAAATTTAAGTAAATGCTCTGTTTATAATAAACAGTATTAACGATATTTACCGGCCTAAATGTGAAATCTCAAAGCAAATGTGTGGCCTGATATACTATACTATTTAATCTGTTATTACAAGTTTCAACAAAAACGTATAAGTATATATATATATATATATATATATATATATATATATATATATATATATATATATATATATATATATATATTTAAATAAGTTTTTTGTGGTACAGAATTTAATAATAGATAGGAAAAGGCAATATTTATAAGGCATTTTTTAAAAAGGAAAATAAAAACAACCGGTTTCGTCCCAGGACTTATCAAGTTTATTTATTGTGGGAATTTAAAAGAGCGTGAAAATTAATTAATACATATATATATATATATATATATATATATATATATATATATATATATATATATATATATATATATATGAAGTGAATATTGAAGTCATCAATCAGTGGCGACAGGCTGTTTCGTGCAATTAATTTTGACAGCCACCATGTTTATTTTTCTGAGGATAGTTTTCAATATTTGAAATAACTGAGACTTAGATTCAAAATAGAACTGCTTCCTACCTTGCTACATCTAGATAAAAAGAGAGCATCTTGAATTACGCAAAATGCTGGCTGTCAAAATTAATCTCATATTAAATAGAGTACATTCTCATTTGTAAATATTTCTTCAGAATAATTAGCTGAAAAGTACACCCTCGATTATTTTATACTAATTGGTATAACATATAATAAATCTTCAAAAATAATATATAATTATCTAAAATCATTAAGTCTATTTAATAAAAAATATATTTTATTCTAAAAAAATCACGAATTTTTGGAGGATTTCTTCTGAAATTTCTTTTGAGGCTTACAATTTTCGAAGACTTCTTTTGTCGATGAAAGATTACGTTAATATAATATTTGTTTTTATTAGGTATTGAATTTTAAAAAAATGTTTTTTTTTTAACAAAAATTATTTTCTTGAGTATCAGTCACGTTTAAAAAGTTGGTCAATTTCATAAATTTTATTATGGTATGGTACATAACATTGTCTTGAATTATAATCGGTTATTCTGATTAAATTCAAACCGTTTCAGTTCAATATTTTTAATTTCTCACCTCGGATTTCTCCAGAGCATTCCTGTATTAAACCACCACACCTTTTACTATCATAAAAGCATGTGGTGTATTTGCCTGGTTGATATTATTTTATGTATTATTTGATCAACTAAATAATTTTAAACATCATATTTATCATTAGAAACTCTTTTCATAAACAGTGTCTTCATCAGGAATGAAAAATGAGAAGATCTTGTTTCAGAAATTGTCCTGATACTTGAATCTTTTTTATGATGGATGATATTAATGAGCGATTTGAAAATTTTATATTGTGAAATTGTTCTGTCAGTGAAATATTTTATGTGGCTGATAAGTGGAAGTTTCTTGTGAATCACTTTAAAAAAAAACATGGTCCTTACCATGTTTTTTTTTAAAGTGATTCACAAGAAACTTCCACAGTGAACTGCGAGTCGATAATATTTCAAATTATCTGATATTACGTAATAACAATCTCACTACAAAGTATTACTGATGTTCTTATTAGGTTAGGGGTCGTCTTTTAAATTTGAGAACGTATTGTGTGTAGATGAAAAAATAAAAAAATAGTTTTGAATTATTTGAGAAAACAGGCAAACGAGAAAGTCGAACAAAATAAAATAGAAATTTTATCATATCGGGGACATTTTCGTATAGAGAAAATATGTGGTTCCTGAAAGAATGTGAACATCTTTTAAGTTTGAAAATATGGTCAGACTCATTAAGTGCAAATTTCTTGAATGCTTTTATGATTGTTTCTGTAAACAAATATGCAGAAAAAATTGAACTTAGTCTGTTGATGAATCAAAGAGCTATTGCGGTGCGTTGTATATGGCATGTGTGTCTATTGTAGGGAGAGCTAAATTTAGGGTCATATCCCTATCTCGGCCCGAAATGAAAGCTAGCTGAACTCTTGGAATTCACAAGAGGCATTCGCCTATTTTTTAAACATGTCCAGAAGCTGAATAGAGGTCACTGCCGCTGATAGGTTTAAGAAAAGGTTGCTTTAATTAAAGTTGAAAACTAGATTTATTAGGACGTGGTTTATTCATTAGATTATCCACAGTAAATTTGCTTACATGTTCTTACAGTACTTGCCCTTTATTGGCAGAACTTCTATTAACACAAAGCAAATGCATAAAATATTAATTATATTTCACTCGTCTGTATTAAAAAATAATTTCTCTTTCGTCTTGTTACACATAACATAATTGCATCAACAAAAACATTACTTTAGTCCGCCGAAATCCTAAAGAACGAAATGCGTCGCGTACAAAAATACAACTTCGTCATGACATTGCCAGACACACACGCGCGCTCGCACATACATGCATACATACAGATACCAGTCAGTTATCGATACATTACTGACAAGGCAGATTTTTCCCGCAGTAGGTTGCCATTTCTTTCTGCGGTTGTAGAACACGGTCTGCTATAGGGGAGAAGAGGATTTATACCTTTCCCAAGTCATATAATGGATGTGACTGGAATTCGAACTCGGCTCTCCGATTTCTCAATCCGAGCCGCTATCCATTACTCCACCGTCCGTCTGTCTGTCTGTCTGTCTGTCTGTCTGTCTGTCTGTCTGTCTGTCTCTCTCTCTCTCTCTCTCTCTCTCTCTCTCTCTATATATATATATATATATATATATATATATATATATATATATATATATATATATATATATATATATATATATATATATATATATACTTTTCAAAATTTTGGGGATCATTTGATAAAGTTACAATCTCTATATGTTATTTTTGTTTTTTTATTCACACGTGTATTGAGCACTATTTAATACTACTGTGTTCTGGTCCAATTCAACTCTGACGATTAAACACACACGCACACACACTTAAATATTTTTTAAATTATTCATGTGTAGGCGTAGAAAGCAGAAAGGCACCGAACGGTCGTTTCTTCCTATTTTGGGGAAGCGAACCCGGACCGTTGCGCAAGCATCATACCAAGGTGCCTCGGTGTTCGAAGAGAAAGGTAACTAACTAGACGAAATACAGCGCAGCTCATCCTAATTCCGGTGGTGATACTTATCTAAGTATACATAACCCACAGGACGGGACCCAAGAGCAACGAATTCCATCACCGAGGCGTTAAATCCGTTAGCATTAGAATTTGGATCTAGCAGCGGATTATATAACTGAATATTAATTGTGAGAATTTGAATTTTTTTTCATTATAATTCATCATTTATCAACCTGGAAACTTCGACAGAATACAGGAAAAAAACACTGAACGGCCGTTTCATCCTACTTTTCGGGACTCAACAGCAGTGATCATCAAATACCGCGAATAGAACCTGGATTGTTACGATAAAACGCAAGCCGAAACACGCGCACGCGCATCCCAATCACCCCTCCCACACACACACACGTTACGCGCGCGCGCAGGCACACGTATACACGCACACACTGTCTTTTACACACTGTAACTCTCTCTAATTATCTCTCTTTCAATTTTTCTCTCTTTCATAGGCGCAGAAACACATATAGTGGCTTCCATTGAACACGCGTTAGGACGCGCTAGATGTACCTTTGTTCAACACCGTAAGATGCTATTAAATCAAAATATTAACTTGCGAACTCGAGCCAAGTTCTTAAATAATGTCGTCGGATCTAGACTCTCATATCGATATCATTTATCACTTCCGACTCGCTCAGGAAGTTTCAAAGTATTATCCACATGCTATCGTTTTCTAAGGGCAATGATTGCTAATGGCTTCAAGCGAAGGAAAACTTTCAGTTTCTTAAGAAGACTAACTTTCATCAGACCCTAATAAGATTTGCGCTGCGTAATCAAAAATCAAAGAGATTTACCAAATAGCAAAAATAAACTTAAGTTGAATACTTCTAATAGCAATAAGTAACATTGGTAGCACATATAACTAGAAGGGAATATAAAGATATAATCACGATGTTAATCTTCGGCTCTGCCATAAACAAAAGATTAGGAAGGAAACTCTCATCAATACTACAAAGAGGGATACCAATTAATGAACTTTATAAAACTATTCTGAAAAACAGTCTTAAGAGTAAAGTTTTTATCAAATTCTAGCGGCTGCAATGCTTACTGATTGTTTCCTCTTTATTGAAGAAGGACATATTTAAAATCGGAAAGCTCAAATTCTATAGATTCGACCGTGATAAAAATATCTCTTAATATTCTTTAAAAAAATATAAATGTACATGACAATTAACCAAGGACAACGAAAGTTATAGAGCAGAAAATGTTATTATTAAAAAGAAAAAAAAGAAGAGTAAACGTGTAGCTTCCATAATTTATTCTTATGGACGATACCTAAAAAATGTATTTACTTCCGAACGAAAGACGGCAACAAGATAACGTCATCAACAAATAACCATTATTCGTCTGTAGCGTTGATTCCTAAGTCATTACGAATAGAAGCCGTTGAAAAATTGGTGACTCAATCAGACATCGTCTTTTCATATTAAAGACACACATTTCTGCTATTGAAAAATAAATTAATAGATCTAAGAATGTAATTTCGAGAATATAATCGCTTTCTGATGATAATAGCTCCTTTAATCATCGAAAAACCGACAAAGTCACGTAAAAGGAAGCCACAGCAGAATCTGGTGATTCAAGAGACTCAATTGTGAAAGGCTTTGACACAGCAGTGAGCATTGCGTGTCATATAACCGATAAATTTTCGAATAAAACTTGTAACTGTGTCGTGTTCATTATGGAAGTGTTCTTTTTTTATTTAAATATATACTATAGACTCTTTCTGATATATATATATATATATATATATATATATATATATATATATATATATATATATATATATATATATATATATATAATAGTCGACATTGATGTACGTACCCAGCGGCGACAGTCTGTTTCATGTGAAACACAATTATCACTACTTTTCATCAGTCGACATATTTTGCCTTTCTAAATACTGTTCTTTTTATACAATCTATCTATCTACCTATCTATCTATCTATCTATCTATCTATCTATCTATCTATCTATCTATCTATCTATCTGTCTAGATAGATAGATAGACAGACAGACAGACAGAAAGAAAGAGAAAGAGAAAGATGGTGGAGGCACGGTAGAGTAATGGATTGTTCGGATTGAGGAATAGGAAGCCGGGTTCGAAATCCAGTCGAATCCATTACATTCATTTCGTGCTAATACCATTGGGAAAGTTATGAATCCACTTCTTCACTCCCCATGAAATTTCGTTAAATAGCCTGACAGACTGGGTCATTGTGTGGTAACAAGTCTAGGAGGATGGAAACTCTGAATTCAAAACATGCGGAGAGGCGGTTGGGGATCTTGTGGCATACGGTGACCCACGTGTTTGTACACGATCTTCCAAAAAAGTGTGATTGGCTATGCACAAAGCCTGACCACTATAATCAAATCATATATGCCGGTGTCTGGCTGTCGATTCTCTGTTTTTTGCTTGACCCTCAAATGTCGAAAAATGACGGGGGAGTGCAATATATATATATATATATATATATATATATATATATATATATATATATATATATATATATAAGTCAACATTTAGAGGCCTGACGATTGCATCTAGCATGAAACAGACTGTCGCCTCTAAGTGTTGACTTCTATGGTCGCTTTTATATTTGCACACGCTCTATCTCTGATATTGAGCACTTTATCCCATAAATATAGCATATCTTAAGACCATATTTCTTTACACACACACACACACACACACACACACACATATATATATATATATATGTAATATATATATGATATATATATATGTAATATATATAATATATATATATAATATATATATATTTAATATATATATATATATATATATATATATATATATATATATATATATATATATATATATATATATATATCAAACAGAGCAAACGAGAGAAAGAACTGCTACCGAAAACTTTGAAAAGAATCGTCTCAACAATCTGAGAAAATTAAGTGTCAACATTTAATCTTGGGTTAATATATCAATTCACATGACGGTCAACACTTCAGCATGTCGCTTGTGTGGTCTTGTTAGCAAATCCCGTGTAGGATTGTTGTCTCATACGAGACATAAACACACACACACACACACACACACACACACACACATATATATATATATATATATATATATATATATATATATTGTGAACATATAAGAAATGTACAGCCTGGCAACTTGCACCTATGATTGATTATTGTGGTGAAAACAAATAGAACTGGTGAACATAGGCTGTCATGTTTTCTCCTTGTGTTTTAATTCAGCGTTGTCCTTCTAGAATAATAGCAAATCAAGGCTAAAGAGACAGGTCCGCCCTACTGTTTAACCCAGAGCTAGGGGAGATGAAGCAATGGATTTATAGATTTCATTATTGTATTTCAGCATGTCAGTGTAACAAACTTGACTTTTTCATTCTGACCAGCTATCTATTAATTCGCCACTAAAATATAACAAAATCATTTGCACAATTTTTCTGTGTTGCTTAAAATATTTTCATACTATTCCCCTAACGAAAATGCGTCCTGGGTAAGACGATGAACTACTTCCGCGTCCTGGGTAAGACGATTAGCTACATCTGCGTCCTGGGTAAAAGGATAAAAGTACGTCCAAAGGTAAGGCCTAAGTTCATGGGTTTTAATACCTGCTATGAATTATTTGAAGAAATATACAGCAATACATTTTTCAAGAAAAAATATTAACAGCCATACTGTTAGATAGGAATAATATGTCGCTGCCGACACTTGAGTTTGAACATAGATCGCCAGTGAGCAAACACAGGCGATCCCATTATTGAATTAATTAGATCACGTGACCATAGAGGAAACGCATATATAGGAAGTCGGGTGACGTCTAGATTGATCTTTATTCCTATTCTATCCTCAATTACTATTCGAATCTGCATTTCTACTCTATCCTCTATTATTATACGGACCGCTATTTTTCTCTACTCTATTCGCTATACTACTTCTCTATTCGGATCACTATACTGATTACTATTCGAACGAGTATTATCGAGCAAGTACTACTAGTGCGTGATTATTCGAAGGCGTCTGACACCAGTAATCTTCAACAGCGTATTATAGTTATATCTGCGATTACAATGTCTGTACCAAAACGAGCATTACGAATGTGACAACGAGTATTCGTTGACATCACAAAAGTGGCAACGAGTGTCCATTGACATCACAAAAAATACATTTTTGTAAATAATTATTACCATCAATACATCATTACCATCAATACATTTTTGAAGAAAAAATATTACCAGCAATATATTTTTGAAAAAAAAAAATTACCAGCAATAAAAATCTAGTTGGCATTAAATTACACTTTGAGTTAATATGCCGTAAAACAAAACCAACCAAACTATCAAGAAGGCCGTAATAATAAAGTGCTTAAAAGGAGAAGGGTGATGAGCACATTATTCGGCTATTTAGGATAGATAATGGCTAAGTATATACCCCGAATCTCGCTAATAGCTTGGTAATGAAACTTAGGAGTTCTCGGTTTTCTGTGAATTGATTTTGATATATCTTTCCCCATGTGGTTTGCACAATATGACATCATCATTGTTAATTTTTCATTATTCTGTGTAATGTCCTTATTTTTTTTATTTCAGATTCGACAGGTTTTTGTTGTAATTCAACTACCAAGCTATTAGCGATGTTCGGGCTGTAAACCTGAAGAGGTTAAGATTTTAGTGATCGAGGTATCATCATCTCGGGCTTCAAGAGTAACTGTTCTTGGTAAGAAGCTGTCTGAATTATCAACTGGACTGATGATGATTTGACGCCGCGTAAGTAGCAAGCCGTGTCCGAGCTGTGAAGGTCTGAACTAGTGGTACTAAAGAATATCTCTCGCCTGAACATTTGCCATAGCTTTTCTTACATTTTAATTCAAGAAGCGACTTGAAAATCAGGAATGACATATAGAGATAAATGAGATTGATTTGCCATGAATTGAAAAATTTTTCTCAGTTTATTTATTGGTAGAAAGATGTCAATTTTTGATTGCAAACCATTTTTTTTATTTTAATCTGTTGCAACAAAAATATTCATCTACTTCGACCAACTTCCTTATTTCTCTTCATAATATTTAACTATCAAATAAATAATCAATATTATAAATATTATGTATTTTCTTGCTAATCAATATGTATTCTTTATTATTGATTTTTAATTTTTCTATAAACATTATTACAATTTTCATGGAGGAAATTTTCTTCTATCTTTCTTAATTTACCAGTATTGTGATAGTTCAATGTTTTAAAAATATCAATTCACCACAAAATAGACAAAAAAGGTCACTGGCATTCACAGAGTGCGAAAGAAACAGAGAGATAAAATAACAGAACAAGATTCAAGGATACAGAATATGACGATTAATATTGCATGTAAATTGGTGAAGATCATAAAAAAGCACGGATCGGGAGGAGAGTTCCACAAGAGAGAATTCCTGGAAAAAACATTATTACTATAAAACATGGTTACAAAAACTCAATAATTTCACAACATCTTTGGAGGTTACAACTTCCCTGATGAAACGTTTCAATCATTATAAGTTGAAAAACAAAAACAAAAACAAGAAACAAAACATTAACCATGCTATCATATGCTTTTATTTATAATGTGATTATCAACTCTAGAACTGACATTTGAAAGCCTTTGCAACGCTTTTAGGGATTGATTCAAGTGTTCCAACAACGACTAGTCCAACTGCTACCGTTACTTACCATAATAATTTAAGCTTCTCATTCCTGATCTAGAAATTTTTTTCTTATTTTCAAATTTATTTAATTTCTAGTTTTGGGTTAGTGGCGATATATACTGACAAACCTACTATTATTGTATTATGAGTATTGTATCTCGACTATGAATTTCAAAGATGCGAGACATTTTTTCTTCGTCGTTTTTTTAAACAATTACTGGTTTATTTCATATAAAATGAATGAACTGAAATATGAAACACCATTTGTTTCACCCGTCGTCATGACATATTATAGGCGATAACTTGCTTTTCAACACTTTAGTCAATGTTAAAGCACTTTAGTCAATGTTAAACATTATGCATGTATTACGCTAGGTTGCACTCACAATACCAGATGGTCATTTGACTTTTCTTCTTGTCTTTTTAGTATTTTCTAAAAACATTATTGCGACTTAGACATATTTTTCTCTTGATTCTTAACTTGATAATGTTCTTGCTTTTCAATGTTTTTCCAAGTTACATCTTCAGGTTTCAAAATTACGATAAATTTAATATATGTAGATTTTCTCTCGCGGTCGATGTTTACTGTCGAACCAAGTACATATTTCAATTCATAATTTGAAAATGAAAATAAATTACAATACATTTTCTCATATATTTATTTAAAATATTTACATCAGAGTTGCATAATAATGTCTCATACTACCAAATAACGAGTAAAAACCGTTTAGCATGCACACACACACACACAAACACACCCACACACACAAACACACCCACACACACATATATATATATATATATATATATATATATATATATATATGAGAAATCGCCCTAAAACTGAAGTTTAGATTGGGTTCTACAGACTTACCAAATCTGTCGCTCTGTCTCGCCGTCTCTCTCTCTCTCTCTCTCTCTCTCTCTCTCTCTCTCTCTATATATATATATATATATATATATATATATATATCCGAAAGTATTCCTCATTTAGTTAATTACAATATCGTTTAGAAATAATTACCTCACATAATAAAATCTTACATATCTTAAACAGTTTATATATATATACTTCTTACTGACTATATATATATATATATATATATATATATATATATATATATATATATGGAGAGAGAGAGAGAGAGAGACGTAGAGACAGAGACAGAGCGACAGATTTGGTAAGTCTGTAAAAACCCAATCTATACTTCAGTTTTAGGTCGATTTCTTTGATGTCCAAGACCTTCATGCGTCTGCAAACGACCCGTAAAATATTCTTCATAGGTCAGTCATTCGTTAAACCTACGCCATTCGTAAGGTTAATAAAGGAAAGGAAAATAAAATAAAATAAATAAAAATATCAAAGTCACGCCTCACGCGAAGGAAGCGATCAGTAAATCTCTTTCATTTAACCATATATAGGTACTCAATAGATCAAAGACTCGTAACGCTTGACACTCACGTGTTCTTTCATCAGTCTATGCTTGCATACTTTTGCGCCGATATGTAAGTAAAAAAGAAAAGATAGAAAAAACAAGAAAACGTGGAAGAGGCACAGGAAGCAAGAAAGCCAGTGCTCCGTAAAACACGGAGGAACTAGAATCCATACGGGTAGGGAGATTCATTACACACTTGAACATTCAGTCGCAATCACACGCATGCATACAGAATCGAACATCCACATCAGTAAAAAAGAACGAATATTGCACATTTAGAAAAATAATTCTACAGATTGCCACATGGCTGAGATCAATCCGAAATTCACGCTAGTGCCTATGACCTACGCTGAATCGCAAATATTTTGTTATAAACATTCGTTTGTTTTTTATTATGTTCTGTGAATGACCACGAATAATAATCTTTAGTAGCAGTTTTTTTTTATTCTTAGTAACTGTGGTCATCCTGTGAAAATGTTGTCTAACGTTATTGAGATTTTAATTCAGATTAGACACCTATTTAAGATGGAATGCCAAATAGACAATGAAGAAAATGTTCAACATCAATCATTTCTTTGCTTTTAGACAAGATCAGAAACCTGCCAAAGCTGATCGAGACATTTGTATTGTACTTGATTACTAACAGAATAGTGCAGAACTGTTTTTTTTACTTTTCAAGAAATTCAAACTCACAGACTCTCCGCATTCTGTTCAGCCCAATGAGAAGCAATTGCATTCGCTGATTAAAGAACAAATCCAGACCACTAGGAAATAGTCTTAAATGATGCCAAGTTTTCATGTTACTGTCGCTCGTCATTTTCACTCAATGGCTATGGTCCAGAAACACGGCGCTTGCTCCCACAAGCATTGGTCGAGAGAAACAAACACCAGCGCTCCTCCATTGCTCCCAGCTTGCTCGCCCGACTCTAGGCTACTCGAGTAAACACATATATTCTTTTACTATATTATTACTGGAGACGAAAAATGATGTATGTACGTGAATATGACACAGAGAAATGATTGGGTTAGTACCGATAAGCTGACAACTCTCTGACCAAAACTGGAGCTGCATCCACGCAAGAGAATGATCTACGTTTAGTGGGACTGGCAAGGATTTATTTGCTATGAAATGCTTCAAAACAAGGAAATGGTCAATGCTAAGCTGTATTTTCATAAATAAACAGGCTGGAAGATACAATTCGGCTAAAAAGATTGACACCATTTATATGATTATGTTTATGATGATGACCCCTCTTCATCACACACTGATTCCCCCCAACATGTTCCGTCCTGGGTAAAACGTTAAACTACATCCCCGTCCTGGGTAAGACGATAAACTACGTCCAGCTACAAGGCCTCTATTCAGGAGGTTTTGAAAAGCGTGGAACCACCTCTTAATCGCTGGTGTTCCCAGGTCCACCCTGACCCGGGGTTGTACCACCTGTTAATGTCCCAGCTTATGGGCAAAGAGTTAACTATTACCAACAATACATTTTTGAAAAAACTAAAAAAAAACTAAAATTATTACCAGCAATAAAATTTTGAAGGAAAAAAACAGATTTTTGACAAAACAATATTACCAGCAATAAAAATGTTGTCGGCATTAAATAACCCATTGAAGTTGATATGCTATAAAACAAAATAAACCAAACCAAAACCCACGGGTTCATCATAAATGAACCGTTATTTGCTTACTAAGGTTGTTAACAGTTACAATTCGAGCAGGTTCAGGATTTTTAGTTAATCTAGTCTCATGTAATTTCTTTTAAAAAGAGAATTAATGACCAAATTCACATTAATCGAAAGAAGTGCGTGATCCGTTTAAGATGTATCCGAACAGGTTTGTCTGTAGCATCATACGTTAGAGTTGATGAACATGTTCAATTTTAAGTGAAAGACGGTATATTTAAGTACGAATGAAATCATCATATATATGCATTATCCTTTCATGGAGAGTTCATGAACAACGGTCAATACGTCCTGTGAGTATCCGCCTCATAATATTTCTCAGAATTTTCAACATTTAATTTTAAATATTAGATTTTTTCTAGTTTCCGTTTTTATTTCAAAACTCTCCATAGCACAGACTTTCAGTTCATAGTATTCTCAGTATCTATCTGTATAAACATGTGTCCCTCGCTTTGTATCTCTTTGTCTCTAAAGAAATCGTCCAACATTAATTGTCAGTTCGGTGGATAGATATGACGTAGTAGTTCTTCTTTCTTTTTATGTGCCATGTCCTTTCAGGACGTAGGCGATCATGGCTCTCCACCGCCTTCTGTCCCTTGCAGCTCTCAACAAGTACCTTCCCTCTGCTACCTCCCTCAGAGTACACTTTTATTTGTTTTGAATAAAATTTTCAAAATTCCTAGTAGTCTGCTTTGTTTAATTTTAATCAGTTCACCCCATGCAAGGCAATGAATCTACTAAGACGTAGTGGGCTACTCGGAGTGAAAGAGAATGAGAAAACTTTAGAAGTAACGGGAAACTCCATGCTCAAAAATAAACAAGGGATAAATCTCTACTCGGACGATAGGCGAACCTATCTACTCCTATTGAGAAAAATGCAATAAAAAAAAAATAAACAATAAATAAAAGTTCAGAGTTCAGGCAGAAACATTAGGAGTATAGAGCTGAAGTCGACATTAAAAGGAACCGGAAACCCAATCCTAAACAGGAAACAAGATAATCCTCTACTGCTGTTCAAAAGACTGGGAAGGAGTATGAAATGGAGGATAGACAAACATATCTAACCCTATTGAGAAAGAAAATTAAATTAAAAGTAAATTAAAGCTCATAATTTTAGGCGACGGCGTTAGAAGTATAGAAGTATAGATTTGAATAGATTTTATAAGGAACCGAAAACCTAACCCTAAACAGAAAAAGGGATAAACCTCTACTCCTGTTCAAAAGACCGGGGAGGATTGATAACAGGCGAGAAGGATCATTTCGTCGTTCTGATGCACCTGCGGATTTCTGTTATATTTTTCTACACTATCCACATAATTAAATTTCTGCACCTACAAGATTCTGCTGTCTCCAATTCCAAGCTCACATATTTGTCTATCGACTTGCTAAAGACAATCCCTCTGTTTTCTTGTAATTAATAATTCGTCCACTTTTCTCGCTTTTCTTCGCTATCATGCCTAAGATAATTGGAGTTGTTATTCTGTATCCGACATCAACACAGTATCATCTGTGTATCCAATGTTGATTATGACCTCCGATAATAAATCCTCCTTGGTGTTACATTTCGCGGAGGATCGCCTTGTTTAAAAGTTTAAATAAACAAGAATGTTTTGCAATACGCTGACATATGTTGACTAACTCACAGTATTTAGTATTGTTGAAGTTATCGCTAACATTTTTTTCTCGAGATTTACAGTTTCTATCTTTCGTTCAATTTCGCAATCCAGTCGATGAAATTTGAATCAGCTGATTTGTTTGGAAAATACTTTGACAAAAACCCTACTTCGCGTTTTAATAATTCCTTTAATTTAATTTTATAGGAGTCATGATAATTTTTTTTTAATTACATTTTTTTCCTTTTTAACTTACTCTTGAGCATGCAAAATACAATTGGCCATGTGTAAATATTTATTTCTGGAGGCAAATTCCAACTTTTTGAATGGCTTGGCTTTGTGATTTGTTTACAGTTATCGCAAGCACAGGATGAATGGGAAACAAGATTTTTGTATATATAAAAACTTAAAGAAAGATATGCAAAAAAATGTTGCATTTTTATTAAATAAGTATTTCCTATCTTAATCCTTAAATTGTATTTAAAATAGTTGGTGTATTTTGTATAGTAAATAACAAAATTTTAATTTTTACAAAAAATTAATGTAAATTTATTTTACAACGCTACCCACCCTAGTAAAACCAACTGCACTTACCTGTTTCTAAATATTTGGTTTCTATCGGTCAGCGTATTGCTATTTTAGAGGGTTTGAAGGACGGACTAACAGAAGATACAGAATTTTATATATAGATAGATTCGGTGAGAAAACGTATCTTGGCATTACTCTGCTTTCTATTTTTTGTTCATTGTTTATTCCCAAGAAATTTTGCAGGTTATTCTATTATATTAGCTGATCATAGCTCTCCACATTTCCTATTCTTTATAACGTGTGAATTTTCCTAACATGTTGAGAAATACAGAGTCGCTATTTTCAACGGGAATTAATGCTAAAGTGAGTACAAC
>OZ038481.1:104997093-105059593 GCA_964036315.1 Acanthosepion esculentum
TCTACCAATCGTGCTCAGACTTCACGAATGTGATTTTATTCAACTACTTCCTGCAGCTAACTTTATAGCTGGCTTCTTTGTGGAAAGAAATATAACTTTTCTTCAAATAACGAAAACAATTCTATCACATTTGAAACAACTACTGAACTAAAAGTCTGTATTTCGAAAACTAAAACTATATCAGGACTATGTTTTTCCAGCCTGTGCAAAGGCACTTGATAAGATATGACTCAAAAACCTGTTTGAACTGCCAGGATTTAATTGGGATGTTAGAATAATCCATAATTTAACTGAGAGCAAACCGCCTGAATACGGATAGGAAATGAATTGAGTAAACGCACAAAAATAGAAAGATGCTAAAAACAATGATGTGCCTGCTCACCAGACTGTTACAGCCAGGTGGTCCTGAGTGAACGAGAACTCCTAACGGCATTTAATTTTGGTGAAAATAATCCTAACAACATAAGATATGCAGATGACACAGTGTTGATAGCGGACACAGAAAGGAAACTGCAGGTAATTTTAGACAAAATGGTAATAGACAAAAGAACTAAACATTAATTATGAGAAAAGACGGTATTTTGATATCAGCAAGGAATATTTCCCAATATACGGGTTACGAATTGAAGAGATTAAAATCAAGTAAGTAGGGCATTTTAAATATCGGGATTGTTTTGACAGGGGACGGAAAATAAGACACGGAATTTGGGGACACATATAAATATCAAAAGATGCTGTCCAGTAGCTGAACAAAGTAGTACAAAAATTTCGATAGAAACAAAGAAAGAAAAATCTGCTCAAATGCGATATAAGTTTTCCTATATGGCAGTGAATGCTGGAATATTTTTCTTACAAATGAAAAAGAAGACCTAAGTCAACGGAAATGCGTTTCTACAGAAGAATGCTCAAAATATCATGGACAGGGCATGTGAGTAACTAGGAAGTTGTAAGTAAAAAAAGGACGAGCCACAGATTGTTGATATTTCTAGGACACATAATGAGGAAAGAGGGTTTTAAAAATGTGACACGCGCATGGGATATTGAAGTAAAGGCGGAAAAGGAATAAACAGCGAGTAATTTACATAACAATCTCGTATAAATAGATAGAAATCCACCGAGTGGGGTGTATAATATAGAAAAATTGCTAAGAGCCACGAATGATGTAGAGAGCCATAAACGCTTACAACTTGAATATACATGTCTTAGAAAAAAAGAAGTAGATGTATCTACTAAAATCCCTCCATTAAAAATGCTCAATAATGGTTTAGAATATACTTTATACCGTGAGGTAAAAGTATTTCGTAGGCGTTTATCCAATAGATATACAAATGTAAGCTCAGAACGAATAATTGGTCAAACGCGAACGAATTCCAGTGAGTTTCTTTATATTCACATTCGAACATTTTTTTTTTACATTAAGGTTCATCCTGTACAAGGACATTTAATGCAGAGGGTTATGTTAGGAGACAAATATGGCGGATAGGCAGGGAAGATAACTGTTAGTCCTAGCCTTGAACAGGTTAAGATTGTATTGATCGGAGGAAACATTCTCTTGGTAGTTGGATTCACAGAACAGTGGTTCGTGGGAAGAAGCAGTTCACGTGGAAATTACTTCTCATCGATGGAATACGGAGGGAATGTGGTTGATTTGCTTCTATGCAAGTGGCATGACGTATTCTTGCGGTGAAGGTTTGAACTGGACGGACCGTAAATGTAGTTCGTCAGAGCACTTTCTGTGGAAGTAGAGATAGAGCAGCGAGAGGCTTGAGGCCAGAGAATAATTCGTCACCAACAAGCCTTTGTGCTATATCGAGGCTGGAGAGTGAGCTCTGGGCAACTCCCACCCAACTATAAGAACAGTTCTCAATTTTGGGCCTGATCTGGCTCGTGTGAAAGTAGAGAATAGCAGGAGGCGTCATGTACGCACTGGAGCTATACACGGAGCCGACCATTTTTCCTTAATATTGGATCGTATGTACTAGTCCTACTTGAGGGTGCGTACGAGTTTGAGGCCCAATAGTCCTTCAAGGTACGGTGCCTCCCCGAAGTGACCTCCGTTCATCGTGACAGGTGGTAGTTTGGCGATAACGGTATATAACAAGTCAATACTCGTGGAAAAAGAATGAAACTGTCTATTCTCCCTTCAACTATGAGTTAAATTGTAGGACAGACAGGAAACTCTAGCCGAGGTCGTCCTCGAGTACAAGAGAAGGACAGTTCTGAATTCAGCATTTTGTGTTTCTAATTGGACACATAGTTGAACTGTAACTAAAATCCTTTCAGCAGGTTGAAGTATAAATCACAGGTTGACTGTTGGAGAAACCCAAAGAACCTAAGCAGATTCTAATTTTAATTAGAAACAAGAAGCCATCGTGAAGATGATAAGTTATACTGATTTGTGCGCCTTTAATTCGATACAACTCTGATAATGATTATGTGTATCTATTTTTTGCCGGGTATATATTTATACTGTTTTTAACTGATTTCAATGCGATAGGATTGCATTAGAATTAATACCAAATAATAACTGATTTATGTGTATTATACGGCATGTTTAATTTTGAAGAACATTAACTTTCCATAAAAATGGTAAAGGCGTCCTCATTTATGAGCGATACTGTAGTTCTTATCTTGACAATGTTGCTTAGCAAATAAACGGGACACATATCAAATAACGAGTTTTGGAATATTCTGCTCAACGAGATTTAAACTTGCGGTAATCATATGGGGTGTTTTGCTACCCCATTTGTTTTAAAGTACTCGTAATTCCTGTTTGACAAATTGTTTTTTGTTTTGTTTTGTTGCTTTATTCTTGTTTTTCTTCTCACTACACACCCGATTCAATGTCTGTGTGACGCATGCGGTATGGCAAGTTTTAGCGCAGTAGTCGTTGGAGGCGGACGCCAAAGGACTGTCCAACTTCGGAAATCCGAGGTAACTAACGCAGGTTTACAGGAATGATTGATTCTTATTTTATATGCCCTGATCCTTCAGGGTGTAGGCGATCATGGACATCCTCCTCTTTCTTGTAGTTCTTAATAAATTTTATTTTTCTGTTTTTCTTCTTCTTCCAAGCTCTATTCTGCCATTCATTTTCTCTACCCTATCAAGTATGTCACGCTTTGCTTTCTCTGTTAGTCTTTCCCTCTATCTGTAATGTGAGTATCATATTTCCAAGCCACCCTTTCTCATTACGCACCCCAGAAATTTCAACTGCCTCTTCCTGATGTTAATTATAAGTTTCCAAATATCAAATGATGTGAATATTAGCATCTATTCCTGTTTTTCTCAGTTGAAAAAATGTTGTGTTAGGTGCATCTCTCTCTCTCTCTCTCTCTCTCTCTCTCTCTCTCTCTCTCTCTCTCTCTCTGTAGATGACAAACCTATAAAGCCTTTTTTTAAAATTACATGTCACTGTAGTGCTGCGTTTGAAAGATTGATATGACATGTATAAAATTTTCTGAAAATCTCAGGAGGTAACACAGGTAGCTTATGAAATATTAAAAGTAAATTAAAATTTATGACAGGCAAATTAAATGTAAATGTAAATCAGTAAAATTTTAAAAAAATTAAATGTAAATGCGAATCATGTAAATTTAAAAAAAAATACAAGTAAACCGAGTATTAGCAAGTACATCATCAATATTCTTAGGCAAATTAAAATTTAAGGCAGTCAAAATTCGAAAATACATTAAAAATGAAGATATGCAAAAAGCAAAAACCATAAATTGAAAAATACAACAAATTAATGTGTGATGCATACGAATCTAAAATGCACACATGCACCCAAAACCTTCTTCTCTGCAGCATCTCCTTTCAGTACGTTGACGATTTTTGCTCTTCTTAATTTAATGTCCTTTGTAGCACTTAGAAAATTTTGCATTTTTGCTGTCACACGTAAACCCTGATCTGACACCGATTTACACAAAATCGTGAGGTAGGTGATGCACTGTTTTCTTTTGTCCCTCTTTCCTTCAATATGTCTTGTGAATGTCTGATAGGCAAGCCCACTACTCTCATTATGTGCCCTAGGCATATAGACTGGTCTACTTTTAGAATACTCAGCAAGCAAGGACTAAACGGCGAGGCAAGGGTCAATTTCCCTTTTGAATAAAAGCACGCACATACACAAGCACACACGTTCATACGCGTGCTCAATCACCCCAACTCAAACATATATATATGATGGATTTCGACGTATGAGTATCCGATAATCTCATTCAGTTTTTAAGTTTGTGATACACAAAAATACACAGACAAACACACACACACATATATATATACACACAAACGAACAAACAAACAAACAAATACACCCCCACCCACATACATACATATATATATATATATATATATATATATATATATATATATATATATATATATATATATATATATATATATATATATATGTACAGCCGAAGGGCCAATTCTGGGCTGAGTATTGAAGAAATGATCTGGGTCAAAGAGGCAATCCAGTTGCAAAACCTAACCGGTGATTCATCTTCATTATTCAACATGACAATACTTGCCTGCACGTTGCTAACATGACCAAATATGCGATTACAGAGGCCGGTTGCTGTAGCGATATCAGTGTCACCAGATATCTTTTAAAGTTAAAAAAAAATCTACAAGACGTTACAGAAATTGTTTCGACAGTTAATGTCTGAATGATAATCTGCTAAGTGAACCTCGCAATAACCATGTCAAAAGATCCTGACACTGAGTGAAGCCAGATCATGAGAACTTGATTAATGATTTTTTTTTTTAGATGAAAGAGGACAGGACAAAGGACGTTTGTCCTCTATAAGACAGTGATCATTAACAGCCAAAATCAGAGAACCGCTTGCCGCCATATAAAAAGTAAGGCACATGCCATCAGTTTTATTAGACCTCTCGCCACCTCTCCCCATTTTCTCACTTTCGCTTCATTCGTCTATGATAGAAGGTTACAACAAAAACCAACATTACTGTTACTATTGACAAATCGTTTTAGTTCGTGGAAAACTCTCTGGCCGAGAAATTATTTTTTAAGCGACATGAATTGGACTGGAAACAGCTGCACACTGAGAAAGAAAAGTTCCTGGTGTGAGTTGCAACAATACAATACAAAGTTCTGGCGCTCTCAACACATTCTCCGGATCTCGCCACTTCAGGGTATCACATTTTTCGGTCGTTTTCTTATGTGCAGCTTAAAATCTGGTTTGATGAATTTTTCCTGTCAAAACCCAGTGATTTATATCCTCTAGACAATGAACAGTCAGTGGACAGCTGGTAGGAGTTCTTAAACAATGAAAGGAAATAAAGGGTGTCCCAAATATTTGACATCATTTGTAAAATCAATTATCTTGAAAACTGTAAAGTCCATCTCAGTGAAATTGAATATTTTAGATGCTGAACATCATAATTTTATTATGGGGCCGAGTTTGTAAGAGTTCAATATGTGCACCGCCTGTGACACGGTACACGTCAAGTTGGTAGTTATCCTCTCGCTAAACACGCCGTAGCATATCTCCGGTAACATTATCCAGTACGGAAGTGATTCTCTGCTTGAGTTCATCAATGTTAGCAAGACGAGTGTGGATATAGACCAGTTTCTTCACATATCCCCATAAAAAGAAATCACGCGGGGACAGGTCCGGTGATCGCGGCGGCCATTTCATCAGAAAACTCCATCTCCATCAAGCCCAAACAATCTGTCTGCCAGATTCTCATTGAGATAATAAAAAACATTAATTAAAAAAAATGTTCTGCTTCTTTACAATCTATGAAAATCTGAGATTATTTCACAAAGAACTGCCAAAATTATTGGCCTGCGAATTGATGTCAAATTTTTTGGGACACCCTGCATATTGTCTTATCATTCATCAAGGCTCTTAATAAATAATAAGTATTAAAATAGATTATAAAAATAATATCGAATTCATGTAACAAGCTAATATTAAGCGATACTTCGAGACGATCTTCAGAGAAGTGGGGAGACCTACTAAGATTTAATATCGTTGTGCGTAACCTTTACAATATAATATATGCTGAGTGTTGATGGTAAACTCAATAAGTAATTTAAGATAATAAACTTAAAATAGGTTAAACAATTTAGATATCGAGGATTAACGTTTGACATTTCTTTAATTATAATAAAGCGAGGCACTAGAAGTAATTTCTGACTTTGTGTCTGATTTAATCAATGTTTAAGAAATAAAATAATCGTAAATATGGCTGACGTTCTTGTTTTGAAAGCTTCTGTACGTAACAGTCCCACTCATTTTAAGTTGCCTTTAAATGTTGGCTCGAATAAATGCGCTAAGTAAACGTGGCGATGAAGTTTAATCGCCATAAAATAATAAAAAAAAACGTATTAATTTATTTACATGCTTCAATATCTATTTAAAATCGAATAGACAAATTGAGATGATTAATGTGTTTATTCTCTTATGCACATACATATAGGTCCAGCGATGCTAATCAACTAAAAACTCAATGCATGAATAAAAATGGAGATATATCGAGTAATTGTAACTATTATAATTATTTCTAAGGTCTTTAGTATCGAAATGCGCATGCATACAAACGCACACAATATAAGCCATTTCATTATATTAACAGAATAACAATCACTGGCTTCTAGGATATTTGAAAACAGAATAATTAGAAAACAACACGAAAATCATAAAAAGAACGTACGATGATGGATCTGTATGTCCGTAAACTGAAAATTATTAACTGAATTTGGATCTGAAATGTTCACCGTATAATATTAGATTTACATGGTGCGAATTGTAAATTGTCGCCATTTTATATTTTTAATTTCGGGTATGCGCGTTGTTTGTTTCTGATTTTGTTGACTGCGTAGTATAGTAGGGTAGTTGTGCACCATCTGTAACAAGAAGAGCACCATGACTCAATTCACTGAGCCAGAAATTTGGAAATGTACTGCTTTGCATTCGCACCGGAAGCTCTAATAAAAAGGTTTCAAAGTGTTTGGGCTTCAATCTGTGGGTAGTGCAGAGGATTCGGAAAGTTTTGCATAGGTCTAATGGTGATTACACAGGTACGGCAGCTTTGAAAACTCTAATTGTTCTGATAAGAAAAGAACTCTCGAATTTGATGGTAATGGCCTCAGGCTCAACAGGGAGGCCTATATCAAGTGCTTTGAGGAGGAGGTGTTGCCCTGGGTCAAGCGAGTGGCTGTTGGAAGACACTGTTTCTGGCTACAGGACTCTGCTCCAAGCCACACAAACAGGAGAATCCAGTCAGGGCTGCCAGCAAATATTTGCGACCACATTACTTCTTACATCTTGTCACCTAACTCTCCAGACTGCAACCCCTTGATTTTTATGTGCGGGGCGCAGTTGAGTGGGCGACCTGAAAAACTCTTTGTAACGCCAAAGATAAGCCGACGGCAAGAATTATGGCAGCATTAAACCACTTAGGCAAAGAAACCGTTCAGAAAAGTTGTACGAAATTCTGAAGTCATCTGGAGGCCGGGGCTTAAGCCAATGGTGATTTATTGACTAAATTTACTATTAACTAGTCCATAATATTTTTGTGTAATTTTCGTAAAGATATATTCGTTAAGATCAGATATCAGTGCTACTTTCAGTTTTGCGTAATTTAGACGATAATTTATCCATCGCAACTTGTATGTAATTGGTGGAGATGCATTGACAAAGAAGGGTATTTTTGTCGTTAATGAAAGTAATAAAAAGACTATTAACGGAGAACATATGGTTGTCAGTACAAGAGACTGCACAGCTTGAAAACTACGTACTGTGGATGTCATAATCAAATAGCCCAAGAAATCCAACTATTTGTCTAGTCTAGTATCAAGTAGATGGATATATCACGTTGAAACGAAGCTTCTTGACCGATCACCGTTGAGACTGATCAGTACTCAGATAGGTGACCACTAGAGAATACCGAGTGCTGTACACTTCGCGATACGTCTGACAAGCTGGTGATAGTTACAATCTCGCTACTTATACTAATAGATACCTCGACATGTGGAGGTTCTTCTTGACTGACAGGTTGCAAATGCTAATTGGAGTTGGATGGGAGGTGAGTAATATAAATCCGCTGGCTAACAGGAATAGGGAAAATTGTTTTTTAGAAACGAAGAAAATAATGGAACATTTCTTTAGGACCTAATAAAATAGAAATAAAATAAATACTGGATTATCTTTTAATAAAGGTAGAATCTGGAAGCGACAAAATGTGGTTTCTATTGACCAATGCTGAAAATACAATAGACAGCGATCAACAGATTTTTTTTAGGAAAGTATTTATGCATATGATTCTAAATAGACAATTGAATTTTAGTGAACACATAATGAGATGATTGGACTTCGACAAGATCAAGTTAATGTAGAAACATCGGGGAACCTTTGTGCGAATGCACAGCAGAACCGAGATAAAGTGACGTTAAATGGTCAAACGCAAGAGAGAATGGGTGATCGTGGGCGATCATAGCTCTCCAAGTCATGATTACCCACGTTCTGAAAGTACATGTCACATAAATAATTTTTTTCTCCGGCATATTTCACATCCCATTGAAAAATTAGTATATTTTTAGTATATTTTTGGATTTATGGCTGTTGAAGAAACAATTAAATACACAAATATCTACATCTATTTATTCTTGCCAAAATTCAAAGACGTTTTTTTAATGTAACCGACCCCTCTGTCTTTTCTACAAATATTTCAAAGCACTTATTCTCATTAATGTGAGGGTGTTACTTAATTGGCAACTACGTTTCACCTTTTTACTATTGAATTACTTAGATGCAACCATAAGTTATATTCTAATTTTTTTTCTCTCGCATATCTCACCTATTGAATTACTTTCCGATATCCTCTTTCTCTGCCACTTACAACATTTAAAATTTAAATGCAACACGAATCATATTCTTCTGTCTTCCTGAATCTTATTTCTTTGTTGTTATTTTCCTCCCCCTTCCTCACTAAAGTCTACAAATTAAACTTCACCCCATGTAAACCTCCGCGTCCCAGTGGCATCATCGCCTTGCTTGGGGTGAAATGTTTAAAGAAATAAATTTGAATTTCATCAGGTCCGTACACCCGGAAACGAGCGGCCATATTGAAGTTGCGAAATCATGCAAATTTACTGCGTGCCTTCAGGTCAAAAGAACTCTGAGGCCGAGAGAGAACTTTTTGTTGTCTAAAGAGAAATTGTCTCAAATATTTGAACCAGAAAAAAGTGTCATGTAAAAATGAATGACATTCTTTTCAACAAATTTATTTTTAATTCCTATTTCTTCGTGTTTATTTTATTTAAATCGAATTAAACATAAAGAAAGAAATCTGGAAATTTCATAAAGAAAGAAAATTAAGATACAGTCAAAATGCAATGCGTGCTTATTATTTTTTTAATTGTAATTTCTATTTTCGTATATTGTTTCTTCTTTCAGAGGGCGCTTGAAAGATTCGAAGATGAATCGGCGGAAAGTAGCTATTTTATAATAGAAAACAAAAATGACTTTTAGATACGTTTTTCCTTGTGAAAGTTCAACACTCAATCGTTATCTTCATTTCCGAAAGGAAATTATAAAGGCAGTCTGAAGCATCGATTGTCACGGGTGCTTCTTATTTGTGTTTGGGCCAAACGCCATCTATTACCGTGGACCGGATAAGCAGAGGGTATTTGGCGTGTGGCCATTGGACTCTCTCCACCATATCAGTCACACGATAAATAAATATACACGAGTCCCCAGTCAAAGTTTTAGAAAAGCACAGCTATACGCATGCGCACATTCATGCATCCAGTTTTTCTCTGGCTTCCTCATACTTACGGTCGTATAGTAGAGTAAGTTTCTAATTTTGTGATTACCTATGGCCATGGCACAAAGTACAATTTATAGAGTACACAGTAAAGAAAAATAGTTAATAATAGTTTCTGAGGCTAATATTCCTGCTATAGTTTTACACAAAGCACACATTGAGTAATCACTCTCTTAGAGAAAATCGAACGGAATAGTATATATATATATATATATATATATATATATATATGGTAATATAGAAACATAGAGTGAAATAAATTGCTTTTGCTGATGCTGACACCAGATCACAAGGGAAGCATGACAAGATATTTTTCAAAATATTTTTACTAAATAGGTGGATTGAATCTTCATTTTATCAACAAAGAAAAGACTAACCACACACAACCCCCCAAAATGCAGAAGTAATATCGAGGTGTAGAGATGCAGAGTAAATAAAATATAGACATATATGTAAAACTTTAATTTAGGATAAATTTATTCTTCATACCAATCCTATCCGTTATAGGAGGATATCTCCTTAAAACCGATAAATCTCACATTGTCTATTGTCCGGTTCATACTATTTCTTGGTCTTTTGAAAAGGAATCAAGTTTTATCTCTTGTTTCCTGTATAGGACTGGGTTTCCGATTTCTTCTAAAATCTTTTCCTTTCAGTAAACTCTTGCATTTTAGTGACATTATTGCCTTGCTTGGGGTTAAGTGAAATTAAAACAAAAGATACCTTTGAAGATCACTGCATTTAATGAACATAATTTTGTTAAATACCAGACAGTCAGTAGATAAATAAGTAATGTTTCATAAAACACTATAAAATATCAAATAAAAACTTCGAACATAATTTTCCTTCCTCATATGGTTATATGATTTTTGGAAGTTATGTTGTAGATGTAATCTTCACTGTAATTTACTTTGTACACAAATCCGACAGTGAGAAGATTTTTCAACGCCTCAGTTTTGACGAGTACTATACTAACAACGTCGTCAGTACGGGCTTTTACATGCGATGGAATTTTTCGATACCTGGCTAGATGGTTATTTTTATTATCTCTGCATTTTTTACAAACAAATGTACTTAAGTAATTTTAATAAAATCTGTTTAATACAATTTTCTCAATTTTTATTCCTCACATCTGTCGAATATAGAAATATAAAACAAATTGTATAAATTCTTACAAAATCATGAAATGTGCTAGCGGCACAACACGAAAAATTATAAACAAACCAGGGTTGTTAAATTAATGACTTTTTAATTTCCAGGTAATTTTATAGGTAACAAGGATGGCATGTAACTAGGAACTTTGTCTCAGTAAATGATTTGATTTTGCATTTATATAACGTCGTTCAGTTAAAATAAAAACTCAGTTCATCATGGCTCCTGTGATCCAAAAATGGTTTCGTCAATTCAATATTCTTTAAATAAAAGCTTGATGAATCGAGTACTTACTGTAACTGAAGATACGTGTAAGAACTTGATGAGGAATACACAAGATTGCAGAAAATTACCACTTTAGAAAAATGCACTGTTGAGTATTAATTAAACGTATCAATAATTTGCACTTACTGAAAAAAAAAAAACAAAAAAAAAACAACGTTTATTTGCATTTTATTAAATCTTTCATTTTTTTAAAATTTGCATTCAAACAGTCCGGTGTAAATTTAGTAACAGATTGGTTTTCATCTTTTTATATACCATGTTAAACTTTAATTATACCCTCAGAAATATAATTTATTGAACGGAACCAATGATTTTGAAGAACGCAGAGCATAAAAAAATCACCTGTCCGATATTCTAAAAAAGAATAACCGAAATGAAGGGCGTTCGGAAAAAAATAGGATGTCAGCTTTGACCGACTTATGTTAGATAATATGTTTTGATCAGATGCGTTCTGATCGATAAGGTAACCGGACAGGAAAATGTTAGAAGGCAGATTGGGTCAGGAAAGGAAGAAATGCGGAAAGAGTGAAAGAGATAGGCATTAAATCTAGAAAGGTAAGTAGAATGAGAATGGAAAGATATTAGACAGATGCCCAAATATAGATAAAGAGCAATATCGGACAGATTTAGGTCGACAACAAATGTATTTTATGATTCTTTGTCTGAAAATTCCCCATAAAAATAAGAGATTGACCAAGAGCAGTGACTTTGTTCTTGAACTGATATTATTTAAATTGAGTTATCCCTTAGGCATAATCTGTGAATGTCCGAAAGAAGGCAATATTATTTGTTAGTGCTTGAGATCGGAGAGCTCACTTGCAATTTATGTACAAAATCTCGGGAATTAAAAAGTATAAAGAAATATCAGTTCTGGCAAAGGTGGCGCATCTACTTATTCCAAGTCGTAGACAATAGACAGTAAAAAGTATCTATCTATCTATCTATCTATCTATCTATCTATCTATCTATCTATCTATCTATATATATATATACATATATATATATATATATATATATATATATATATATATATATATATATATATATAGAGAGAGAGAGAGAGAGAGAGAGAGATGTGTGTGTGTGTGTGTTTCATTTTCTTTATGGGCGTGTATGCATGCGTCTGTGTATAAGCATAGTGTCCAAAATTTGATATATTTATTGGGGAGAGTATTCACAATCGGAGATAGAGAGTTTTTTGTTAGATTTTTCGTTACAAACATTTCATATATATATATATATAAGTAATGGAAATCTTGATAACCCCAAGGAGGATGAAGTCCGGAGAGCTCAATATTAAATCAGAGCGAATAATTTAATTTAAATAAAACCAGACAACTTTAAATTTCCATGGTTATAATATATTTCTCCAAGGAGTTTCTTTTTCCCGGGATCATCAGACGTTATATATATATATATATATATATATATATATATATATATATATATATATATATATATATATATATATATATATATATATTATGTTAATGTTGATAGTTTAGGGTAATACAGAGATAATGGTCTTGTGGCATTAACAAATTCTATTAAAAGTAAGGTGGACAAATTAAGAGAAATGATTCATAGGGATTCAAATATCTCAAATCTTAACGTAAAGATAACTATTTATTCTAAACGTTTTGATTTTCTTGATGCTAGGCTTGATCTTGTTAATAATGTATTCTAAATTTGTTTGAAAAATAATGCTTACCCAATATATATTCATCCCAATTCTACCCACCTTCATCTGTAATCAAACATATACTCCCATCTATAGTATGTAGGATTAGCAACAACCCATTTGACAAAGACGTGTTTGATATATACAGCTGCTTTAAAAATAGTTCTTACAATTACTCTGAAATGAAATATGGAAAATATTATTATATGGCTCTAAGGAAAATAATAGAATTAGGAAAATCATTTGGATACACCCCCATTGAACCAATTAGTCAGTAATAAGTTAGGCGAGAAGTTATTCCATTTAATTGATAAACATTTCCCTAATAGTTACCCTTGTAATAAAATATTTAATTATACACACTAAAACTAAGTTATAGCTGCAACGACAATCTTGGGAATATTATAAGGAAACATAGAAATAAAATAATGCACATCACAAGAAAAATACTGCTGAGAATATTAATAAATGTTATTGCAATAATTTTAATGCATGTCCACATGCAACCAATTTTTAACTATCTCCTTGTTTATCTAATTACTATTTTTTTATAAAAGGGAATCCGACTGTTGAATAATATTCTATTGGTAGTACTAAGAATTATTTTAAGACTTCATGGTATGAACATATCTCATCCTTCATCAATAGTACTTATAAAATTTGCACATCCTTTTCAAAATATTTTTTTGGAATTTAAATAAGCTCAGGTAAAATGGATTTAAAAAAAAATTATTAATCCAAAGAAGTGAATTAACTGTAAATCGTAGGCATAGCCTAAGCTTTACCTTTCAACATGTTTAAACTCTGAATTTGATAATACTTTATCTTATAGTAATAATCAGTAGATGAACAGTGGTGCACCATATATGGCTTATTTTTTATTTTTCAAATTCATTGTTGTTTAGTTAGTATTATTGACATCTTATATTGATATAAAATTGTTTAGTTAGTATAGATTTTCATCTTTTTTCAAATGGTTAAGTTATTTACCAGTTTCTTATCGGAGCCAGTTATTTATCAACTACAAAATTTAATGTAAGAAGCTGACCGAGCATATAACTTGTTAGCATTGTGTTAAATTACCTTCCCAACAATTTCAGTTTAAATTCTTAGGAAATTTTAAGGTTAACACCAAATTTCGATACATCTTACGAAATAATGTAACAAATTGTATCTGTCCATAAGGAAATTGTCTAGGATTTATATGCAGACAATTTCGTGTCATGTCTTATAATTGAATTTTTTCCAGTGAATTTGAATTTAGCGTATGTAATTATTCGATTGGTTAAACACGGTAAAACCAACAAGCCTCCTTTTTTAAAAAGTATTCTGCTTTTAAAATTAAATTAAACTTTCGCTCAGCGGTAATTTACCATCGCGCGGGGAGACACATTTGTAGTGTTGAAACATAATTGTAACGATTTTTAATATTTTTTAATATCCTAAAATAAATTATATATATATATATATATATATATATATATATATATATATATATATAAATATATATAAAAGTGAACATAGGAGTCAACACTTAGAGGGAGGCGACAGTCTGTTTCATGATAGATGCAATCGTCAGGCCACGATTGCATTTAGCATGAAACAGACTGTCGCCTCTAAGTGTTGACTTCTATGTTCATTTTTATATTTACACACGCTCTGTCTCTGATATTGAGCACTTTATCCCATAAATATAGCACATCTTAAGACTATATATATATATATATATATATATATATATATATATATATATATATATATATATATATGCGTGTGTGCAGTAAGGTAGAGGCGTGAAAAATGAGTCACGATGTAATGTAGTGTGTGTGTGTGTGTGTGTGTGTGTGTGTGTGTGTGTGTGTGTGTGTGTGTGTGTGTGTGTGTGTGTGTGTGCGCGCGCGCGCGCAAATTGCCTAAATAAGTTGATCTGGATAATTTGCGAATATAACCTTTTAAAAGCAAGCAGTTTTCGAAATGAGTGTGCTCGATATAAAGTGGTAGCTCATTAATAATAATAATGATAATAACAATAATGGTGATGATGATAATAATAATAATATTTTATCACTTATCTCTTCCCTATTATGACCTTTATGGAATTGCATCCATTCTTCAGAAGACCTGATTGTCCAATTCTTCAATTATGCAACCTGAATGCAAGATATAATTACGTGAAACACAGAACACGGGAAAGATATGTAAGGAAATATAATTTTATGGTGCATGCTCACACACATACACACATATGCACACTCATACACGCACACGCACGCACACATATATGTCTGTGTGCGTACGCATTAATCTTCATTTTATGGAAAGCACGTCTATATGTAGAGTGAGTGTTTCGAAAAACGTTAAAAAGAAAATCTCTTACAATTAGACTGATTTTAGTAATTGTGTCGTGAACATTTCAGCAAACCTGTCCTCCGCTCTTAGAAAACTACTGATGTCTATTTAAGTATAAGCATATACGTTATGCTTAATTAATAACCACCAAAAAAGAAACGCAAATAGATTCGATAGACAATTCACATATAAGGTTGGACAAATAATTCGATAATTTATCGAACAGATTGAAAGAGAAATCTTCAGGACATATAAACGTTGACACTCGATTAAATTCAAGTTATTTCTAAAGAAATGCTTAATGCAATGAACTCACAAGCCGCATTGTTGTCTACATTTTTCGGTAAGGAATAACGTGGACATTCACTTAACAATTATTTTTTTTAAAAATGTCACACGTTTTATTATCATTTATTAGTACTATACTGCCTTGAGATACGAGTTTTATACGTTCCAAGACTAAGCTCGTAACTCAAAACACTCATCAATTTTCCCCATTGAATTTCATGGGAAATATTTCCGATCCATTTTCGGCCCATAAAAATCACCCTTATTTTCCAAAAACTCAAAACTATTTTTGCATGTGTGGGTTTCTTACAAGCATGTGATTTAATAAGAAATATAGTTTACAAACAATGAAGTAAAAGAGAAAAAGTTGTAAAGGAAATATACTGTACTAAACTGTGAAAATTGGTAATAAGCCAACTAGAGAAGAAGAAGAAGAAGAAGAGAGAGAGAGAGAGAACAACAGCTAGCCTAGCAACAGCTAACCTAGGCTAGCAACGTCTAGCCTAGCCTACGATAGGAAAGATTAAGTTTATCAATTAATTTTACATTTTTAAGGTATTTATATTTTATCCATTACTCTGACTGAAGAAAAACAAAGCAATTAATTTTCATATTTTTTAATTTATCGTCGATGTAGAACACTCATACTCTCTCACCAAATACATTACTCGTAAGTCTTCGTCATGTTTTTTTTTAATTTCTCACGTTGACACAAGCGAAAAAGATACGTTTCGGCTTTTCACCACTGCCCTTTACACTTACATTCTTCGGAACAACGGTGCCACTAATAGAATTTAGCACAAAAATGGAAAAAAAAAAACACAACACAACACACAGAGATATTTCCCGAGCGAGGTGAACACGTGCAGTGCGAGTTGAAATACTCACGAAACTTGGCGGTCACTGCGCCACCTAGCGGACGCTTAACTGAAACTGGCTCGTATCTCAAAATTCAGTTCGTACCTCAAGGCAAACATTCGGCCGAACTCTGGCTCTTATCTAAAAAAACCCGTATGTCGGTATGCTCCTATGACAAGGAATTACTGTATTCTCATCAGAATTCTTGACAAAATATCAAATGACGGCTGATTTAATAATTTGTTAGGATGTAGAATTGTTAGCAAAAGAAACAGCACAAGATGGGGACTAGGAATTTGAGACGCCAAGTTTAAACAAGTACAAACATTGAAATATCTAAGAAGTGTTTAAAGAGAGAACCTAAAATATGGTACCAAATCCGAATGTGTGTTGGAATAGCCAAAGATTACTTCCAAAAACCAAGCAACTATTAAAACAAAAAAGAAATATTCTGTCAGAAACAAAGAAAAGAATACCGGAATGTTACGTAATATTGGTCCTCATTTATAGCGGAAAAATTTGGGTAAGCTGCATACAGATGACGAATAGACTTGAGGAAGGGAGATGTGCTTGTACAAAAAGACACTGAGAATATCATGGGCGGAACCTGTGAGTTACGGTGAAGTTTTGAAGAAAATAGAAACAAAAAGTTCACATACTTAGAAACAGAAACATGATAAATGGTCGGACACATAATGAGTAAAGCGATATTTATCCCCAGCCCAAGAGGGAAAGATGTGGCACAAGGCCGAGTTTTACGTGGGTACATCGAGCCCGTAGGCTCGGCCAAAAATGCCCGTAGAAACTGTAAAAACAGAATCGGGTTGGTCAACCTCCCCGAACGAGACTCTGCCCTTCGGCGGAGCCTCGTCCGGGTTTCTCTCTGCTCAGAGGCAGAGGGTTTGACCGTCTTGCTGGAACAGGTCGCAGCAAGCCAACTGTCAACTGTGGACAGCGATATCTATTGAGTAAAGCAGGCTAAAGGAATGTAACACTCACAGATCATTGAATATAAGAAAGACAGAATAAAGCAACGAATAATTTACCTGCGGTACACAGAGAACAAGAACAAGAAAAAGAAGGTCTCGTCAGTTCACGAGTCGCGAGAGAAGCAGGCGTATTGCAGCCGTATTAGGAGAGGTGTCTCTAGGTAAATGTATCATGATATAGATACTCACTCTTTAGGCTAGTTTTGAATAAAAATCGTCCTTCTACTAGACGGTTTGCCATTCCAGGCTAGAGAGAGTATTCTGTCCAGGTTTTTAACCCATAACAAGAGTTAGATTGCTTCATAAAATTCCCCAAAGCATTAGCACAATATTAAAGGAAACCAACCGAACGGATATTGAAAACCTTTATTTAGTTTTAATAGTAAAGCTTATACAAACTGAAACACCAAACATTTGTTGTTATTATCGCTTTTGTCTGTCACTAACAAGGAAAGCCAGAGAAAAGCGATAATAACAAAAATAGCAATGTGAGCACTGGTAAAAAAATAGTGCTGAAAACATTAGGGTTATAAAACCCAGACATTCATACAGAGATGTCCTCAAGGACACATGGTACAGTGGATAAAGGCGTTGGTTAGATCCAGTGACAGGACGCAAACAGTGTGAGTTCAATACTTGGTTATGGTGGAGAACTTGGAGAGGGAATTAAGCAGGAGGTAACTGACATACATTAGACATGTGGAAATAGAACAGTCTACTCCAGTGAGCGAAATAAAGGGTACAGTTCGACATTCCAACCGTCTGAAGAAGGCCGGAGCGTACAACGGCCGAAACGTTGTAATAAATATGGCGAAAACGATGAGGACAATAATGCAAATAGTGCAAAATACGTAAAAGTAAAACTTTCGGACCTTTGGTTTAAATGTAAAAGCTCTATATGTTATTTTTATTTATATTTTTTCTCACGTGTATTGAGTACTTTTTAATACTACTGTTCGTGGTCTGATTCAACACTGACCATTAGCCTTTATATATATATATATATATATATATATATATATATATATATATATATATATATATATATATATATATATATGTGGTGTGATGGTGTTGAATGTAGAATCTACATTCAACACCATCACTTGATAAGGCACAAGAAGTGTTGAAACAAAATGGCTATTTTGTAGTAATTATATAACATACTTCTCTTATAATTTTCGAATAAATAATTATATATATATTTATATATATATATATATATATATATATATATATATATATATATATATATAAAGACATTTATGATATATTTAACGTTCTTTTTATAGATAAAAATAATATCATAAATGTCTTTAAATAAATTGTCAGACTCTGTCCAATTCAATATATATATATATATATATATATATATATATATATATATATATATATATATATATATATACACACACACAAAGGGGTTACTGAGTGTAAAAGAATACGAGAAAAAGGATAATATTATATTGGAGAGAATACAAGAAACAAACAACTATTTAGAAGACAAAAAATAACAATTGACGTTGCATTTATATTTTGGAAAGTCAAACTTGACTGGAAATTAAGAGTTTGGAAGAAAGTTCCAGAAATGCGAGTGAAGAAACTCTTAGAAGAAAACTAATTATATATATATATATATATATATATATTATTAGCATAGACGGAATTCAAACACAAAATATAATTTGGTGTTTATATATTATTTTTTTAATTTTATTAGAGATGATGCACGATAACGCTCATTTTATTTTTGCCTCTCTTTATCGTATCGTGTCGACTGGATATTATCTAACCTTTCAGTCAACAGCATGGATCATGGAAAAAACAACGTCAATGATGTGACAAAAATTATGATGGTAGAACAAGTCAAAAATAATAATGAAACTGTTCAATGTCTGTAAAAGATGTGTGTGTGTGTGTGTGTGAGAGAGAGAGAGAGAGTAGAAGAAGAGGGAGAGAAATAGATATAAATGAAAGTAGACAAAGGCCATATTCTGAAAGGAGGAATAATACATCAATCATAAAGAAATAATATGGAAAAAGCAGAATTATACTGATAGAGAGAAGTTAGCAATGAGACAGTTGCGAACTGAATATTGCAGCGGGAAATTTATGAAATAATTCATGGGATGAAACCAGAGACACGTGATGGAATATCATCAGAACATAGACAAAAAAAAAATAATAATTTACTATCGAAAAAAAAATATAGAAAAGCAAAAAAGGCCAAAGAAAGAAAGAGAGCTATTTACGCAGATGTTGAAGATTTTCAAAATTTCCCCGCTCAAATACTTAGATTTTTTTCTGAAATGGACAAAAAGTTGAGTAATATAGGAGGTGAAAAGGGAGACAGAAAGAATGAAAGATAAAATTATAACTATAAACAGTGATTTAATGATTTTTATTTAAAACTATTTATATGGTGATAGTGTCGAAATAAAAAAAAGTAAAGCTAAAATTGTTACATTATGTAGGCAAGAAATAAAGTAGAACGCAAAAATAAATCACACCTATTTATGCACATCACAGACACGCACATACACGTATATCCCGGTAAAATGTGAACGAGTACAGTACAATTCCAAAGTTCGTAACATTTAATTTAAACGAGGGCTCAATACAAAGTAGAGCGATATTCTTTATTTTAGGATATTACATCGAAAAACATGTCAAAATCGTTACATAATTGCAGTTGAGTTTCGATGCGTATCAATGCATCTCATCAGGCGATTGCAAATTACTGGCGAGTGAACGATTTATTTAGATTTAAAAGCAAAATACAACCTCTTTTTACGAAAAAGTGAAAAAATAAACAATAATTAAAAAAATTAAAAAAGATATATATATATATATATATATATATATATATATATATATATATATATATATATATATATATATATATATATATATATATCCCTGACGATTGCGTCTAGCATGAAACAGCCTGTGGCCTCTATGTGTTGACTTCAATGTTCACTTTTATATTTACACACGCTCTATATCTGATATTGAGCACTTTATCCCATATAGTGCAACTTAAGACTATATTTCTTCATATATATATATATATATATATATATATATAATATATATATATATATATATATATAAACACTGTGTATCAGAAATACGTTTACAAACTTTGGTTGCCGGTTTCTAACAGAGAAAAAAGGATAAAAGTCAATATCAAAATATGTCCGCAAATACTTCGTTTTTGAGTTATTAAGTTTAAAGTTTACGGTAGACGCTATTAAATGTACAATACAACATACAATACAATACTAAAGGACTTTGGGAGCGAGTTCCTGACACGAAAAGAAAATGTCCATATATACATACGTCTAAAAGGCCATCGTTATGCCTCAACACGGCATATAATAAATGTTCAAAATGTTCCTCGTTTTCTTCTAGAAACCCATAGATCATGGTGGATCCTTTCAAATACTTCCACACGATGTCGAATAGCTTCGCAGGTCCCCATGAGATCTTGATGAAGCGTCGTTGCATTATTAATATCTACTGTATAAACCAAGTGGTTTAGGTTGTCCTACTGATAAAAATCCCAAGGATTGTGATCAGGGGAACGTGCAGTCCTTGAAATCGTTCCTTAATGGACTTCATTTGAACTTTTCTAGTTATTTTGGTGTGAGGACCCTGCCTCACCAAAATTTGAAAAAAGTATTTTGATACACCCTGTGTATACAGACAAATCTCTCATCAACGGACTAATAGGAGGGTATGGGTGGTTCTTTAAAGCCGAATGTCCGTAGATGGGAAGAGATTATTTTTGAGTTATGAAACCACTATAGTAACTGCCAGTAGTTATAATCATAATATAATTACTATAAATACGTATATAGGAAAAATAAATATATACTTAATATCGATATATTATCCATTATATCACAACATCACTTTTTTTCTTTCATTCTTCGTATATTCATTGTTTTTTGCTTATTTTCATTGTAACTTTTGAGCGTTTTGTCTTGTTAATGCATTCCAGGATTTTGAAAAAATATGCTCCACCTTTCAATATGCTTATTCAACTTTCATGTTTTTTCGGGTATACTTGGATTTTCTTCATTCCCTTGATTCTTTTTTATTTTTCATTATTTCTTTCTGTTTTATGATAAAGCGTAATTTCCAGTCCTGAAGATTGCGTTTAAGCTTGAAAGACTGTCACCTTCGGGTGTTGACTTCAATATTTATATTTAGTTTTGTTTTCTCTAGTCTAGTGTTGGTGCATAATTATTAGGCGTTTTTGTATGCGAGTTATTTGTTAATAGAAATTGTTGTTTTGTTTACTTTTTTTTAATCAGAATATTACTTCATTTTCAGGTTATAAAAATTCCTGTCGATAATGATACGCTCCGGAATGCTCATTTAAAAACGTTACTGATGAATTGTTATGTTTCTTTTTTCATAATAAATATTGTTTAAAAAACGCCTGATAATTACTCACCAAGCCAATGTATATATATATATATATATATATATATATGTATATATATATATATATATATATATATATATATATATATATATATATATATATATATATATATATATATATATATATATATATATATGTATGATTTCGGATGAGATTGAAAGATAAACGAAATAACCAACTACAGCATCTTTCTTACTCATTTTTGTAACAGCACTAACGAACTGCTCCGTCAATTTCAGAGGGTTAAACACGTACATATAGGGAGTCAAAAAGTCACAATATTTAAATTAAGAATATCTGTGTAACTATATGTAGCAGATAAACGAAACTCAGTCGGCTTCATATATAATTATCGATGTATTTATCAAAATTCGAACAGGAATATTTAAAGGGGTGCAGATTTTATAACAGATTTCACAAAGCTTCACAGATGTTCCATATGCGCACCACCTGTTTCACGACACCCGTGAAATCGGGTGTCCAGCTTCTGCTAAACACGCTGTAGCATGTCTTGCACAACATTTTCCAGCGCCTCAGTGATTCTCTGCTTAAGTTCCTCTGTGTTTTGTACGAAGAGGAAATAGACCTGTCCTTTCAAATAGCCCCACAAGTAAAAATCAGAAGTTGTCAAGTCACGTGACGTGGTTGCCGTTTTAACACCACATTGTCATTTTCTCTGGAATACACAATCCATCTTCCTGGTAGGTTCCCACTGAGACAAGTCCGTACAGTCAACAGTTAGTTTTTATACATTGTGTTAAGGTGTAGATCATTTGAGCGAGAATTGATAATAATAATATATATCAAAATTATGTTAATTTTAAGGGGTGTAACAGCAAAATTGTCCAAATCGTGTAACTGCATGAGTTAATTGTCCATCTAAAAAAAATGTTTAATAGCGAAAAAAACATTAAACTAATTCTCTTTCTTTTTTCCGGGTTTTCATATACGACGTTAAGCCATCTTGGAACCATTCATCGTAAGAATCACTGAAAAACCCTTTGAGTTATTCAGCTAGAAAGAGAACATGTTTTAATCATTTTGTGTCAACCGGACTATGTCTTCCCAAATGAGCAATGCTGAGAGGAAAGACATTATTCAGGCGTTTGATCATGGTACCAACATTCATACTCTGGCTCCCATCTTCAAAGTCCATTCAGGAACCATCAAGAAAACAGTGAAAAAGATTAAAAAAGAGAGAACAATAAAAAGGAAAAGGGGTTCAGTATCTTGCAACAGGAAGGAGAATAATCATTCCACCTTAGAGCTAAATATATTCTTACACCGTTGTGTAAATTAATTGCAACAACCGTTTTATTTTCCTTTCACCATACGGTCAATTTTAGACCCACTGGAGTGACAGGATGTAATCGATTTCAATTTTTTCTCAGATTAGGTCATTTGCAGTAGTGTGCAATAATATGGATCTATTTTCGGGGTATATGATAAATTGTGTTTTTTGCGTTGAAAAACGTTGCGTCATCCATGATTGCATCATATTCGATTGTCTCGGCTGCCGATTAGTCGTGCTACGGCCATTGTCTGCGATGAACGTTACTCCAAGAAAGCGTACGAAAATTTTAACGCTGTACGAACACACTGGCAAGCCTTACCAGTGAGCGAATCAAAGTGCTATAGACTGACCCGGAAACTCAACTGATTTAAATCCAATCGAGAAACTGTTGTCAATCTGCAAGGAACGACTTCGTCGAATGGACATTCAAAGTATGAACATGTACACTGGGTCATGTTTCATTTGAAAAATACGAAATAAAAGTATATAATAACGGAATGATTCGTTTTGTTTCATATTAATTTGCACGAGGTATATTGTTCAAAGAAGAGACCAATAATTTTATAAAAATCTCGAATGATTTCAGTAAGATGTTTTTAATCATTACTAAGATACAAGGTTCAGAGATTAATGTAGTAATTCAACAATGTTGCTGTTACACGATTTGAACAATTTTACTGTTACACCAGTTATATATATATATATATATATATATATATATATATATATATATATATATATATATGTATATATATATATATATATATATATATATATATATATATATATATATATATATATATATATAAACACTTAGAGGCGACAGTCTGTTTCATGTTAGACACAATCGTCAGGCCACCGAGTGCGTCTAGCATGAAACAGACTGTCGGCTCTAAGTGCTGACTTCACTTTTATATTTACACACGCTCTATCTCTGATATTAAGCACTTTATCCGATAAATATAGCACACCTTAAGACTGTATTTCTTCATATATATATATATATATATATATATATATATATATATATATATATATATATATATATATATATATATGTAGAAATAAAGAGAGACAAAGAGAGAGAGAGAGAGAGACAGACAGAAAGACAGACAGACAGACTCATAGACAGAGATTAAGATTCTGTGCTTGGAAATAAATAATGGTGTGGAAAATAGCGAATGATGGCTGGAATGTAAACAGCCGATTTGACGGATTATAATGTGGCCCTTTGTTCTTACCCCATTCGGAGCGCTAGCAGTGATTCTACTACATAAAGAATTAGTTGAAAGCCACACAAATAGAAGCTAGCACAGGGAGAAAAATGTCGTGCGTGGTTTGAAGCAATATAACGCGTAACAGAAAGAAGGAAAATGGAAGGGATAAAGTAGAGGAAAGTCGTTGGCGACGTGTAAAGAGAAGGATCTCCCAGATAGGGATGAGCTGAAAATGAATAAATAAAAGAACGAAAAGGGGGAATAATGAGGGCAGGTTGGCACGTGGAGCACACACAGAACGTGTGGGAACTAGTTGAGGAAGGAAGCCGAAAATGGAAGCTCTAAAGAATATCAGATCATTCCTTGATCGGCATCCGTTAAAAAACCGGCAAAGATCACGAAGTTGATCGCTTTTCATCCGTGGGGAAAGGACCAAAGGAATCAGGAAGTTGGACTCCAGCGCATTTGTGTGAATGTCAAAGACGGGTGTAAAGACGTTATTTGGGCGTACAGCAATCCTATGAACCGGTTTTCAACTTTGGATCATGTGTGACTGTGCTTTTATGTTTTGATTGTTTTCTTTTCTTGAATTTTACTCTGTCGCTATTTCTCGATTTGTCAACTACTTGGAAATTGTGGTCATTTTTTTTTATTAACCCTTACTTGTACAGATAGTTTTTCTTGTCTTATCATAACATCACTAAATTATTCCCTTATTTATTTGTTTCACTCATTTATCTTTTTCTTTTTTCTTTCCTTCCTTCATTCTTTATTCTTTCTTGCTTTTCTGTTTCTTTCTTTTTTTCGTTGGTTTATGTCTTTTCTTCATTCAGTTTTCTCTCTTTCTTTACATTTTCTTTCATTTTTCTTTCGTTTCTTCATTCTTTCGTCTTTCTTGTTCATTGTTTACTTTTTTCTTTCTTTCACTCATTCGTTTGTTTTTCTTTTTTCATCTTTTATATTCTTTTTTCTTTCTTCTTTAATTTCTTTCTTTCTTTCATTTTTTAATTTCCTTTTTTTTCTTTTAATTTCCTTCCTTCATACATTATTCTTTATTGCGTTTCTCTTTCGTTCTTCTTTGCTTTGTTATATGATTTTTCTTTCTTTTATTTTTTCCTTTTCTCTTTTCCACATCCTTTTCTTTTCCATTTACTCTTTCTTTCTTCCCCTCATTATTTCCATTCACTCTTTCTTTCTTCTCCTCATTATTTCCATTTACTCTTTCTTTCTTCCCCTCATTATTTCCATTTACTCTTTCTTTCTTCCCCTCGTTATTTCCATTTACTCTTTCTTTCTTCTCCTCATTATTTCCATTTACTCTTTCTTTCTTCCCCTCATTATTTCCATTCACTCTTTCTTTCTTCTCCTCATTATTTCCATTCACTCTTTCTTTCTTCCCCTCATTATTTCCATTTACTCTTTCTTTCTTCCCCTCATTATTTCCATTTACTCTTTCTTTCTTCCCCTCATTATTTCCATTTACTCTTTCTTTCTTCCCCTCATTATTTCCATTTACTCTTTCTTTCTTCCCCTCATTATTTCCATTTACTCTTTCTTTCTTCCCCTTATTATTTCCATTTACTCTTTCTTTCTTCCCCTTATTATTTCCATTTACTCTTTCTTCCTTTCTTTCTTTCTTTCTTTCGGATCTTATTCTCCTGTGCGATTTTTAAAAAAGGTTTCACTGACAGATACCAAACAATCCACTTTAATCTTTTTGTCAGAACTTTACTTTTCCTACTAAAATACCTTTCTTTCTTTCCTTCTTTCTTTTTTCTTTCTTTCTTTCTTTCTTTCTTTCTTTCTTTAAACAATATAAGTCGTTCATTTGTCTTTCATTTTACCTGTCATTCATACATATTCCCTCTTTCATGATTTCCTTTTTTCCGTTCCCCCATTAATTTACTTTTATTTTCGATCACAATGTTTCATTCTTTCATGATTTCGGTGAATCTGTTTTCTTAAATAACTATTTAAATTAATCTCTTCAATAGTTTTGTCTTTCTTTAATATTACTCTTTTATTTCATTCGGTCACAAACTTACTGACTCTTTTTTTACTTCTTTTCAAATTTTTAAATTCTTATTCTCTTTTCATTCATTAAATCTACAGCTGTCTATTTTCTTTATTTCACTCCCTTTTAATTTGTGTATTCGTTACTTTAATAATTTTCTTACGCCTTCTCTGTTGTTTTCGCTTTTAGTTATTTTTTTAAATCATTCTTCCACTTATCTATATCCTTTCTTTCTTTCTTTCTTTCTTTTCTCTGTTTTCGTCTTTATTCTCATCATTTTTCTATTTCTCTGCGATCATGTCTTTGGATCGATCTTTGTTTTGTACGTTTTTACATCATTTTATACTTATCTCTCTTTTTTTTTAATACATTACACACATTCTCTCGCGCTTTGCCCACAGGTAGTTCTTATATCGATTTAACATAGCACATGTGTTAATTCCGCCTTCCTTTTCTCTCTCTATTTCTACACCTGTCGCTCTTATCAGCGTCCCTCTTCAGCTAGCTTTCCGAAGCCAGTTTTTCTTTGTCATAAGCGAACAAAAAAAAAAAAAAAGAAAAGAAAGAAAGATGCATTATATTTTATTTCAATTCTCTCTTTGCTAACCGTGTGGTTGCATTCATTTATCAGAACTCCCTAGTTTTTTTGTTCTCGTTTATTCTTTATACTTTTCTGATCCTTTCATTCTTCCGAATTGTATTTCTTTTACACAACTTTAAATGAACAAAACTCATATGCTTATAAATTGGTACATAATCTATGCGTGTGTTCGTTTTGAAAAAAAAAAAATGAAAAAATAAAATAACTACTATTAACAGGATTTCAACTAAAAAAAAGCATCGACCCCATTCATTCTAGGTAGAGAACACCACTTAGCGCCAATGCCAGAAGAAGAAAAAACGGTTCAGGTTAATGTTTAAAGAAAACCATAATAAAAATCGAGAAAGGTAAAGTCGATGTTCCTGGCTTGAATTGTAGCAGATACAACATTCATAGCAAAGGAATTAATTCACAATATCTTTCGCAGGGACAGCTATTTGACTTGAAGGTTTTGAAACCGTTTTATACATTGAAGGAAGTGAGTAGGAGAAGAGAAACTCCGTGACGGACGAATTATCCTTATGTTCAAACTTGAACACCATCAGAAATTACCTACATTCAACAAACCTTTTAGTCAAGGGAGAATTTCGTGATAATGTGTCCTATTTAGTGGCCCAGTAAAGAAGAAAAAAGCGTTTGAATTGTGATCGTTCAAAAGTAAGCAATAGACTCACCCGGAGACATACGCCTATAAATGATCATATGCATACAAACCATACACAAGTATAACGTTGATCTTCAAAAATTTAAACACAGTATCAAACTTTATTTTCTATATTCTTGTTGTGACCAAGTAAATGTTTAAACCTAGAATACTAACCATAGGTATATAGTACCCAGGACAAATTTTCCTACTTTTAATTACAATTTTCAGTACCTGATTTTTTTACTTAAATAATGTTTTCAGTTCCTATTAATGTTAACTCAAAGTACAAAGTTTGAAGTACCTGCATATATTTCAAATAAAAATTTATATTTAATATTTTTTTGATATTTTCAAAACCGGGTATGATATACCGATGGTTAGTAGTGGTTTAACTTTAATTGATGGTTAGTGTTCTAGGGTTAAAGAAATACAAAAAACTTTTACAGATATATCATATATTAAATAGTAAGTCCAACAGAAGAGTATTACACGACGAGTGAGTATGTGTCAGTTGACCCAACGTTCAATCTATTCGAGTGTGATATTTATCAGCCTCCCCATGAGGTAGGATGGGGCAAAAATCCCCCGTAGTTCCCGTATAAAACGGGGTCGGGTAGCAGTTTCACGAGACGAGAATCTGCCTTTCGACATAGGCTCGTCTGGCGATCCTCTTTGCCCGGAGGCAGAGAGTTTGACCAGAACAGCTGGAACAGATCTATTCGACTGTTAATATTTAATAGCCCCCCACACCCACGAGGGATGTATGTAACACAAACCCGAATTTACCGTGGGTTATCCGGACCCGTAGGATCGGCCAAAAAGATTCCCTTAGAACCCGCATAAACGAGTTCAGAGGCTACCTACCTCCCCGGACGAAACTTTGTCCTTCGGCAAAGCCTCATCTGGGTTCCTCTCTGCCCAAAGGCAGAGAGTTAGACAGCAGCTGCGAAATCTTACAGCCTCGTTAGAACAATATCTTTGACTGTTCTCCCAAGTCCTTCTCTCCTACTAATCTTATAGTAGGCGGAAATGTCCAACATAGACTCATTAGTGAGAGGACACTTATAATTCCGTTGTTTCTTTTAGGAAACCAATAATTATGAAGTACAGTGAAAGGGTCATATTATTCATGAAAATAAGTTGAAGACGATCAAACGTACAACGGAAAAAGACAAGCCGTATAAGTGAAAACGGCCAGCAGTATATATGGAGACGACCAATCCTTTAAGTGGCGTCAAGTTGACAATTTCATTTTAATTTATTTTTGATAGGGAGAAGAAAATTTTTTAAGCAATTCACCCCAAGCAAGTCGGGAGTGCCACTAGTACGCAAGTGGCTACAGAGAGTGTAAATAAGGGAAAAGACTGGATATAGTGTGTTTGTGGAAAGAATAAGAACAATAAAAACGGAGGCGGGGGGATAAAAACAAGAATGGGAATCAAGGCAATAGAAGATTTCAATTGACATTACATTTAAATTTTTGAAGATTATAGTTATCAGGTAAGCAAGTAAGAGAAAGAGCGGTTCAATGTCGGGAAGTGCGAGAAAAGAGGCTGTCGGAGTAGAAGAGGCGCTCACATTTAATTGTTTTGGCAGTAAAAAGGTGTAACCGAGATACCAACGTAGTAGTACGCTTAAATTCATGCTAAAATTCATGCTAAAATTCATGATTAAATTCATGCTAAAATTCATGCTTAAATTCATGCTTAAATTCATGCTAAAATTCATGCTAAAATTCATGCTTAAATTCATATTAAAATTCATGCTAAAATTAATACTTAAATTCATACTAAAATTCATGCTAAAATTCATACTAAAATTCATGCTAAAATTCATGCTTAAATTCATGCTAAAATTCATGCTAAAATTCATGCTAAAATTATAGCTAAAAGTCATGCTAAAATTCATGCTTAAATTCATACTTAAATTCATGCTAAAATTCATGTTAAATTCATGCTTAAATACATGCTAAAATTCATGCTAATATTTATGCTAAAATTCATGCTTAAATTAATGCTAAAATTTATGCTAAAATTCATACTTAAATTCATACTAAAATTCATGCTAAAATTCATGCTTAAATTCATACTAAAATTCATACTAAAATTCATGCTAAAATTCATGCTAAAATTCATGCTTAAATTCATGCTTAAATTCAGACACATTTAATTAATGAAGTAGCCATTCGCTAAACTGTTAACAATGCATTTTTAATCATTAGTATATTAACATTTTACTTCATATCTTTCTGAGTTTGCCATCAATAGACTATCATCTGCGTTTCTTATGTTAAAATTTTATCCGTCTGAATTTCTCTGAATAGGATTAATCATTATTTACTTTCTTTACACTCGGCCTCTTGTCAGTATCATTATTGTGATTATTACATTACTTCAGCCCTTGTGTCCTCCAACCCCCAACTGCATCTGATTTATCCGGATAACCTTCTGGAAATTTCGAACTGAACATATGTGTGGGGTGGGGGTAGATTGTTCTCGTCCCTTTGACCATGTCTGGTTGTATCATGTCTACTTCTTAGACCGCTCAGCTATTTGTTCTTTCTTTCCACTCATGCCGCAAGATAGATAAATTCTGGAGTGCTCACAGGATGACTCGTTGCGATGATAAGAAGAAAGATGAGGAGAATAGTTTGCAATGTAAATAAAAATTATATTTGTTCAAAACAAATCCTTGTGCTACAGATTTTATTCTTCTATGCCCCGTATCCATTACAGACGTGGGGACTAAAATAACAGACATTAAATATTAGAAAGTAATCAGTATTAAGTATTTCTTTGAAGACCTAATATTTATATCCTTGACGACAATGCTTATGAGGTATGTAACTGTAAATGAACTTTATTAGGGAAATGAGGAATCACGCCCCGAAGATAGACGTTGTCTAGTCGTAAATTTAACACAGACTGCTTGAAAGGCAGAATCTAGACGATTTAAATAGAAAGAAAATAACATTTAAAGAAAATATAATAGTACCTAAAAAGTATAAATTGGAAAGCTTCTGCTGTTCTCTGCAGTAACACAATTGATGATTATTTTGGGAATATCTTCACACATTCTTATAATTAGCAGACATATTTCATTTTAAAAATTATGTTCACCCAATAAAATGTCCAAGAGTCTTTCAAGGTATGAGCATAAAAAAAGAAATATAGGAAAGATAATTGTTAACCCTCGACATGAAGAGGTCGAGATTGTAGATTGGAAAATATACTCCGTGCAGCAGTTCTTGGGAATAATCTGTTTGATTGGAACTTACTTCTTACTAATGTAATACGAAGCGAATGAGGCTGGTGTAATCAGACTCAGGAAAAGTCAGCTGGAATTCCTTGAAAACCTAATGAGGAAGGAAGGCTTGGAAGGCTTAACACATATTGAGGGTAAAATATATAGGGAAGGCAGCGAGCATCTTACATGACGAGCGTGTGTGAATGGATAGCGGAACTGGGAGCGAGAGCTTTAGAAAGGGGAGAAAATTGCTAAATGACACAAAGAATAGGAAGTTGTGGAGAGCCTGAACCCATATGTTTTGAAGAGACGCAGTAAATAGAAGAAGTACATGGCATGCCGACCCCATTTACAAAACTAAGGGCTGGTAGAATCAAGGAATGTAGCTCGGCAAGACATATGCGATAGAAATAACGATAGATTTACGAGAGGCTTGGGAGATTTCGTCAGTGAGAAACAGGTTGTAGGGTGGAAAATAATCAATTAGCTACAAGACCGCGTAGACAATTTTGAACTCTAACTAGAAAGGCAGGTGAACACTGGGCAGCTCCAATTCACATATAGCATCAATATTCCAGTCTTGGTCTAATCTGGATCTTGTAAAGATAGAGAATATCTGAATTCAGGTACCTAATGAAGCGTTAAAATGAACGGATGATTTATCCAGCATCTTTAGCAGTCGATCCTATATATGGCTTCCACTTGAGGTCTGGGGTGAGCTGGAGTTCCAAGAGACGTTCAAGTCAAGGCACTTCCTTAAGTGAACTCCTATAAATATTACATTTTCCGAAATTAGGGGCTTTTATTGACGGACGTCGCTTTGTAGGCAAAACATGGCGGTTATGCCTACGGATGTCCTTTGTAATTTAAACGTTGTCCCATGTACATGCACGAAAGCTAACTGAACGTTTATTTACACGACTTTGCTATTAAGGAACTACTATGCCAATGTCGATAAATGAAATAGTTCCTTTCTAAATTCCCTGAAAGTTACATGAAGTATGCCAAGTGAAACAAACGTAAATTTAAATAATATAGATAAGAATACATCCATTAGACATGGCACGCGGAACTAGAACAGTCTACTCCAGCGAGCGAAATAAAGTGTTCCGTTCGACATTCCAACCTCCTGAAGAAGGGCGGAGCGTACAACGGCCGAAACGTTATGTTAAATATGGCAACAAAGATGAGGACATATAGTCCGAATAATGTAAATAGTGAGGAATACTTTAATTCCATATTTACACTTTCATGTTGACAGTAAATAAGGAAAACTATTTATATGATGTTCAAAACAGATACATTTCAATGAGTTCACTCTTTTCGCCGGTCTTTTGAACAAGACGAGATGTTTGTCCTGATTAGGAAGGGTTTCCGGTTCCTTCCAAAAAGTAGTTCAACAATGTCTTCGCTTAAACTCTGAATTTTTATTTAGTATTTATTTTCTATTTTACTTATTTATGTTTTCCTGTAATAGGACTAGATATGTTTGTCAATAGACCGGTTCACTCTCCTCCCCAGTCTTTTCAATAGGTGTAGAGGTTTATTCCTTGTTTCCTGATTAGGATTGCCTCAACGACTACTTGAACTCCATATTTCTAATATCATCGCCTAAAGTATGAAATTTTATTTAATATTTACTTTTGTGTTGTTATTTTTCATCCAATAGGGTTAGATATGTTCACCAAACGTCCAGATCACACTCCTCCCCGGTCTTTTGAACAGGTGTAAAGTTTTATCTCTTGTTCCCTGTTTAGAATTGGGTTTCCAGTTCCTTCTAAAGCCTTCTTCTTCTTCTCTTTCACTCCTAGTAACCACTTTCATCTTATTGGCGTTATCGCTTCGATTATAAAAAAAACAAAAAAAAGCAAACAAAACAAAAACAAAAACAAAGATGAAATGTCATATGCTCAGTTACTATAGAGCTCATCATGATTGGCATAGTAACAGCATTTCATCCGTTGTCCTCTCTGGCCTTCACCGGGTGTCTGTTTTCGTAATAGGTAAGCTTCTGGAAATTTCAGACCGCAAAACCATATTCAATCCAGTAGATTATATCGTACTCTTCTCGCTTTCCATATTTCGGTAATATTTTATATCAGTTAATACGCAACAATACAGATTTCAGTTCCATTGTCTTTTTCTGCCACTGGAAAAAAGAATGCATGCATTTTCAGCATGACAATAATCCAGGATTGAACTCGAAACTAACATGGTACCAGGCATGTTTTAACAGCAATTTATTATAGCATGGCAATCTTGTAATTCAACATGGCAGTAAATGATTTAAAAAAATGATAACACTTTATTCTTTTCAACCTTAATAGAGATATATTGATGTCCATGTGTTCCGGTTATAGAGTGGACCTTTTAATAAAACATATGAAACAGTTTCCCTTATAATTTTGACCAACTTTGTTGAACGTTTATGTCTATATGCCAGAACGACCAGGTAGCAAATCGGCATTTTGTTTTTACGCAAAGTCCAGTTTATAAATTTAACAGTTTGATTTAAATTTAGTTCTCCTGAAATTGCTTCGGAGTCTACAGAAAAAGGCGGCTAATGGACCTATCCCGTTAGAACACCGGTTCTCGTACGGTCCCTGAAGCTAAACAACGTCGCGTCTGGTCAGTATGTATATGAGTGAACGCTTGAGAATACTAGTTGATAAAGTTTGTAATGGATAACGGTTCCGTATTGGAGAGCCGAGTTACAATCCCAGTTCGGTGCGTTGTATCCATTTACGCGCAAATATCATTGGGACAATTATGAATCTAACTCTACTCCTATTGGTAAATTAGCAGTACTTGTAAAAGTAAAGGAGGTGGCACGGTGGAGCAATAGATAGCGGCTCGGACTAAGGAACCAGAGAGACGAGTCATCTTATTCTCCCCACTGCTATGATTAAGTAGCAGGACAGACCGGGATCTATCGCCTTGGGTAGCAGCTGGTCTACCGCAGAAAGAAATGGAAACCTGCTGCGGGAAAAAATCTGCCTCGTCAATCATGTATAGAAAAATACATGATTGCCTAAGCGTGTATCGCGCATGGCACATATTTAATTGTATAAGAAAAACATATCTCCACGAAATTTCTAACAATTTAAAAATATTTTCTGGTTTCAAATATCTCGCAAAATGATGATAAATATTAAACAACAGGACAATTTGAATATAAAGCAAGGCGATGCTTTAAATTAAATTGATAAGGGAGAATGTACTTTCAGTGACTGAGCTGACCATATGTGCACGCGGCCTTCTCCGTCAGTCTACAAATAGCCTTCATTTTAATTACTCGTGTACAATTATTCCGCGGAGATTTCCAATGCTAAATTGGACAGGATCTAGCATCTTTAAGATAGCTAGGTACATTCTCGTTAGATGCCAGCATGACAAATAATGACATCTACAAATAATTTTCAGGAATGTTCTTAAAGTCGAACACGGTTTTTTCAGAGGCACATGCGTTTCAAGTAAAGTCAAGTGTCAATTGAGAAACAATGAACATTTCTGACAACCAATTTCTGAACCAAAATCTTGGACTTATGGGAAAATATGTGAAGTCGTTCCGAAGGATGCTGGTGCCAAAAATGCCAGAGATTTCTGACACGACTGGAATCAGTGTGTGTGTGTGTGTGTGGGGGGGGGGGTGATTCTTGACGCTTATAATAGAAAACATGAAAATGTATCGCGTTGAAGGCTTTTGGGTGATAATTTCTAATGTGAATTTTAACCATGAACGAAGCGCTTGCATAGATGTCTACACAAAATTAAGAGGCAAAAATAGAAGAGGTTGAGGCCAAATTTTCGCAATTTATTTCATATATTATATATAGGAAGAATGAGATATTATTAGAGATATACTCCACAAACTTACCGCTATCTCATTCTATGTGTTTATGTGTGTGTTTATCTGTAATTGCGGAACTTAGATAAAACATTTCAAAAATTCGGTTGTTAAACAATTTTACTATCAGATTCTTTAATGAGCCAACAACACTTCACACGTTGTAAGTGAAGAAACTAAAGTCATTTTCTCAATTCATCCAATAACATCAAACAAATACAGAAAACAACAACCTTGCTAAAAGTACAAATTTGAGCCATCAAATTTGATTATGCCTGAATGAGATTCAAAGCCTTGTCAGGTTAGAATAAATGTTACAAAGAGAATCAGATAATCTAAAGCCTATCATTTTTTCTTTTTTTGTTGTTTTGGAAAGGAAAGTATATTTTTCCAGTAGAAGTTCTGCCCTCTTTACAAATTTCTATTTTATTTTCTGCCAATCATTTAAACAAGCTCGTTGGGCAGATTATATACGACATCCTTCTATCCCACATGCCTTCAGTATTTCCCATGTGTGTCTAATTCTACAAGCCTTCCTTTCTCATTATGTTACCTAAACTGCATACTCTGTTTTTTTAGTCCTGAGTATGATGATGCGGCAGCAAGGTCGCTGAACGAAAGACCAGAGGTTTTGAGAATCCTGGAACCAACTCTTAATTGCTGTCGTTCCAGGCTCCGCCCTGACACAGCGTGACAGCACCTGTTATGATCCCAGATATGAAAAATTAGTGAACCTGCCAAAACAATTACTATGAAATTATAAAAATGCATAAATAATTATAGTAAATTTACCAACAATACATGATTTTAGTGGAATTACTAACAATTAATTTTTTAGCAAAATAACCAACAATATTTTTTATCTCTAGTTGAAGGCATACGATTGCATTCAAAATATTTAGATTTCGACATTAAATAAAACATTGAGGTTGATATATTTGCTCAACCAAGCAACCATTATGACTCTTGTGAATGTCACGAACTCCTTTCTTTTCTTAACCAGGCGATGTGTTTAAAAGGAAGGTACACTGAGGTATTTTTACTTGGGTAACAACCAGTCTAGCTGAGTAATGTGTCTCTATTCTAAACCGTGGAAATGGTAACGAAAAGTCGCGCTGCTATATTTCCCAAGTTAAAGCAATTTACCGAGAAAAAAGAAAAATTATTTTTGTAGGCTCATAATCGCCTCCATTCTAAAGCAACATCGCATATAAAAGAAAATTGGAATCAGATTCTCAGATGTAAGCCAAAGTTAAAAAAGCAACAACATATTATTGTTAATATGTTGCCTAATCACGCTTCTAATGGTACTGTTCATACACCCATTTCTTTTTTCTATCCAAATTTAAGATAGCAAGAATCACGATAAAACCAGACGGATATGATGTTTTTGCTTGGATCAAAATTAGTTGCAATATATAAAATTGAATGAAAATTTAGAAATTCATTATATCTGTTAACAGCTACCGTCACGAGCGTGTACAGCCACTGAAAAAGAAATGAAAAAAAAAAAAAACGCCAAAGAAATTACTGAATCCGTATTTCTTCCAGCTTACGGTTATATTCCTTTTTCTTACTGCACTTTTTTTTTACTTGCGCCTGTTTGTGCAAGTCTGTCAGCCAAACAGGCTGTCTTCATCGTAAAGCAATTTCATATTAGGCTCTTGTTTACCTAGCAAATGCCTTGAGGTTGAGAAAATCTCACTGTTAAAATTTAAGGCGATTTTTTCATTTATCGAAACATCTGAAGTCCATGGACAATCAAACTTTATAATGCGTGTTTATTGAAAAATTATAGATCCGACCAAGGAGGCCTTGAAAAGAAAAATAAATTAATATATAAAAACAAATATAAATAAAAAAAAGAAAAAAAATAACCCTTTATTTTGATACTTGGTGACAATTTAGAAAAGGTTTAGGTTTGGGAACTTTACAGAACCCGGTCAATGTTTCTTTCGCAGGTTTGTTTTGCTCCAATTTGTGTAGTATTTGAGGTTCAGGAAACACTACATAACTGGGTACCTGAGTGAAGACATTATCATCATAAGACAATGCGTAAACAGGTAGAACCGAGAGGATAATAATGTAATCGTAACAATCTGTATATATATTTGTGTATTTAATTCGTTTATATACGAGGGGTAATAACAAAATTCTTCCCAAGGACAACTTCCCCAAATCTAGCCAAATGAAGAAATAACAGATTTTGATCAAACCGAACATTTTTAGCACCCGTTACAACCTCGTCATATATATATATATATATATTTGACCCCAGTTTGGGGTTAATTATTTGCCCATAGCTGGAAACCAAACAGGTGCTACCATCCTGGGTCAAGGTGGACCTGGGAACACCAGCAATGACGAGGTGATTCCACGTCATTCAAAACCTCCTGATCAGAGGCCTTACTGTTTGATGTAGTTTATTGCCGTACCTAGGACACGGATGTACTTTATTGTCATGCCCAGGACGGTATGGATTATGTAATGCCTTAATCTAAATATTTTGTTCGCAATTTTTTTTTATTTGTGTGGGGAGATAATTTTTTTTAGTGATAGAAATATTAATAAATAATCCATAGCTGGATTAAGAAGTTATGGCTCCATACCTTAATATAACGAATCCAACGGGAATTGGGACTCCGTTCTCTGATTAAACATTCCGAGGTACTATATATTGTACCACCCGCATATCCAAGCTTAAAAGACCTGGTATTTTCAAGCGGACAGCGGACTCGGTGATTATACGGGAACCGGCCATTTGACGTATTGTTGCCGTAATCTTTTTTGATTGTAACGTTCGCTGTTGTGCCTACCTGTAAAATATTTTTAAGCATTTATGATCAGTTGTTTAATGTTGTATTGTGATTTATGAAAAAAATAAAGATCACGTGGAAGCATTTGTAGACTTCTACAATTAATTGCAGGAATTGACAGAACAACACGCAAGGCAAGTCATAGATATTAATACTTATCTTGTTTATTAGCATCAATGATTATTTTTGTCGATTCTATGTTCTTACTCACGTTCACTTTCAAATGCATCGTCGCCGTGCTTACAACTATATATTAAAGTGCAGGATAGAAATCCTCTTTATCCTTGGGTGTCAACCATTAAAAGAATTGCACTACTTTGAATGCAAAAAAAGCAATAGGAATTCACTTCAAATTGCTACCAAAGATGCCACATGACTTGCAGTCTTTAGGATTTCAATTTTCCATTATTACAGACATTACCCAAAACGAGAATACTAAGTTTTTACAATGATTTCTATCTCGAATTCTATACATTGTTTTTACTCTGTCAAACTCAAATAAATTCAATATCAATAAAATATGTACTAAGACTTATAACATGTTGAACTTGAACAAAAGACAAAGCTTTCACGACTTAGAAAGCGACACAGTCTGTTATCTAAGATTCAAACACTTACCTATTTATTTAAAAACCGTTTACAAGACAGATATAACTTGCTATTTTAAAATCTGTTGAAATACTAAGTTCTATTTCGTCTTGTAATCATGTGTACAAACAATCTCTCCGCATGCTTGTAACTTTAGATTCAGCGCTGATGTCATTTCAGAAGAGGCACACCAATGTCAACATTATAAATGACGAAATATCCTGATTAGATTTATAAAGTGGCTACGATGTGCAGAAGAAAAAGATTGCACTGACACGGTATTCTTAAATGATAATTGCTTGTCTAGATTTAAAAAAAAAACACATATATACATATATATATATATACAAACATATATATATATATATATATATATATATATATATATATATATATATATATATATATATATATACAAACATATATATATATATATATATATATATATATATACAAACATATATATATATATATATATATATATATACAAACATATATATATATATATATATATATACAAACATATATATATATATATATATATATATACAAACATATATATATATATATATATATATATATATATATATATATATACAAACATATATATATATATACAAACATATATATATATATATATATACAAACATATATATATATATATATATATATATATATATACAAACATATATATATATATACAAACATATATATATATATATATATACAAACATATATATATATATACAAACATATATATATATATACAAACATATATATATATATATATATATATATATATATATATATACAAACATATATATATATATATATATATATATATATATATATATATATATATATATATATATATATATATATAAACGGGAAATGAAATGACCGGGTGAATTTGTTTAGCGGCATATCAACCACTATGGGTTGTTGGAAGACACGGTGGAGTAATGGATAGCGGCTCAGATTGAGGGTTTGGAAAAGCCGAGTTCAAATTCCAGTCAATTCCATTATATTCACTTACGTGCCAATACCCTATCGCCTTGTATGGCAACTGGTCAACCGCAGAAAGAAATGGCAACCTACTGCGGGGAAAAAGAAATATGCCTAGTTAGTCAGGTATGGAAAGATACATGATCGCCTAAGCGTGTATCACGCATGGTTGACTGATGCGTTATTTAATACCGAAATGTAAATATTTCGTACGTAATTTTATGCTTTCAACTACAGATACTTTTTTGCATAATCTTATACTTACAGAATAAATATATGTTTTTAATATATATAATTTGTTGATCATAAAATGGTGGTAATTTTACTATAAAATGTATTTCTTAAATTTTTTTAGTCGTGTATTAGTGGTTATTTTTCTATAAAAATGTATTGCAGGTCATTTTATTATAAAAATAAACTCTTGGTTTTGTTTTAGTGTCCACTATTTGTTCATAGCTTGGATCCTAACAAATGACATCTTTGACGGATATCGATTGAGGAAGACCTTTGACCTCACTTCCGCTGTATCAGAGATTGAGCGAAAATCGGAATCAGTTGTAACATAAACAGTAAATGGCTAAAATAAACAAGATCCAATTGAATAAACAGGGCGCAAAGGTATCCCGAGCGGAAGGAAATGCGGGGTTGCGTGGGCTCATGCCGGAAGAAGGGTGACCACACGAAATTGCGTAGACACATCGCCAGTAGAGTCATGGCCGCACGAGGTTGCACAGGCGACACACCGGAAGAGGGTGTAGCGACGTGAATTTGCGTAGGTGTTCAAAATGTTATAAAAACGGTCCAACTCTTGGCCCGAGATAGAGAGAGAGAGAGAGAGAGAGAGAGAGAGAGAGAGAGAGAGAGAGAGAGAGAGAGAGAGAGAGATGCTGGCTAGAGTTTCAGCGAAGATTGGTTCTGTCAAATCCTGTGAGCACATAACCTGTGAGCTTTAAACGTTGATACAATTTGATGGACTTAAGCATTGCTTAAACATCAGTTTCACTCTAAAGAGTTATGACGATGTTTTATCAAAATTGTTATTATTACCTTCCTGTTCGTCATCATATCTACAATTAATAAATAATACATATATATATATATATATATATATATATATATATATATATATATATATATATGATGAAAATGTGGAAAAGAAAAAGCAAAATCCGAATATGTGAGTTTACTGATTTTTATTTTGTTTTTGTTTTGCTGTCAAGGTCAGACGTTTCGCACTATTAGACCATCTTTAGTACATGGTTATTGGAGACATATTTATATTTAAATCTAAGTTAACATGAAGAGACGATAGATACAGGACTATAATAAAAACCTTAGACAGATCTACGAGGCAGGCATAATATCCACTTCACGTACGGTAAATACTAGACCGGGGTTCTTTAACATATCACCTTTCCTAGTAAGATAATTTTTTCCAATTGTCATTTCATACCAATCTGTCTTGTCCACAGAATTGATCTGGAAATTTAAATGTATTGTCGACATGAAAAAAATATTCTCTTACTATAAAGTTAATTTACATTAACCAGAAAAAAGGCTTGGACAGAAGCGTATATGTTTTTAAATTTGGATTTTTTAATGTAACTATAACAACAGTGACATTTCGATTTCATTTTTGCCTTGAAAATGTCGGAAGACGAAACGCGTCGGCAAAATATAAGATTTTTTCCAATTGTCATTTTATACCATATATCGTCATCCACATACATACTGTATGACAGCTCGTCAGTGTGGCTAGGCATTCGATCGCTTCAAGCCGGACTGAAAACCATCAGTCGAAGATTCTAATACCTAGGCTATCGGCGCCCGGCAGAGAGAAAGGCTAATTTTTGCTTATATATTTTTCATAAATATAAAACTCACAGAGTGTCTCTCAGTTTACTCAAGAATAAAAGTAAAGGTTTTCTATAGCTGGATTACTGGATTATAGCAACTCTTCTCCTACACATACGCGGGGAGGTAAAAAATTATCCGTACGTTCGACAAGACTGGGGATAATCTTTGACTTTCCCTCGAATTTCAAAATAAGCGATGTATCAACAGTATTCACCCCTACCCATGTTAATATGATGCAAATTTGTCTTGAACGGTAAAACCAATCAGAACTGAATACACACATAGACACTGAAAAGGCCATCCTGTGAAAGCCAATATTGTTGTCCCACATAATCCAGCGAACATGACTTGCCTTATAGTACAACCTGCTCTCATCACTGACAAGTACAGATCGCCATTTGATATGATATCGAGATGGATTTCTTGCATCACCACTGGAGACGTCTACAGCCGTGTTGAGGCGTGCATTTCTAAAGACACGAGTGCAAATAGCCCAGTTGGACATAAGCGATTTCGAAGAGTCAGTGTTGACACAGGGGGAGACAGTTTCTCTCTGATCTCTGGTTTGGATGCCGTTAAGTCTGCCAATATGACCCGTCGAGTTCCTTTAGCATCACTAATTTGGGGACATGCCCGTCTTTTGTGGAGAAATATCGTAGAGAACCATTTTTACTTCCACCAACATGGCTGATGCTAACCTCCAGGAGAGTAACTGATTTCACCTTCTTAGTCTCACGTTTTGCACTGGCATAAAGGGAAGTGAATATATTGAATAAATCGACATCGTCTATCTCTGCGTCCCCTGTTCTTTTATTGTCGTTTCTCCTCACTAAAGCGTTTTCGTACTCTTTCTTTTTCAGTAACCCCCGAGCGTCTTAGCAACATACACATAAATACACACACACAATAATAATAATAATAATAATGATAATAATAATAATAATAATAATAATAATAATGATAATGATAATAATATTATTAATAATAATAATAATAAATGCGGCACATGGGAACATCAACAATCCCTGTTGTAGTTGGAGCCCTTGGACTGGTTGGAAAAGATTCCAGTAGGCTGATTGAAGGGATCCCTGGAAGTCCATGCCTCAAAGAGATAGAAAAAATTGTTCTGACAAGTACAGCCCACACTTTACGAAGGGCTTTATCTATGTAATTATTTTTTTAATTTATTTTATTTTTATTTATATATTTATTTATTTATTTTTTTTGCAGTTGAAAGTGTCATGATGCCATTTCTAAACTTAAGTCCCTGGGCTGGACCCGGAAAGAAATGTGTAAATGCCAGATATCAAAGGAAAAAAAAAATAATGATAATAATGTGTGGCGCTGAAGGTTTTCTCGATCTGACGAAGGATACGCGCGAAAAAATATATGGTGATAATTTAGATAGAGTATGGGACGTGGACCACTTTTTCAAAAAATTCAATTTCCAAACAGGGCAAAGTTATTTCCTGTAGATTTAATAAGATATATTTCTCTTAGTCTAATGATATTACAAAATAAAAATAATTCGAAAATATTGTTAGAAATCAAAAGCTAAGTGTACCACGAATTCTGTTTCATAAATAAAGAATTCCGACAGTTTGAGTATATAGCTGTTAATGTTAAGGCAGAGATCTGACTCTCAGTTTGATGACAATCGTTCTCCATGATGACTGATATCCTCTTTTAATTCAGCTATATCACGATGTGATTTAATTTATTTAATAATCTGTGGAGTTAGAATTACAATATATACTTGGGGATGGTACTGTTCAGTTGTAATCAGTGAACATGCAACCGTTACCCCTATAATCATTACTTTTTACAATAACGCCATTTCTGCGTGACTGTTATAAATGGATATTATAAAGTTTCTTTGCTAGAATATATCTCGTATCAGTCAATTTTATTGAGTTAATTCTTCTTCTGATGCCACTCGTCTCTTTCATCGAAGCAGAATTGAACTCACTGACACAGGTACTGAACTTACGACAGATGTGTAACAAGCTCAAAATAACGATCGATTCCTCCGCTAAACTATTTTCACTCGTGTTTCCTGATTGCTATTTGCCTACATAACATCAGTCGGAACATATAACAATACACGGCTGGCTCTCGAAAAACAGCGATACGAAAACACACCCTGTGCCTAAATGCTCGATATTAAATATATTCTCTCTCTGACTCATTCGCTTTCTCTCAGTCATACTCTCACATTCTCTCTATCTACTCTCTTTATCGATATGTACATGCATTTGAATTTAATAGAAAGATGTACTAAATAAAACTTAAAATTATAGTGACAATAAAATATTTCATTTAATGAAATACGAAAAAGTTAGTCGTAAATATTTAAAAGGAAATCTACTTATTTAGAATAAGAAGGGATTATATTGGATGCTTTCGTCTGAGCAAGAATTGTATGAGGTTACAAAATGAAAGACTTTTTTCAGTTTCAATAATGCGCGTAAAATATAAAAAGAATTCAAACTACAGTAAATACAGAAAACATTGCATAAATTAATTGTGAATGGAAAGAACAGAAGAGAATTTATTAGACAGTTTGGAAAATAATTACACTTTATCAGAAACGATTTGTCCTGAGAATGACGATAAACTACATCCAACAGCAAGGCCTCTCTGATCAGGAGGTTTTGAAAAGCGTGGAACCACCTCTTAATTGCTGGTGTTCCCAGTTCCACCCTGACCCGGAGTGGTAGCACCTGTCAGAGTCCCAGCTATAAGCCAATAATTAACCCTACCAAAAGGGGTCAAAACACTATGAATGTATAAAAATAGGTTTTATTACCAACAATGCTTTTTATTAAAATTATTAGCAGCAATACATTTTTGAAAAAAAATATTACAAGCAATCCGTCATTAAATAACCCATTAAGATTGATATGCCGTAAAACAAAACAAACCAAGCCAAACGAAACCAGAAAGGTTACAGAAAAAAATATAAATTAAGTTGATTTAAATATTATTTAATCACCTAGGTTGTAAACATTCACAGCTTCAGCAGAAGGTGAATTTTCGATTCCTTTTTTAAAGAAATCTGGATATTTTTTTTACCGAAAAATGTTAAAAATAATAAATCGATTTTCAACTTATTCGTTTCTAATTTTGTTTTATAAAATATTCACAAAATACATGGCCAATGGGTCACTCTTGATAGAGGGTTATAAAATGAGTTTTTTGGATAGACATAGGCTATGTAGATTGTGGGCAGGTTGCTTTTTCAAATCTTTTGAAAAATTCACTTTGCAATGAAAACTTTGCAGTGAAAGCTGCGATTTGATGTGATAAGTACTAACACCCATATTTAGATTAATCCATTTTAGCAAGTTTTGAGCAGTTTTAATTGCCTCCTGAAAAATGTATAAGAAAACCTAATTTATGTAGGTTCATACTTACAAAATACCTTCAAGACTTTACTATTTCAAGAATAAATCCAAATAATATTTATATTTTTCGTAGTAGATACATTGAATGGAAAATATATTCAAACCAGAATTCTAATTATGACTCAGCACAAACAAAATTCGATAATTGAAAAGTGTGTAAAAATTCTAAAACATAACAAAATGGCTAACCAATGAATAATATCTTACACCATTTAATAAAGCGTACTGTACGTGTGTCCGTTCGTTTTCTATATCGGGGTTTTCGCGTGCGCTTCGAATAATCACAGCGGCTCATGCGTAATACGTACTTACGCTCACTGACATGTTGGATTCCATTCAAGTGCTAATCACAAGAACAACAGGAATATTAATATACATCAATTATTTAGAGAATTATTATTTTTTACTAGCCTAAACTATTTTTCTTCAAATTAATCTTTTGGTATATATATTAATCCAATTCGTGTAACAACATCCCACAAAATGATTAATATATATATATATATATATATATATATATATATATATATATATATATATATATATATATGTGTGTGTGTGTGTGTGTGTGTGTGTGTGTGTGTGTGTGTGTGTGTGTAAAACACTGAACTAATTGAGTTTATTTTTTACAGGATTTCAGATAAGACATTTAGCCAACGTGACATCATTTTTCGTAAGAATCACTGAAAAACCCTTCGAGTTATTCATCTAGAAACAGAATAGTTTAAACCTGTTTTGTGTCGGACCCACTGTCTTCCGATCTGGGCAAGGTTGAGAGGAAAAACATCATCCAGTCCTTCAGTAATTGTACCAATATTCATAGTCTGGCTTCCATCTTCAAAGTCCATTTAAGAACCATCAAGAGAATGGTGAATAAGTTTTAAAAAAGAGGGAACAGTAGAAAGGAAAACTGAATCAGTAGGTTACAAAGCAAAAGGGTTCATCATTTTAACTTAGAGCTAAAGAGATCAATTAGAAAATATCCAACTCAATTCATAAGACGTTTTGCACTTGAGAGAGGAGTTTTAGATATGACAGTTCAAAAAGCTGTGAAGAAAGACTTGAAAATAAAATCGTGTCGTGAAACCTGTGAGTCATATTTTTACTCCAGGACAGAAGGTTAGAGTGGGCGAAGAGCATTTGAATAAGTTTGAATAATATATATATATATATATATATATATATATATATATATATATATATATATATATATATATTGAAATTTATTTCAATCCTTGAGGAGCTTCCGATCCTTAGCTATGATTAATTAAGGATGAACATGGCATTTTCTTTATGATCCATTTCATCACGATTATTCTGTTTAGATTGGAGAGGTAATTATATATTCTTATTGCACAAATTAAAGTCCAGCAGTGTTATAAAAAAACTGGAGAATTCCTGTAAGTTATCTTTAATCATTCCTAAATTACAACTTTTCTGAGCTTATTCTAAGAATTGACAATTTTTCTGTTACACTATTTGGACAATTTTGCCATTACACCCAGTATATTTGTTGCTTATGGAATTCATTATTCCTTTTAATTTCAAATCAACTGCACATTTTTCAATTATAAATTTTACAATGTTGCGCCATAGGACTTTCACTGATCGTACGCTCCAATTTTGAACCTAAACTTAATCTTTAAGCTCATTTCCTAATAAAACGTTAACAATTTTGAAAAAATATTTTGTCTCGTTATTTATCATGTCAAATCCGAACATTTAATTGAAGTTCAGTACCACGATTCCAAAATTGACCTGACCTAAGGTAGGAATGGTAACAGTTGAATTTAGACTTGAACCTGCTAAAGTTGCAGTAGTGGCTTCCGAGAAGTAAATGTCGGAATGGAATTTACATTAACGCAATACGAAGGTAATGAATATGGTTCGACCCTGTGTATATGCCATGTTTGTGTCTTAATGCAAATATCTGAGGATGATTCATACCGTGATGATACCCTTGGGAAAAGTAAGAATACTCTTCTTCTCCCCCCAGCTATGGATAAATAGCAAGACAGTCCGGGTTCTGTAGCCTCGGATGGCAACTGGTCTATTGCAGAAAGACATGGCCACCGACTGGTAGAGTAGCGAGAGGCTTACGTCACTGCGTCTGTGGAATAGGGGCTGCAGAATGCAAAATAAAACTTCACTGGAAATAGAAGATTGTACTGCTCCAACCCACATCATTCAGTGACCCTCCATTTGTTGTCTGATTGGACTCTTATGAATTATTTAACTTATTTAGTAACTTTAGTGGTTGAAACAAATAAATATATGTACGTGCTAAATTCTAACATTATGGGGGATATAAGAACATTATGAGAGATAGAGAAGGGCCTCAAATCTTAACTATTTTTTTCTTTTGTCTTTCATAGTATTCTTGTATTTCCTAGTATTGTCATGATAGAGAATAAAACATTTCCTTTTTACACATCCTGGGTACTTTCGACTTAATACTTCGCGCAGCCTCTCGACTTACTGATAATATAAACGGTAATAAGCATTCGGAATTCATTTAAGAGCAGCCGTCAGATTATGTTTTTCTTCAGACCTTGATCATCCTGTCTCGGATCAAAGTGGAGTATCTGATCTACTTATCTCTAAGGATAGTAATAATTTTAGCCGTTTCTCTTAAAAAAAATGATATTCCTTAACCGAGGAATTCGTACTGAGGTCGGTTGAAATTCATAATATATTTCATTTAAAAACAAATTTCAGGAAAATAAGATTCTCAAGTCCAGTAGCCGTTTATCCCTCTTTCCAGTATTAGTGGTGGTTTCCTTCCTAAGCTTTTGTTTGAAGTAGTGTTGAATGCAAACATATTGATTTTTTCATTATTTTGTTTTCAAGTTTCATGTGCTATTCATTTTGTTTTTTGCCTCTTGTTGAAAGTCCTCAATTGATGTTTTTTCTGTTATCTGGTACAGATTTGTGTCTGTAATTGTCTAGCGCCAGTCCACTAGGTTCGAAGAATAATAGTCTTTGCCAAGAACTACAGACTTTACTCACTCACAGCCATTCACCTAATAATGTGAGACAGTTTAGATATTTCTGAATTTGGTTTGGCACCATTCATGGCATCCATAAGAAAATCTTCAAAAGTTTTCAGGTTAAAGTTTCTGTTTTCTAATTGTGTGCGGTGGTGGGCGAAACTACATCTAGGACAGCCTATTCTATATTCAATTTTGTTATATCCTGTAATAAATTTGTTATGACTAAAAGATACTCCGAAGTATCTGAAATGTTTAATATTTACTAATTCTACATGCTAAATGTTTATGATGGATTCAGTGTTGGTGCCATCACTAATTTCTTTATTCAATGATGATTCTTCCAGATTCCTCCAGCTTGTAATAAACGAGACCTTTCATATTTTAATAGCCTCAAAGTTCTTCTTTGAATAGAATAGTCGTTTCGCTAATATTGACTTCTCATTTTGTAATGTGAAATATATTTTTCGTTTTCTTTTGGGATGAAAATACATTTTTCATCACCTGTAATAATGCGGTGCAAAAATTAATGATTAGTATTCCTGCAAATTGATGCAAATGGCGAAAATTTTATGTTAGGTTATAAAACAAAACCTAATTAGGAACCTAAATTTTATCCCTGCCAGGTTTCCTAAAGAGTCCTGGAAAGGCACAGTAAAAGACATACGATCTGAGAGAACAGAGAATAAAATAATTCTAGACTTAACTTCCTATCATACAAATTTGGTTCGCTCTCTGTTAACTCATAATTCATAGCGTTATTGTTTTCGGACACCAATGTAGTTATAGTAATAATAGTAGAAATGTTAGTAGTTAAAAATTATCTGTTAAATATGAAGTTATATCATGTGTTAAAGGCGATGGCGAGGGAATTCTAGAAGCTTATAAGTCGACGCTCAGTTCTTTGAATATTGAAGATTGAAAATGAAATTAGAATAAATAAAAACGTTTCATGTTGATCAAGACCAAAAATAACTCAATGGAGGAGAAATGTGAAAATACAGAAAAATGAACAAAACGCGAAAGATTAATGAAATAAAAATTAAACTATTAACGAGTGAATGGGAGAAGTCAATGACAAGTTCAAATCAAATATGTTGAAAAATATATATTTACTTAAAAGTTTATTTTCTGCAAAGAAACACGAAAAAAATAACTATATTAAAATGACGTTTGCATTTCTAACAAAGAATGAAAAAGAAAACAAAAATACAACTACGTAGAAAGCGTTAAATAAATCAGCCGATCCTTAAGGCAAATTCTTAAAGGAAAATGTAAAAACGATGCTGATGTTGAAAATGTAGGCAATCCCTTTTAACTAACGAGCAGACAGAGGCGAGAAATATAAGAGAAGAACAGTTCCTACGACTGCTATCAAAATATCTCAGCGCTAATAATAGTCAATACAATAAACTTGAAACAGTAAATGTAGTTCAGCGAACAATATCGTTGCAGACGGAGGTCAGCCATCAAAATAGACAACCGAAAAATATTCTTCAAGGATACAAAAATCTGTTTGTTTGAAGACAGTAACAGTATCTCGACACAAAAAAGATTAAATGCTAACATCTTAAATAGTGTAGGCAAAAATAAAATACATAAATCATAGAGTGATTACGAGAATAAAGGTTTACTAAGCATTATCACTATATTTAACGAGGAATGCAATTATTAGAATATCGTACTGAACTTTACATATGGGGGTAGCATTACGACCAACGACGCAGAAAGTGAAAACTAAGTTTAAATCTCCGCCTATTGAAATGTATATATTCTTATCTTTGCCTCCCAACTATGGGATAAATAACAAGGTTGACTGCGCTCTCTAACATTAGGCGGATGCCAGCATACGAGAAAGACAGAACAGAATATATTAAAAAATAATGGTATATAGGCAACCAGAAAACACTATATTGTCTTTCGCAAAAAAAAACATGTACATTTGTAGATGATCTTCCTCTAGGTGCATTGTTTCTTCATGAAGCGGGAAGTAAATACTCTCCACAACATCCTATTCTTTGTAGTCTTTTGACCACTTCCCTTCCGCTAACCATTTACAAAAACTCGTCAGGTAGATGGCCCACTGTTTCACCGACCTTTTTGCCTTCAGTATGTCCTGTGAATGTCAAGTTTTCCAAGCCTTCCTTCCTGATAATGTTTCGAATGAATGTCTGCTGTGTCTTTTTGATATTGAGTATGTGTTCTTTTTTTCCACATTCCTTAATATTTCTCCGTTTTTATATGCTCCGTCTATGGTATTCATAACATCCTTTAATATGCCTCCAGTTTTCTCTTCATCTTCGAGGGACTTGTTCAGTATTAACTAATTTTGTGACAGGACTGATATTACATTTCAGTTGAGTAGATAATAAAGAAACCGAATCTGTGGAGAGCCATGACCACCGATGTTCTTCGGGCATATGGAATAACACATACTGAATTTATCTTCTTCTCATCAAAGTAACTTGAAAGGGGGATGATACAACCTAGATAGATTTCAGTTTATTTCATTTTTCTTTCAAAATATGTACGAAACAAATCCTTTCCTTCATCCTTCACCACAACTTCTTGCCGTTTTTTATATTAAGTAACTTTTAGCCAATTACCAGTTCGCTTTGTCTTTGATCTACTTAATAAAGCCACTAAGATGCAAGGGGTTTACTTAGTGTGAGAGAATATTGGAAAACGAAAGGAAAATATTAGCGATAGAGAAAAATAAAAGAATAGAAGACAGATTGAGATTGCATTTAAATTTTTGAAGATCGAAGTTGACTGGAAAGCAAAAAACCGGAATAGCGTTCCACAAGCGAGAAGTACGCTAAAAGAAACTGTTGGCATAGAACTTACGGTTACATCTAGTCATTTCAACTGTAATATATAGGAGTGGGCTTAAATTCATAAAGTCTAGATTTCATTGAGGAAAGTTCATCAGAACAATTACAATGAGTTATATAAAAGTCTCAGGAAGGAACGTTACGACGGTAGGCAAGTGATTGAATGTGTGATGCCAGATCACGGCTAGTAATATTGCAGATACTTCTTTGGATTTCATCAAGAAAATTAATTAAGAAAATTAATTATGTTACTCACAGTTTACCTCTGCTTATTTTCTTTTCAATATGTTATGTGAGTGGTAAATTCTCTAAGTCCCCTTTCTTCATTTTCCCCAGATATTTCAGTTATTTATGTTTAATTCTAATTATCAGTTCCCTTCTAGTTTCTATCCTGATCATAACACCTCGTTTTTACCTATTATTTTGAGGCGGTTGTCAGCATTTTCCGGTAGAAATACTAGATTAGATGCAGTTCCCCAAAATCAAAATGTCGAAGTTACGCGTATCTGTTACACTAGAAAGAAAACTGAAATGACCTGCTGCATATCCGTGTGCAACTTCTTGCATTTATATGCGCATGCGTAGCCAGTATTTAGTCAGTGTTATCTAAACATTTCTCGCCAAATGCCTCTTGACCCGATCATTAAGTACACGTAGTCATTTACTACCTTGGCCACGTTTGACGATAATATCTTCGCCAGTTAATTCCTATACACAGGTAAAACTATAAATACATGGATACCAAATTTATTCAGAATTTTAGAAATGTATTTCACTATTCGTATATGATGCTTCGATAACTGACGTCTTCTTGCCGTGAGCAGCGTTCATATTACCCCAACCGGTGTTTCGTCACAACTCATATCGTTCTGTGCAATTTGTTACTTCGACGTGTTGTAATGATCAGTAAGCTTGTCTAGCTTGATCAATTACGGCTGAGTACTGAGTTTGATTTTCACTGGGTACCAAATACATCTAGCCTTGTGCCACATCTAAGCTATGCTTAGAAATTCACCATATTGCTTTGTGCGTTTCCATGACGTTAAATACAGAAGTGCTACCTATCATTGCCATTAAATACTTATTCACAAAACCTTTGACACGTCAGTGTAGTACTGTCGTTTCTCTAGGTTTTATGAGTAGTAGCAATGGTAAATTCACTTTAGACATAATCATGGAGTTTACTTCAAAAGAAACAGAATAAACTCGGCGTATTAAAAATGATATTTCGAAATATAAACTTTCTATATATGTAAAATAAATTTTATTCGTTTAGATCAAAATCAATGGATTTATCGGATAGAAGTTAATATGCAGTTTGCAAGAATAATTTTATTGGAAGTGATATAAAAAGCCTACAATGAATACAAATAAAGAAAGATATTTCACTCCAATTTTGCATGTGGCTAACAAATTAGGAGATAGAAAATGATATTTTTCTATTTGTTAATCATTTTTTTACTTTAAAATTACGGTTTTTTTTTAGAGTACCCGCCATTAATTCTTATCTCTGTGACATGAAGAAATGTTCTTTAGCCTCTCAGTGGAATGGATATATCAGTCAAAATGTATTCAGAATCAATGGATCGAACATACTAGCATATGTATGAGTCTCCCAAGTGACATTTTATCTTCCAGCCTCTGGATATAGAAGCAAATTTATCAACTCTAAAATGTCACAATAATAATAAAAATAATAATAATAACAATAATAATAAACAGATAAGGTATTTTTCCTAAATAATAATAATAATAATAATAATAATAATAATAATAATAATAATAATAATAATAATAATAAGAAGAAGAAGAAGAAGAAGAAGAAGAAGAAGAAGAAGAAGATTCAACAGACCTGGTATTATCAAACGATGTAACTATGCTCTGGGACATGCCAATTCAAACTTACAGGGAAATAAAAGTCAACAGACTTGATATGATAACAAAATACAAGATATGCAGAAAGTTTATGCTTATTAGCAGTACCATCTGAAAGAAACACCTCCATGAAACTTATCGAGAAATTGTCCAAATACAAAGACCTGGAAATCGAGATTAACAGTATGTGGGGAATGAAGACTGAGACTCTACCAATAATAATCGGAGCACTGGGCCTCGTGATAAAAGGAATAGAAAGTTTTAATAAGAGTGTCCCAGGTAACATCAACATGCGAGTTACCCAGAAGATCGCTTAACTAGGATCATGCCATGTACTAAAGAAATTGAATCAATTAAATGACAATTCTCCTCTAGGGCCTAAGTAACATAGTTTGGACCAGGCTCTACAGGATACAAAGCAGGAAACATAACATACACAAATAATAATAATAATAATAATAATAATAATAATAATAATACTAATACTAATAACAATAATAATAATAATTGATCATCTTGTATCAGGTTTCACGATATTGGCACCCACTGAGTATAAAACCCGGCATGACAGATAGGCCAATATCTGCACTGGAAAATTTGCAACTTCTACGGGAAGGAAACTGAAAGAAAGACTGTTATGAACACCACCCAGAACCGGTTACGGAGATAGGACCTGTTACAATTCTATGGGACTACACAATACACACTGACAGAACAATCAAAGCCAACCGCCCAGAAATTGTTATTAAAGACCACAGACACAAATGTGCTTCCTTATTGATATGACAGTCCCTGCAGACTGCAATGTATCTTTGAATATATTCAAAAAGCTGTCAAAATACAACGACCTTGAAATAGAAATCTCAAAATGTGGCACATAGGAACATCAACAATCTCTGTTGTAATTGGAGCCTTAGGATTGGTTTGAAAAGTTCCAGTAGACGAATTGAAGGGATTCCTGGAAGTCCATGCCCCAAAGAGATACAAAAAATTGTTCTCACAAGTACAGCCCACACCTTACGAAGCGCTTTATCTATGTAATTGTTTTGTCAGTGGAAAGTGTCATGATGCCATTTCTAACCTTAGGTCCCTGGGCGGGACCCGGAAAGAAATGTGTAAACGCCAGAAATAATAATAATAATAATAATAATAATAATAATAATAATAATAATGATGTCATCTATGCTACAGCTTTAACAGCTGCTGAAAGAATTGATGTCAAATAAAAGATTAAACAACAGGAGAAAAAGAGTCCACATGGAAGGCAAAATTAGAGAGAGAAATTCCAACACGGAAAAGCAAGAAGATCAAGCGGAAATTAAAAAAAATGAAAGCAGTCAATAAAATTCCATCAACCAAGGAAATACTTAAAAATAAACCCCACTTAAAGTCAGTGAGAACAAGACGATATAAAAACCGTTGTAGGTTCTATCGACAAAATAGAATATTCCAAACGGACTTCAGTAAGATCATAAAGAAATTGTAAAATCAGTTATACAATTCAATAAGCCAACATCTATTTCAAAAGTTCAAGCATTGTGGGAGAATATCTGGGACAACCCAAAGGAATATAATCCACATTTGGAGTGGATAAATCGAGAAAAATAAAGAATGATGGATAAACATGTGAAAGAATGGAAAAAATATTACCTAGAATAATATTAGACAAGCTGTAACAAAATCCCCAATATGGAAATCCCCAGCAAATGACAAGGCACCCCGCTTTTAGATCTATCATCTGTCATAAAACCGTAAAACCCTTGCGCAATGCTAATTAATAAGCCCAATGAAATTCCAGAAAGGATCACTGAAGTTATTAATTATCTCCTACCAAAAACGAGTGGAACAGAAGATAAAAATTATAAACCAACAACATGTCTGTTCAAAACATAAGTTGGTAACGTCTATCCCGAGGAACTGTACTTCCTTCTCGATGTAAATGACATTCAACGACTAATAAACGAAAAAGACCTGGAAAATTGCAGGAAAAGACGTAGAAATCGTAGCACAGCTTGGATAGATGACTATAAAGTCTTTGATAGTGTGCCACACACTTGGATCCTTGATTCCTGATAAGGGGTCTCCCCTTTTCACACAGATGAACTCGCCCGAGGTATACATATACTACTACCAGTGAATACCCGGAGTCTGTAATCGAGTAGTATGAGAGTAGTATCAGAGTCGTATTAGAGGAGGGTAGCACAAGAGTCACCGTCACGAGCACCTAGACTCAGTAAGAAGTCATACCGCGATAATTCAATACCAAGACTATATATATATATATATTATTGCTACTAACCCGCATTCCTGGATCTACTAACCCGTATTACCATCTTTGAGACAGCTCACTGCTTTAATTCTTCAATAACTTGGTGTCTTTCTCGGTGATAAAGTAGTCTATGCCTTTTTTACAATCTTCAAGAGAACATAAGTTATTGCCATTCAGAGATTTTTGTACGAATGGAAATAGGTATTCATCCGTTGAAAGGTCAAGTGAATAAGGTAGGATTTCACACCGTCTTAACGTAGGGTCCTTGTGCCTTTTATCTATATACTCAGTTTTCTGAGGAATTTACTTTATGATATCTAGATTTTTATGAATTTAAGCGCAGTACTAGATTGGGGGAAATGTCTCATCATTTTAGAGTTGGAATGGCTAGATGTAACCGTAATTACTATGTTAACAGTTTCTTCTATCGCACTTATCGCCTGTGGAATTCTCTTCTGGATTCTTGCTTTCCAGTCAAATTTGATATTCAAAAACTTAAAAGCAATGTCAATCGTTATCTATTGTCTTCTTAATTTTTGTACTTTTAATGTTCTCTCTCCGTTCTTAATACATTTTTTTTTCATATTCCTTAACACACAGTACCCCCTGCTGTTTGTTGGTTTTATTACCTTGCTTGGGGCGAACTTACACACACACACACACACACATTTATATATATATATATATATATATATATATATATATATATATATATATATATATATGAGGGAACATAGAAGTCAACACTTAGAGGCGACAGTCTGTTTCATGCTAGATGCCTGACGATTGGATCTAGCATGAAACAGACTGTCGCCTCTAAGTGTTGACTTCTATGTTCACTTTTATATTTACACACGCTCTATCTCTGATATTGGGCACTTTATCCCATAAATATAGCACACTTTAAGACTATCTTTCTTTATATATATATATATATATATATATATATATATATATATATATATATATATATATATATATATATATATATATATATATATATATATATATACATATCTATATATATAAACAGGAAAAGAATAGTAAGGCATCCAAGCCAAGCTGTGCCAATTTATGACGGAATTGCAATATGACTTGAGGTGTGGATTTGTCTAGATGGAAGATGTCACCATTTCCATAGGCCAATTCTCATAGGCCAGTGCTGCCTTTAATCTGTAGACGCAGGGAAGAGTACTTTTTCTGTATTCAACATTCGATTTTACAAAAGAGACCTGGTAATACACAATGCCCTACCATTTGTTCCAGAGATACAACTCAGATACAGACCGATTTTTTCTAGTGGTTAAAAGTAACTTTTTCCCCAAGACGTCTTCGGCTTGACCTTATTTTAATCAATCTATTTTTTAATCATTTGTGACCGTTCTTTTCAAAGATGCATAGTTTTCCTTTTATCACATGCGAATAGACGTTCACAGATGAAGACCAAATACGTTTACAGTATTCTAAGTTTTAATGAATCAGATATCCAAGTGCTTTCAAATTCTTCAAATTACTTGTATGAAATTTTCTGGGTATCCGAGAGATGCCCCGCATCGTGGGAAATATTTTATTTTAAATTACATTTTCGGGGCTTATCATCATCGTGGACTACATGCCTGCCGGAACATTATCGATCTTCAGTTCAAACTTACAATTTCTGAACCTAGTTGGCAACTTGCGAACATTACCCTCACCTGTAGCAACATTTCCATAAACAGCACATATATTTCCTGCGGTTTGTACAGAAACTGCCGGCAATAAAAGCCCGTCAAACACATTGTCATCCATTTTCAATTTTAACATAAAGTTCACAACCCGAACATGGATCGTATAGAAAAACTTACTTACCGTTCAGCATATGTATATATGTCAGAATTTCAGTTAAGTCTGAGCTGAAATCACGTGTTAAATTCCACCTATTGAAAAACGCTACAAACTCATGTTTCAACACAATAGCTTCAAATTAATACGAATTTATTTGGGACTTCTAAATAGAGGTCCCTCGGTACATATAGCAACATTTTGCTTATAGCTATCTAAAACAAACCGAAGTCTATATATATATGTCTACATCATTTATATATTTATTTACTATCATATATAAATTTGAACGCCACAAATTATACTAACGATAGTTCAACAAGTAGAATGCATATGAAACGTGATTAACCAATGAAAATCAAGCAACACAGAAGCAAAACTGCCAGAATGCTTGCGTGCTAGTGGCTTCCCGCCTTGCTTGGGGTGAAACGCTTAAAAAAAATGTATTTCTTCTTTTTCTCCATATCTCATTCTCTGATGAAGCTTTAATATAATTGGAATGTGTTAGATTGATAAAAGTTTCTTATTTGTTCTTTATTTTATCGTACATGATTTAATAAATAAAAAGTAGATTAGAATGAGAAATTATTATCTATATCGATAAGAGATGGTATGGTTCATAATATGAAACGCAGTGTATATTTGCTTTGAGACATGTAATTACAAAACCCGACTGTGCAATATTTCAATTTCCCTTTTGATATTCTCCCATTAGATGGAAGGATGCGAATCAAGGCAGTTTCAATCGTTTCTTAATTGCATAGAAATGGAAAATAAACAGAAAATTTGTTTACTTTGGTAGGAATTGCTCAATGATTTCGATTTCGTTTCTTCTTTTAAAAGAATCACGATATGTGATTAAAAGAGTATTTATTGTTATTTATTTTATATAAATTCAAAAACATCCTACCATCAAAAAGAAAGGTTTGGATCTGCTAAAGAATTTTATAATGGACCCAGCACTGTAACATCTTGATTTCTTTCATAATGAAAATTAAAATATCTAAATGTTCGAAAAAACAAACAAAATGGAAATCATTCATATTGAAAATCGAGAGTTATCCAGTATGTTTTAGATTTTAGTGATTAAAATATTGCTTCATTTAAAAATAACTGATGGAAAAAAATTCTGTGTTACTTTATTTTATTGTTGAGAAATGTTTTAACTTTCTCTTGCTGGAGTAAATTTCAAATGATCGCAATTACTTGTACATGAATAGCATTCCGTTTTAAAGACTTGCTTTCTAATTGAAATTTTGAAAATTTGAAATTAAGGAGAGCGCTTCGAAAAAAAGGGACCCCCCCCCGAAAATATTCTGCAAGCATATCAACATTAGTTAAAGGAAATGAACAACAGAGGATAAGATGGAAATTTCAGATCCCAAATCGATGGAAACGGTGAAAATAAAACTCAATAAAATGTGGCATTTCTATCGCTAAAAAGTGACGAATGAGCAAACAATGGTAAAGATCCATTTTATCGATTCAGGGTCTTCATGACACCATTAACTTTCTCATAACTTCAAACGTTTTATTTTTAAAACATTATCGATCCAAATAAAGAAACAACTTCTTTATGAAATTCATACCATCAAAACGATCTTAATTAATGTCAAATTCATCCAGATTGACATGAGCATCGATTACTGCTTGCAAACTCCAACAATCATGAAAGATATAGCTATCTGCCAATTAGGCCGTTCTTTGCAGTGTAAAATTAGAAAACTTAATTTGTCTGAAATTCTACGATATGGAATTATTATTTTTTACATTATATACATTCGGGCTAATATTCTCATTTTTATTATTGTTATTGTTGTGACCACGTAAATGGTTAAAGAAATAACATGACAAATGTTGCAGATATATATTATACAGTAAGTACAACAGAAGAGTATTACACAACTAGTGAGTGTGCGTCGGTTGACCCACCGTTTAATCTATTCGACTGTTATATTTACCAACCTCCCCATGAGGTAGGATGTGGGACAAGGCCGAGTTTAATGTGCGGCATTCCGAGTCCGTTGGCTCGGTCAGAAATTCCCTATAGATCCCGTATAAACCGGGGTCAGTTAGCTGTTTCCCGAGACAAATCCAGCCCTTCGACATAGCCTCGTTTAGACAGCAGCTGCGACAAATCACAGCCTCGGTAGAACAATCTATTCGACTGTTAATATTCAACAGCACTCCCCACGAGGGAAGTATATGGCAGAAGGCCGAGTTTACCGTGTCTTCTCCGTAGGCTAGGCCAAAATATTTCCTAAGAACCTGTATAAACGGGTTCAGGGTCTGTCTACCTCCCCGGACGAAACTTTGTCCTTCTGCAAAGCCTCGTCCGAGTTCCTCTCGGCCTGGCAGAGAGTTTGAGAGTTGCATGTGCGTCAGTACTGTTAAATCTTAACTGCCCCCCACGAGCGATGTGTGTGGCACAAGGCCGAGTTTACCGTGGGTTCTCCGAGCCTGTAGTCTCGGCCCAAATATTCACGTAGAACCCGCCTACCGCCCTGGACAAAATTTTGCCCTTCGGCAAAGCCTCGTCCGGGTTCCTCTCTGCTCAATACAGAGAGTTCGACAGTAATGAACAATCTATACGACTGTTAATATTTAACAGCCCGACCACGAGGGATTATGTGGCACAAGGACGAGTTTACCGTGGTTTCTACGAGCCCGTAGGCTAGTCCAAAAATATTCCCTTTATACGGATGAATTTAGAACGCCGTTAGACTTACGTAATAGCAGTATTAAATATATTGTACTTGATGTTAAATGACTTAGCATAGCAAAGCGGACTGCATTTGGGAGGAGGAGTAATTTTTAGCTCTTGTATTGTCAGCTGTAAAATTATATACCATTAAATATTGATGTCGGTGTCAGGATAAATGCAGATAATTATAATAAACATTATAGTAATAATTATACACACAGAAAAGTTTCAAGCTATAAAAGTATTTCCATTCAAGACATTTATAATTTACGAACAGTTTCAAAGTCACGAATATTTTTTCACCGCGAAAAAGTGGAGAATTCATTACATTCTATCAATCTTCGCTAAAACCTGAAGTAATTTCGACAAAGAAATATATATGTCCGGAGGATTTGGTTTGTTTTGGTTTATTTTGTTTTACGCATATCAACCTCAATGGGTTATTTAATGCCGACAACATTTTTAGGGTGGATTCGTATGAACAGAATATGTATTCTTTGGTTTAGATTGGTTTGGTTTATTTTGTTTTACGGTATATCAACCTCAATGGGTTATTTAATGCCGACATCATTTTTAGGATAGATTTGTATGAACAGAATATATATTCTTTGGTTTAGATTGGTTTGGTTTATTTTGTCCCACGGCACACAAACCCCAATGGTCTATTCAATACCGACAAAATTCCTTATCTTGTTTTGCCAAAAATCTGTTTCTGTTAATATATTTCCTTCAAAATTGCATTGCTGTTAATAATTTTTCCAAAGAAGTATTGCTGGTAATAGTTAACTATTTGTCCATAGCTAGGACCATAACAAGTGCTACCACCCCGGGTTAGGGTGGACCTGGGAACACCAGCAATTAAGAGGTAGTTCCACGCTCCTCAAAACCTCGTGATCAGAGGCCTTGCTGCTGGGCGTAGTTTATCGTCTTACCCAAGACGTGGATATAGTTTAACGTCTTACCCAGGTCGGACATGTCCGAAGGACTAGTAACAGTGAATTGAAACATGATTAAATGTCGCTTTATTTCTTTGGTTTTTAAATAGATGAGATTTCAGTCTATATCCTTTGAGAATTTGATCAATACAATATATCTTAGATTTGAATATTTGTTATCGACACTTTCCTCATGTTGTACGCACACTAGAAGACAAGTAACAGCGATGTTTTATGATAAGAGAATGATAACTCCGCTCGAAAATAATCAAAGCATCGAGAAGTGAGATAAAACAGGAAAATAAAGGTGTCATTGGGACAAGTTTCGATTTACTATCTTCATTCTTTGCGTTACAATTCCCGTATGATCTTTGTTTTGGCACTGTACATATCCAACCACATCTCTGCACGTTTAATTTACCTCGACATTAAGTGTTACCTTTCCTTTTATCTCTTAGAGTTGATAATATTTCTTTTGTAGATTTTTATATAGTTCATTGTTTATGTATGTTATTCAACGGTATCTTCTACGATTTCAGAATCCCACTTCAATATTAATGTGGATATTTATATAGTTGTTTGTTCATATATGTTATTTAACTGTATTTTATACCATTTCAGAATCAGCCTCCCTTAAACATTCATGTGGATTTTAGAAATTCTTTGTTTATGTTAATCAATTTTTTACTATTTCAGCACCAATCTTCCTTCAGTATTCATGTCGATTTAAAATAATTCTTTGTTTATGTCCGTTATTCAGCTTTATTTTGTACCATTTCAACATCGACCTCTCTTCAGCATTCATAGTCTCTTTAGCTTTGCATCCAAGGCAGTCGGAATTTTTTAATCTATTTTTGCGAAGGAAAAGCTGAATAAAGACTGGTTGGTAACATTCACTGTCTCCAGAATAAAGCTAGTAACATTTCCTCACCAGCGAGCTGACACTTAAGCAGTACTATTATGTCTAGAACACACTCCCTAACTAAAATGAATCACCTATATTTGTACAATCACAAACGATGTCGGGAAAGGGACAGTTCCTCAAATGGCCCTAAATTGTACATAAATCCTTCTGCTATTCTCAGTCTTTACACGAGACAGATCAGAATGGAGTATTGTCGGTTGGTGCTGCCCACTCATTGACTAGCGGCGACAGTTTTCAAAAGCCATTACGCGTGTTTGTGGGTAATAAAATATTCTCCATTCTACAACCCTTGTCCTAAAGTCGATATTTTGCAAGCTTTTCAATAATCAATCGCTATTATGATAGCTGATATTCCACCAGTTCAGACCTTCAAAGCTAGGGCCAGCTATGCCATGTTCACGGTTGGTAAATAATCACTATTCCCTTTGTATTCCTTTTTTTAAGGAGTATGTTCCAATCAGAATGTTTTTCCTCGGAACAGTCACTTTGTGGAACAGACTCCTGAGAGAATACTTCCTTGACAATTGCAATGTTGGTCTCGTCAAGTTCAGTTTCAACCGATATCTATCCTGCACGTACTAATCATAATATGCGCTTATTATTCCCTCCTTTTCCCTCCCTTACAATAATCTCGCTCAGTAATCATTTACCGTGAGTGACAGTTGGGTCTTGTGTTCGCTGATCTAACAATTGAAAGAAAAACAATCGCATAATGACTTCATCAAGTTTATATAATTATATAATTATAATTATATAATTATAAAGAGGTGAAGAAGGACAAGTAGGAATAAGAAGAAGGAGAAGTAAGAAGAAGAAGAAGAAGAAGAAGAAGAAGAAGAAGAAGAAGAAGAAGAAGAAGAAGAAGAAGAATAGAAGCAAGAGAATAAGAAAAACGCGATAGATGTAGTAATCTAAGAGAAAAGGCAAGCATTATTGTTGGGTTATGCTCTCATTCTAACTATGCTTTCTTGTTATCTCATGCGGAGTAATCTTACTGAGTATGAAAGTATCACTATTAGAGGTAGAAGAACTTATGCGTAATTATCAATAAACTGTTGAATTTCATTAGGAAACCATCACCTCCAAAATGATAAAAAGCAAGATCAGAGGCAAGGAGAAAGCCTGCCTCCGAAACCAGGGATTAGAATACTGATTCCAATAGGAAAAGTCAACTAATACCATTATAGACAAGAGTGACTCAGCTAGACTAATAAAGAATTAACATAGATAAGGCAAAGTTTGGTCACACACACTCACATATATATATATATATATATATATATATATATATATATATATATATATATATATATATATATATATATATATATATATATATATATATATATATATATATATATATATGTATATATATATTCCCCGCCATATGTATTGGAACAACAAGGTCAGTTCCTTTCATTTTGTATTTTTGTTTTTTTATTGAATCATTTGGGTTTTGGATCAAAAGATGAATATACAAGAGCTCAGAAGTTCAGCTTTTATTTCCTGGTAGTTACATTTAGATGTTTTAAACATCTTAGAACATACTCCATTTTCTATCAGACCACGGCATTTTTTCAGTGTGAAATAGTAAAAGAACAGCGTTTCTTAAAGTAAATCGCGTTTAATATTTGATTGCATAATCCGTGCTTGCAATAACTGTATGAAGGCTGCAACCTATTAACATCACCAAATTGTTGCATTTCTCGTTTGTGATTCATTTTCAGACATTTACTGCAGCCTCTTTTAGTTA
>OZ038481.1:105064593-105082093 GCA_964036315.1 Acanthosepion esculentum
ATATTAAATATTTTCAGATTTACACTAAAAAACTGCACCTTTTTCAGATGTCAGTAGGTAACAGCATTCACAAAATGAAGATCATGGAATCTACACTGGAAAAATAAGCTATTAGTCATTACTTCCCTTCATCGTTTTAATAATCTATAGGCATAAACATATGTATGTACATTTACACAATATTATTTCCAGATCAAAATGAACCGTTTAACTAATCTTTACTCGCACGTTTCTTAGATTGAAAACTTATTTGTTCAAGTCTTTAATGTGATACCCTTAGTTCCCTTTGTCTATTAAGTTATCATCTTGCTTTAACTCGGTCTTGAATAGGCTTTGTTATCACCGTCTTTGTTCGTCTGTCACTAATCTTTTTCTTTCGAGAGTTATTTCTATTTCACTATTATTTCTATTGAACACTTCCAATTTTTAATATGAAAAGATATTGAGTAAAAAGCAATTTATATAATCCCAGATGTAATCAATATGTCATAAATACTATTGGCCGTCTAAAAAAATATAATAGAAACGGATTAATTAAACGCTCAATTGAACTGTGTTTTAGTTGTCAATTATTTTTTTTTATCTCCGCTATTTGTATCGTAATACATTGTTTCAAGTCTATTGTTTCATCGCATCTAACTATCAAAACTTTCTAACAATTGCAATTATTATTGACGGCAAGTGTAATCCAGTTAAATATAATCCAGTAGTAATTATAATATTTTAAAAAATATCTTGTTATCTATAGGCTTATAAAATCCGGTATAACTTACAGATTCCTATCAATAACCGATAAACACTCAAATTTGCATGGTAAGCATTAATGGATTAAGGTTTAGAAAACTTCTGATAATGGGAACGGCCTTAATATAAAATCTGCTTTATATATATATATATATATATATATATATATATATATATATATATATATATATATATGTGTGTGTGTGTGTGTGTGTGTGTGTGTGTGTGTGTGTGTGTGTGTGTGTGTGTGTGTATAATTTGGCAGCAACTTTTCTTTTAAACATGTTGTGTTGAATGTTAAAGACAACATCATCCTGCATATTTTCTTTTGAATTTTCTCATGTTTTCTAATGAGACTTTTTATTTGAAAATGATATCGAAACAAATATTGTCCGTACGATAACCTAGTACTTTCGAACATCATTGTTCATCTTCAGGTCAAAATCTTTTAGTCAAAACTTTTTAAAAACATTTGCCAATTGTCTTGTAGCGGAATCATGTTGCTACATTTTTTTATATAAACATAAACATTTTTATATAAACATATATATATATATATATATATATATATATATATATATATATATATATATATATATGAGGATTGAGGGAATTTAATTAAACAAATAGAATCGCGTCACAAGTAAACATTTGTCATAAGATTTCCCGCAAATCTGCTTTGTTGTTATATTATCCCAAGTGTTTGATATAACAGAATATATATATATATATATATATATATATATATATATATATATATATATATAGATAGATAGATAGATAGATAGATAGATAATACATATAAAACACAGAAATACCGTATGCGTCAATATTTGTATTTAAAAAACACAGAATATAAACAGTTATCATATTAGCATTCGTCCTTGTTTCGACTGTAACATCCGGTTTGGGGCCCCTACTATATATTTAGAGATTCCTGATAAAATCCAAAGTTGAATCTTTAATTTCATTGGTACTGAACTGGAACCTCGGCGTCAGTCACTTTCCCACCGCCGTAAATGTAGTTCCCCTGTGCCTTTTCTATACACACATTTATAGTGATTGTTCTAATGGTATCTAATCAATTTAAACGCAGTACTATATTTACGTGCTAATACCCTTGGGAAAGGTATGCATCTTATTTTTCCCCCAGCTTTGGGCGAATAGTAGGACAGACCGTGTTCTGTAGCCTGGTCTACCGCAGAAAGAAATAGGAACCTACTGCGGGAAAAATCTGCCGCGTCAGTCATGTATCGAAAGATACATGATCGCCTAAGCGTGTATAACGCATGGCACATAACTGATTGATTATATTTACGGCAAGGTCTCATCATTTTACAGTTGAAATGGTTAAATTTAACCTTACATTCTATTCTATCTCTTCCGGCTTCTGGCTTCCCAGACAACCTTGATTTTCAAAAATTTTAATGTATCGTAATATTATCTATTGTCTTTGTTATCTTTTTATTATTTCTCGCTTTAATAGTGTTTTTTTAAATTTTAATATTCTCTAATACTCTGTGACCGCTGGCGTCTTAGTGACTATATTGCCTTCCTTGGAGAGAATTGATTTACAAAAATACATGCCGGTAATTTGAAATGAACAAAATTATTTAAATTTAGACGGGTAATTTTAACATGTCATTTCAGGATAGACATTTTCTAATATTGTATTAAAATAGTTATTTGAAAATTAGAAAACAAAATCGAAAAATGCCAAGCCAAGAAAAATAAATATCAACACCATCAACTGGTAATATTTCATTAATTTAATGTGAGATGTTAGGCAATGATATTAAAATAAGTGAAATACACATAAATAATATACATATACATATATATATATATATATATATATATATATATATATATATATATATATATATATATATACACGCACACACACACACACATATATATATATATATATGTATATATATATATATATGTTTGTGTGTATGTATGTGTGTGCGTCTGTGAATATGTGTGTTTATGTGTGGCAATTTGTATAAAGTAAAGAGCATGATTCTCATTTGTCCTCTATGATGATAGTATTCAAAATTTTAAGAAAAAAAAGTTCTCCCGTCGCTTTTCTCCATCGATCCATCAAGCCTTTTGTTCCTATAATAACCTATTCCATTTAAGCAGTAGATCTTGAAATTTTCTATCGATTTTTGTTTGTTCCCGCCCTTTTTTCAACTTTCAGGAAGAATTCAATGTTCAGTTATAATTTCCGCCTCATTATGGCGTCAAGACAAAATGTCCACTCCAGCAAAATATAGAAGAAAATCAGAAACAAAAGATTGATGGAAGTAAGTTCTGTGTCTCCCGATCATCCACACTTTGCTTTTCTTTTGTCTTGGAGCACACTATGGAAAATTCCTAATGTTATTGAACGCTGCATTTCGTCAATTGTCTCTACCGCCAATAGGAATGTAGCCTGCCATGAATAATGAAGAATCCTAAAATCTCGCCATTTTAAATTTCTTTTTTGTTTTCACTCAATCGCGTTTGATGAATAGCAGCGATTTTTTTAAAAAATAGGACAATTTCGGTGAAATCTAGAAAGGCAGAATAGCAACTGCAACTGGCGAGATGAGACAATTGAGTGCTTTCATAATGAAGAGTAAGTTTTATTAAACATAAATATGATCGTATATAAAGTACATTTGGAAATATATATTAACAGATAAATGTGCTTAATTATATCGTTGTAAAGCCCAGCTGCTAATTAAAACTTTACGTCTATTAAAGTATTTAAATGTAAAATAACTCTTGAGTACGATCCGAATTTTTTCCTGACATCATTATGAAACGGAAATTAAAACTGCACATTGAATTCTTTCAGAGGTTTGAAGAGACGGAAAACAAGCAACAAAATCGATGGAGAATGTCACGATATTTAAATGGACAAAAGAGGATACCAAAAAGCAGATGTCTAAGAAAAATCAGAGCAACGGGGTTGGAAAATATTTTGATGAAAATCATGAATGTATTCTCTACCTATGAGAAAAAACATTTTCTTAAAATCTTGCCAAAACATCTTTGAAACTTTTCGAATCCTCTTTTTAGTCATTATTCGTTATTTCCGTCTGCGGCAGACAGCAAACTGACAAAACATATTTCCTGTCATGCATTGTAATCTTGTACAAAAAAAAAGAGAGTTAAATCTCAAGAAACTAAATTAGTTAAAACAACTTTTGTTCAAAGTAAATATTAACGATAAAACCAAACAAATTCAGAGCTGGACACATCACTGTGACTGTTCACTGGTTAAAAATAATAATATAGATTCTGTTCGTTCTAAAGAAAACAATACTACAGATTATAAATATCATTTACATAGATGATCTCCAAAGAGACTTGTTATTTGATTTTATGCCTGCAGAATTTTCGTAGAGCAAAGATTGAAGTCACACAAATAGTGCCGTAGTTTCAGTCGCAAGTAAGTTTTTATGAGCTTGTGTTGCCAGCATCGCATTCCATATCCTGGTTTTGAATTGTTCTGTTTAACAGGTTTCTAAGCAATAAACATGTTCACACTGCTGTGCCATTTCACACTCAACTAAAGGAAGATGTAATAGATTATAGCCTTTTCCATGGACAATAGTACAAAGCGAATTTCAACTGTCTCAGCTTGAAGTTGAAATTAGCATGCAGTTTTCATTTTCCATGGAGTTATGAACCAGTAGTGCATGTATCATCTTCAATCATTCTCACTAATCACTGTTTCCATCTACAGCTGATATTAAATAACCAGCAAAAGGATGATAAGCTGTAAAAAGCACTAATTAAAACAATTTATATAATAGATTAATTATAATATAGTGTTTATATATAATACATTAATTAAAATTATTGATATAATGAATTGAGTCATATTATTATATTATTATATATATATACATATATATACATATATATATATATATATACATATATATATATACATACATACATATATATATATATATATATATATATATATATATATATATATATATATATATATATATATATATATATATATATATATATATAAACAACATGGAGAACTGCCTGTTACGTTGTAACATGGAAAGAGTAAAATATGTTGAATATATAATTGAATAAAATGTAATTGTACTTTATTTTTTAAAGAATACATTTGAAAAACAGAAACGGAAATTAATACTTCTGTGATTATCTGCGCTAATTACATTAAGTAGGATTAAAGATGGTAAAAGGATTATGGAAGTTAACGTATCCAAGTTTTCAAATTTTTCACATGTAATCTTTGTCTTATAGAACCGTGATTTCTCCTGATTGTACATCACCTCTTTACCTTCAAAATCATGCTTTAACGTTCTAAATGCTAACAACGAGAAGTTAACAGATATTGATTATACAGATGACCTAGCTATTAATGGATATAATCTGGAAATCTGATCAACGTTAAGCGGATATACTTTCGAGACACTGTAGAGTTAGTGTATGGAGCCACTGCCTGGACATTAACTAAAACCCTAGGGTAATCTCGATGGAATCTACACTCGAATGATCGAGGGCTACACTTAACATCTCCTGGAGACAACATTCAACTCAATCACAGCTGTATGAACCTATCCCTGATATTTCTGAAAAGTTTTTATATATATATATATCGACCCTGACGATCTGCCTAAGTGAAACCTTGGTAGGTTTGTCTGACTCATTAGGTTTGACTAGGTTTGCTCTACGTTTGTATTGAGCTCTTTAGTTAGTTGTTTACTCGTATCGGGGTTTTTTCTTTGGGCCTTGAACCTGTATCTGTGTGATTATTTTCGACAGACTTTCATGTTCCTGCCTCTTTCTTTTTTAAAACCTTTTTTTCCCTTCGTGATTGATTTGGCTATTGTTAAATCAAGAGTTCAAAGGTTTTTCGACACGAGTATAGTTACCTATATTTATATATATATATATATATATATATATATATATATATATATATATATATATATATATATATATACATATATATTTCTGATATATATATATATGATATATTTCTGATATCTTATAATTATATATATATATATATATATATATATATATATATATATATATATATATATGTGTGTATATATATATATATATATATATATATATATATATATATATATTTCTGATATATATATATAAGATATATTTCTGATATTTTACTCGAACACACAATGCACTATGCAGCACACGGCTCGCGATAGTTTTGATGTCCTGTAATAGATTCATGAATGTCCGAGTGAGCTCTATCGGATAAATAAAATAAATACCTCCGGTAGTTGTAATATTTACTTGAAGCAACAAAATACATAATACTGCATTGCAGTCTCTCCACGAAATGCATTTCATGAGATTATTATACTGTTGTTGGAAATATTCGTGGAACTAGTTTTTTGGATTAACATTCAATAATGTAGTCATGCGTTACTGGATATCAGAGCTGTCAGCAAATCAGTGACACTTGAGGACAAATTTCGATTTTGGAAATAGGCAAAAGAACGTGGAATAAAGTAGATGACTCATTTTTCTAATAGATTTCATAGAAAGTTAATTCATAACGCAGAAGCAATGCCCTGGTGGAGAATCCACTTTTCAGATCAGATTTTTTTTCTTTTTCAGAACAGTTTTTCGTAACTACTTCAACACTTCCATTGGTACAGGATCATTGTATCACTTGCAATTTGAATACTCTTCACAGAAAACTCGATCCTAATCCGCTGCCTCAGATTCCTTGCACCCATTTTTCCATACCAGTATAACTTGAACACTTACTATTTCTTCTACTGCTCGCCAACGAATAATTTATACTCTGTGTCTCAATATATTCGGAGTTGGAGCATGTCCGCACTTGCATAAGTACGAATGTATGCGTATGCTGCAAGAATTATATTGTAATTATATTGGAAACATTGAATATATATGAATTAACATGAGTATGACTTATGAATCTGTCCATCTTAACATTTGATAAATACTTTCAAATGTTTATACATAATTTATTTTTAAGGATATCAAATTATTCGGAACAACTTATTGTATATTTCGCTATATTTAGATTTTCCATATTCTTTTTTGTCAGTAAATTTATTCAATGCTACAGACGAATTATTTACAATGAAGCAACTAAGAAGAAATTCTGCGATATTCGCAAGTTCACTCGACTAAATATCATATATTTACTATTAGTATTTCTTCTAAATATTGCAGCAGATATTAAACAAAGCTTATACCAAAGACTAAGAAGGGTGTATGGATATAAATAACATAAAGACATTCAAAGGTGATGGTTGGTTTTCGGATATGCCTGTCAAACAAATTCCTAAGGAAAAAATTTTATCAGGAAGTTATACTTTATTTCCTGTCTACCCTGCTTTCTTATCGGTTATAGAATATAAATAAAAATGGCCGCCGCGACTTCATTATGTGCTGTGTCCACTCAGCATATAGGCAATTATGGCCCTCCACAATTTCCTGCTCAATGTAGATCTTAAACTTTGCTTTTTTGTTATTTCTCCTAAACTTTGTTCCTCCCTCCATTTACTGAACCTCACTAAGTATATTTTGTGTTGTTTTTCTCTGTTCCTTTTGCCTTCAATCTGTCCTGTGTGTACCAAATTTACCAAACAATCTTTCTTCATTATGTGCTCTAGAAATGTCAACTGTCTCTTCCTGATGTTAATTATATGTTTCCTTTTTGTGTCCATTTACTGTGAAACTTTGTCTTTGCTCACATCTTCGATTCATGATATCCTCAGTTTCCTGCTGTAGAACCATATTTCTCTTTCCCCAAGTCTCTTCTTCATCCTTGAGGATATTGTCCAACATGCATACCACAAGGAAATCGAATCGACATGTCATAGTAATAAGTTATTGCATATAACATCTGTCTATATTTCTGAGGTGAGTTTCTAGGACTAATTACAGTATTTACTTGATTCGGACTGTTATCCATATGTTCATTGCGCAATTAAAACGTTTCGGTCATTGTACGCTCCAGCCTTCTTCAGTGATTCACGTCGTAAATGTGGCAATAAAATGAAGACAACATTCCAAATAATGTATATTGTTTTATAACTGTTCATGAGTGGGACTAGTGGAGAATCATAGCCGGTTTCCCAAAGGGCATCATTTTTAGTTTGAATGTTTAAGAAGCCGAAGACATCTAACAATCATAACATGATACTTGACAACACCCTCAATCGGCGAACGTAAGAGCGGACAGGTCACACGACCCGAAATTTAATCCGAGGAGACATAAGAATAGCGAAAGATGTCTTTCACAATAAAAAGCTAAATGTCAAGAAACACGGATATTTCATTGGGAGCAAAATAAAATGTACTTAAGTTCTATCTAATTATATAAATCCAGCTATGTTACCGTTTATGCTGGGGAATTTCATCATAGTTAAAGAGGAGGCAAGGCAACAAAGGTTTGCTTTTGCAGAAAGACGCTGACATTGCCGTGGTCGGGATTATGAGAAACGAGGCTGTTTTAAGTATATTGAAAGCAAAAAGGATAGTTGTACTTAGGGTTAGAGGAAACTTATGAAACAAAATGTGACAGCAGGACTGAGAATATATGAAACTCGCTGCAAATTTTGAAGGTGAGAAGGGAAGATGGAAAATGCGAGTAAGCTACCTAACGAGCTTGTGCAAATGGATGGAAAATCGAGAACTGGGGAAAATAGTAAAGGGGCAAACATTTCTTTGAGCTGAAAATGATTGGAAGTTGTGGAGGGTCTTGTTCACTCACATCATGAAGGGACACAACACATAGTAAATGAAGAATTCACTATATTTCACACATTTAGTCCGATTAAGTCCTTTTGGAGGAAGAAACATGTCAGACAGTATTATTTTCTACTTTGTCATTCGTTTCCATGAATAATAGAGTTGCGATTTATGTGGTTGCTATTAGCAGACTGGATGTCATAATGCGAGGATGAGGTTTCTTATACTTTTAGCCTAGCGTTATATTTTTAGCATGCTGCTCTCGATTTAATTCAATAATAATAATAATAATAATAATAATAATAATAATAATACAAAGAAAGAAAGAAAGGAAGAAAGAAAGAAGAGTGTCTAATAATATCTCTCGGGCAAAAAATATAGCTTCAGTTTCGTCAGGTCTACCGCTGATTTGTCAACGACAATCACTGAATATGTATATCAAGCTCTTGATAATAACGGGGAAGCTCGAGCTGTGACAGGTGTTGAAACGCTGGTCTCCTATGTAAGTTCCAGGGCTACGGTATTACAGGACGATTGTTTGATTTAATATCATCATTTCTAACAAATCACGAAATGGACGGCTCGCTTCCAGATCCTTTTACACGAATGCGGGTGTCCCCACAAGGCACTATCCTGAGGAAGATATTCATTTAGATGATACAACCATTTACTCCTGTCTCAATAGAAAAATCCGTCAGTTGGCAAAGTATATCTGCTCTTGAAAACGAACAGCCATCAGTGAGGCAGGAAATGGTTTGAAAAATTTAACGCTTATAAAGCAAAACTGCTGTCATCAACTACCGTAGAGAAACCTTCATGTCTGCCTTCATCGTGGCTGATGTTAGACTCCTGGAGATAAAAAAAACTGCGTTTTGGCGTTACGTTTTCAACTCACTTGAAGTGGAGCGACTACATCGAATCAATAGGTGCATCTACTGCAAGGAAATTTAGGTCAGTGTTAGAAAATATTTCTCATCAGAGTCCACCTTGCCCAGTTACAAATCTACCATTCGTCTGTGTACTGAATACTGCTGCCATATCTGGTCTGTTGTTCCTGTTGTCCATCTCAAATTTGTTGAAAAAAATCCAAAGAAGGATCTTGTTATGGGAACTTATCCATAATAGTAATGGACTATCCCGTACACCATAAATACTGCGCCTCAAGAGGAAGCACTGAGTGTGAGTCACAGAGTGAGTGAGTCAGTCAGAGACAGATTCGTGTCAGACGATTACTGTAAGACGTTGAAATAGTGATACTGCTCGAGACAACATCGTTCTCTCAAATCTAACCTGATTTTTATTACTAACACTTCTACTTCTTTTGTACATATTCTGTTTGTAATATATCTGTGTTATTCCATACCTGTGTTCGAGTTATTCTTCATTTGGTTCTACTTTGGACCATCACCGTGGTGCAAGGAACCTGGATCATAACAGATCTGTAAGTTAATCGATCCTATCTTGGAATCTCGTCATCAGTTACGTTTTCACCGATGTGGCGTGGCTTCGTGACTTCTTTTCTACAAATATTTTCATGGCAACTGCTCTGATGAGTTTTTTTTCCTTGGTGCCTCGATTGCATAAATTTAAGCATGCTACTAGGTTGGCATCTAGCTATCACCCGTTTACTGGGAAAATAACTAAATGCAACACCGCTTTCACTGCAACAGTTCCTTTTATCACGCTTGTGATCTGTGAACATCTCTTCCGTTTACCTGCATCCTTGATAACGAGAATCATCAAAAATTTAAATGCAACGTCAATCACCATATTTTATCATGCAGAATCCCCTTCATCTTTTGTCATTTCCTCAGTCGTCTTTACACTCATTATTTCCTCTCTTTCATTCCCTGTAACCCACTACCTTCTAGTGGCAATTCCGTATTGCTTGGGGTGAAATAATTTACAAAAGAAAAGAAGATTTTTTAGAATAAATTAACTGCCCCGTTGATAAACATTGTAAAATTTGATTTATGAAGCATCACCTTAAACACCAAGTAAACAATTGCATTCAAATATAAACGTAATTCGTATGATAAATATTAAGTTGTCTCATCAACTATTTTATTTTTTGTATATCAGTTTATGCTAAAAAATACTGCTACATTTTATTCTATTACATATTCATCATTATTTGCAATGGCATTTCGCCACAGACAGCTCTTTACTATATTTTGATTGGCTGATTGTTTCGTTTGCCGGTATATTAACTGCTATTGGTTATTTAATGCCCAAATATAAATACATTTTGCACATAATTTTATGACTTCAAATACGGGTATTCTGTACATAATTTCATATATTCAGGGTAAACCAAAGCGCCGAGATCTAATTCCAGTTATGTTCCTTATATTTTGCGGAAATACCATTGGGAAAGATGGGAATCCACCCTTTTCCTCTAGCTGCTGCTTAATATTGTAAGAATGATTTTATTTTAGATAATACTGATTTGGTGATAAAAATCTTACTAAGATTTTTATCGCCAATTCAGTATTATCTAAAAGAAAATCATTCTTATAAGCTACACTATTTTCTGGCATTAAATAACCAGACGTAGAAAATGAATGAATCGATCAAACGTGTGTTTTATAGATATATAATGTTAAATTTAAATCTGACACTGCTCCTCTATAAAAATGGTGGACAGTAGATATGCACTAAAACTTTAATCCTAGAACACTAACCATCAATTAAATTTACACCACTACTAATGATGGGTATATCATACCCGATTTTGAAAATATAAAAAAAAAAAAAATTAAATACAAATATTTATTTGAAATATTTTACTTTTTTTTTAAGCTTTTCACCCTAGGCAAGGCTGGAAGCCAATAGCACGCAAGGGATTACAGAGGATTTGGAGCGAGAGCAAATAGGAGTGTTAGAGGAAAGGATGTGGAGAAGGATAGAGGATAGATCAAGGCAACTGGAGATGTTGATTGACGTTACACTTGAATAGTTGGAGATCATAGTCACCAGGGAAACAGAAATGAGGAAGGGAGTTCCATAGGCGTGAGGTGCGAGATATGAAGCTATTGGAGTAGAAGAGACGTCTACATTTAACAGTTTCAACAGTGAAAGGGTAGGAACCGGATGCCAGCCTCGTAGGATGCTTGAATTCATGGAGCCTGGGAACCAGCGATAGCACCTCATCGGAGCAATTACCATGGAAGTATTTATAAAAGAGATAGAGAGAGGCGACGATGCGTCTGTGAGAGAGAGACTGCAGACGAGAAGCCAGATCAGGGGCAATTACATTGTATACCATATGCAGGCACTTAAAAATTTGTACATTGAGTTAACATTAGTAGGAACTGAAAAACATTAATTAGGTAAGAAAATCAGGTGCTGAAAATTGTAATTAAAAATAGGAAAATTTGCCCTGGGTAATATATAGCCATGGTTAGTGTTCTAGGCTAAAAGACAGACGTGAATATCACGAATATGAAAAATCCATTGGATTTCTTTCATCTGTCATAAACGCCACTATTTTCATCATGATATGAAGCCCAAGAAAGAAGGAAAGAAAGAAAAATGAAAGAAGGAAGAGTGTCTAATAATAACTCTCAGGCAAACAATATGGCTTCAGTTTCACCAGGTCTATCGCTGATGTGTCAACGACCATCACTGAATAAATATATCAAGCTCTTGATAATAACGGGGAAGCTTGAGCTGGGGCTCTAGATATCTCGAAGACGTTTGACAGGTTTTGGCTCGCTGGTCTCCTACGGAAGCTCAATAGCTACGGTATTACAGGACGATCGTTTGATTTGTGTTGGGAAAAGCTGGGTCTTCATCTCAGCCTTGGATTGGAAAAATTCCACAGGTACTAATATTGGTATGTTACTCAGTCCAAGAGGACATAACTCCTATCTGACTTAATCTTAGAACCAATAAAAAGATGTCTGCCGTATACCATTTGATTGGTTTCTTCTCATAACGAAATGTCATCTCAAAGACCAGTACACCATTGCTGACAAGTATAAGTTTGAAACATGGAATCGTACTCACCTACACGGCGTCAAAGCTATACAACTCAATGTTTCTCAACAGAATACAGCCGGAAGCAGCGAAGAAAAAATCAAAATGTCTTCCGAACAAAAAAAAAGATCAACTGTTGGATAACCCCTAATTGTTCGGATGATTATTGAGGGTGTCAGCGCAAATAATATGCGGGTCACTTTGCTTTTTGTAGATTTATCTAAAGCCTTCGATTCCTTACATATGAGAAAATGGAGAAGATAATTCTGGCGTATGGTATACCCCCAACCCCGAGACAGTAACTGCCATGAACAAAAATACCAAATTTCTCTTTAGATCCGCAGATGGAGACACTATCTTCTTTGACACCTTTTCACCTTTTCTCATTTTTAACGCTCTTGACTATGTATTGAGATCTTCGCTCGACAAACATCGTAATCTAGGTTTTACTTTATCCCCCAACACTCTCAAGCTGATAATATGCAAAGATCTGTCATATACTGACTAAGCTGATGACCTACCTATTACTGTAGATAGCATTACCAAAACCACATTTCTCCTACATCATCTAGAAAATGCGGTCGGGATTTGAACCCTGTACACAGATGACAACAGCGCTATGCTCAGATCATTTTAAAACTGTTTTAGATGACGAACTATCACTTGAATTGCTTTCATACTTTTTTTTTTAGAATTCTTTTTAGAAAGGGTTATTTTTAGATATAATTCTAAGGAACACGGACTTTTCCAAAGAAGTTACAACATTCAAAGAAACCGTCAAGCTATAAATATTTTCAACACACTGCCTTCTCCAACTGTTGAAGTCAACAATTTCACTCACAGAATACAGTGGCGTTCCAGAAAATACCTTTAACATTTCGCAACAACACAGAAAGAATCTTTCTACACAATGGAATGCAATTCCTTTTTTCGATTTACTAATTACTCAGATCAGACATGGACGCCATATTGCAGTTGATTTAACCTACGCTGAATGAGTTATATCAGTTAGAATGGATGACTAAATCTTTGTCTATCAGATAAGATTTTACTTAACCAGATACATTAATTTTCTATGGCGCAAGTCAGGCTTGCCGCCAAGAAACCACCTACATTGGCCGGCTATGTCATGACACAGAATGCTACCCAAATGATCTTCCGGCCTTGATGCAGGACGGTGATGGTTGATGTGATAGAATCATGAATTTCTGGGCTAGCTCGATCGAATAAATATTTTGGAGATGATCTGTTGTATGTGTTTTATATTTTGGTATAAAACTATTTCTTTAAGGCAGGTATTTGTGTTGACGGATTCAGTATTTTCAAATAGTTTCAATAAATGTTGAGGTTTGTGCGTGGAAATGTTTTTGACAATGTCTTGAATATGATTTTACTTTATCAAATCATTTCGAAGCGATAGGAAAGGGTAATAATCACTTTGCGGGAGGTAAAAATGACAGGTGAGGTAGTACAGACCAACCGAGTTCAATTTTCTGTATTTATTATTCTTGTTGTATGCGGCCTTACAGTATCATGGCGGGGAGCACCATTTTTCTTATTGATGGGCAGAGGTATTTTTTATTAAGCAAACCATTATGCATACGTTGCATCTGTTGGATTTATATATGAGACGTTAGATTTAGGGTTGGTGTTGAAGGCTTATCGTTGTCGATACACTGCATTTTGCCATTAACCTTTTTGTATGTAACCAATTTTCATTACCAGTTATGTTTGAGGAACGTTTAGTTAAGATGATGAATTCGCCATTAAAATTAATTTCGAAGGAAAATTACTCATGTCTCAACCTAATATTAACGTATCAAGTTACCATCATGTATGTAGTAAAATATGGGTTTTAGCAACTAAAAATAAATGGAGGCAAAATAAACCAATTTAAAGTCACAATAACGTTTTCTTGTATTTCAATTATGAATTTCCTACAATAAAAATGAAGTGAAATTATTCACGTGATGCGTGGAATTATTTTCATAACCCTTCGCTTAATGTCTCTCCAACTCCCATACAAATAAATATCACATAATTCGAAAATTTGTTTTCATTTGAATTTATTTTTTCGTATACTAAGCGACCGCGAAATTCAGCACAATTTTTTTCATATAATAAAATTTATTTTCCCTGTCAACATCAAAGAGTGTCGTCAACAGTAATTTAGTCTGCTTTGTGCCGATTGAATGCCTGCAGACAGCTGTGAATTGGTCAATTATAGAAAAATATGGTGTTAATAAAATTGAAATTTGTAAATTTAATAGCTTCAGACATTTTTCTATATCATTCTAACAAATTATATAACACATATCTTCCTTGATTTCAGTAGTCTGTACTAATTAGCTAAGCACGAGTGTAACAAAACATTCAGGATTTGTTTAATCACAGAGGCAATATACACGAATATATTTATAGGCACTGATATGCCTGGGAGTAATATTACTTTTGCATCCCAGCGAGGAAAAAAAACATCAGTTCTCAACTTAATATATATACTGATGCTACAACGATTTACTCATCTCTCCATAGGAAGTCAAATGGGGTCAAATTGGTAGCTTATATTTGAAATGACCTACGGTCTGTTGAGAAGTGCGGTGAGAAACGGCTTGTTAATTTTAACGCCTCCAAAACGAAACATCATTCTGTCAATATCAGTGTATATTTCTGAGGTGAGGTATTTTAATATTTTCGCTATTTACATTGTTCAGACTCTTGTCCTCATTTTTGTTGTCATATTCACAACATTTTGGTCGTTATACACTTCGGCCTTTTTCCCCAAGGATAAATGGCCCGGTGGATAAAGGCGTTGTGTGAAGTAATTCAGTGACTTGACTCAACGATTTGTGAGTTCAATACCTGGCCACAGCAGAGGTGAAGACAAATCTTGGAGAGTTGAGTTACTAAAGGGAAATAACTGAAACTCAGATATTGGGAAGAGGCATGGCAAGTGGAAATAGGATTATCTATACCCTAATGGACGAAATAAACGGTTTGAATTTACAAGCACATAAGGAAGGTCGGAGCGTACAACGACCGAAACGTCCTGTATATGCCAATAAAAATGAAGACAAGTCTGACCAATGTAAATTGTGTAAATATATTAGTTAGTCAAATCAAAGATACCTTCCTGCTTCCCGTCAGCATGGCTGATAGGTACCCTCATAAGAGTGACACGTTGCACCTTCTCAGAGATGTGTTCTCAGCTGACATGAAGTGGAAAGATTATAATGAATCCATTGCTAGTTTTGCTGCTAAGAAATTTGGTTCACTATGTCGGACTAGACAATTTTACCTTCCTTGATTTATCTTACATGTTTATAAGCCTCCTATCTGTCCATGCTTTGAGTATTACTGCCGCATATCGTCCATTGCCCTTCCAGTATATTTAGAAATTCTTGCTAAAATCCAAAGAGGAATCAGCTATATTATTGGTCCTGACCTAGCGCCCCGCCTTCAATCACATTCCTTCTATCGAAAACTAGTTTATTTTCTATAAATATTTTCATGATAATTGTACTGCTGACACTTCGCTGTGGCACGTAGACTTTTTGAATTTAAACGCAGAAAGGTCTCATCAATTCACAGTTGAATTGGTTCGATATAACCATAAGTTCTATGTTAAAGTTTACTTTTATCGCACTTGCGGATCTCGCTTCCGTCTTCATGCTTTCCAGAAAACTTTGATCTTCTATAATTTAAATGCAATATCAGTCGTTATCTACTGTCTACCTGGTTACTTTATTTGTCCTCGTTCCTTAATAATATTTCTATGTTTCTTCATTTTTAACTCTCAGTAACTGTGTATTAGTGTATTTATTGCCTTGGATGGAGGGATATAATAAAACAAAATGACTGTCCAACACTAACTATTCAGAGGGGATAAGGAGTAATAAGCAGAGAATCCTTAATACTTGAATTAAGATCTGTAAAAATATTGACATCAAATATAAAAAATACAATTAACAAAAAAACATCTTAACCGCTTTATAGATCGATTCTCTCTCTCTCTCTCTCTCTCTCTCTCTCTCTCTCGTCGGATCTCATTTGAGAATGACAAATGTACACAGCGCCTAAAATTAACACCAAAGAAAAATGTTATAAAATAAAACTAAAACCACTAAAGTCTAGTCATATTATAGTCTAACAGCAATTGCTACTCAAAGATTCAACAATTTTAAATAAAATGTCGAGTACGAATTCTTCAGTACCGATAACATATCTTTGTTAAAAGACCTGGCACATTAATACTTGTTACATAAATGATCAGATAGCGCCGATGCTGTTTCATTAACCTACCTTACTGAATAGAATAATCACACGAAGGTTGGTAAGGAACGATAATACTTAGGCCCCGAAGAACACAAATTTATATATTTTTAATTTTTGTTTATTGTTTTCGTGTTTAAGTATCAACTATACTTAAACATGAAAACAACAAACAAAAATTAAAATTTCTTGAAGCTATAAACATAAAACAGTTGAAACCTAACATGAACAAAATAAATGTAATCTCCACAAATATTCTTAAATGCCTATAATTTATAATAGAAGCCATTGGTTTATACCAACGGCTTTCTATACTTAATACTTCTCGTTTTTCACTCTCGCGTGCTCATGTGTGACGTCACGAGCTGCGACTTGATTTTCGCTTCCGGGCTCGTATATACGAGTTTGTCGTTACTTTGAAATTTTTCATGTAACAAGGGCGAACTATCATTGTTGTTTCGTCCGTGTTTTTTTGATATATTGAAATTGTCATCTTTGATAATGGCTTATGTAAGCCGAAAGCTTAGATTGTATTTAAACATGTGTCAATATGGCGTTTTCCTTTCGTCCTTCAACGATAATATTATTAAGCTTATGAGACAATATGAAAGTAACTTACTTAAAATAATTAGACAAAACTTGTCTATATTATTTAGTGAAACATGCATTAATGATAAATTGCCGCCTTAATATACACTACATATATATATATATATGTATGTGTGTGTGTGTGTGTGTGTGTGTGTGTGTGTGT
>OZ038481.1:105087093-105142093 GCA_964036315.1 Acanthosepion esculentum
TTAACTCTTGAAGTAACGTGCTTAAAATGGTAGTGACTCCATTAATCGATATTAATGCTATTAATACATTGGGATTTCAAATTCTAGATAAACATATATATTTGTAACAGCTGTAAAATTTGAATTACCAAATATGGGCATAATTAAATATTTCTAAAACGTTATTTTCCAATAAAAAACATACTGTTTTTTTCTCAAACGATATTTGTTTTAATAAGAAACGTGTATATAAAGTCAATTTTCTTTAAGTAGTGATACCTCTATGTAGAAGATATAAATCGCTAAATAATTCTCTTACAAAGAGGCTCATCTCTCGCAAACTGTTGGAATGATGTTATCAGGAAGTAACTCTGTTAATATTCATAATCTCAAACTAGGTCTATTTTGAATAGGCTTGAAAGACTATTTTCTAAATGTTATTTTTTACATGGATTGTACACAATGAAAATATAAAACATGATACTTATTAGAAAAAAGGCAGATGAAATAAGAAATTTAGGCCCATGAATAGTAAATTATGGTAAAAAAAGAAAGGAAAATGAAAGAAAATAAAACAATTATGAAAGATAGAATCGAATGTAAATAAAAAAAAGTAATAAAAAAGAAGAATTGAAAATGAAGGAAAAAAAGAGAGGTAAAAGAATAATGAAAGTAAAAAAAAAGCAAAGACTGCAAAAGATAAAGGAAGATAAAAGAAAGAAATGAAAAGAAAGATAAAAGAAAGATAGAAAAATAGAAAACGAATGAAAGGAAAAACAAAGGGAAAATAATATTACTAAAATGAAGAAGAAGCAAAGAATATGGAAAAGAAAGAATAAGCAAATAAATTGAAGTAATAAAGAAACAAAACAGAAAGAAATACATGCTTTTTGCATTGATTTGATTTTTTTAAGGTTTATCAACGCTTTGAGGGCTATTTAAAGCAAACAGTTATTTTTAGATTCTAGAATTCCGTTTTTGTATAATAATGATTTACTGATAAACGTCTTAGTAATCAACACATAAATAAAGGGTAAAGGAGAAGATTCATATGTTTATCACGTTATTTATACGTAAGCGAATACAACGAATGCAACTGGAAACGCGGTTGTATGATTTCCAACTCCGAGCCATTATCCATTACATCACCCACACATCCAGAATTGCAGCAATTGTAATTCCCTAGCGGTCATCCAGCTACGCACTGACCAGGCTAGATATTCGTTAACTTCGCTGATCATATCAGAGTATGCGTTTCAAGGTAATATGCCGCCAACCAGAAATAAAGTAAAAGAAAAGTAAAGAAAAGTAAAGAAAAGAAAAGAAAAAAAGAAATGTCTAAAAAGAGGACTAGATAAATCGGGCACAATGAAAAAAAATGTAATATAATAAAAGAATACAATGAAAAGAAACAAAGAAATAAGGAAAGAAGGGGAGGAGGAAAGCATAAAATTAACACCCGCTCAATTTATTGACGCTCTAATTACGATATCTACTTCATAAATCAATATAATTCATTATTATTCTTTATTAATGGTTTTGTGTTACAATTTCAAATGCTTTAAATTGACATGTGCACAATTATAAACGACAATCTTTCCTTGTTGATTCTCGGAAAAACTCTTCTTAGTTGTATATTTTTTCACATTTCTACATACCATGTCTGACATAAGAACACCCGATCTTCTTGTTAAATAGTGATCCCCTGTGTATCTGTTTAGTCCTATATCCAAAAATATCTATACATGGCAGAACGCACTTCATTTACAGAATTCTGAGCCTATCTGGGATTTTCTTTCGTCTTAATTTTGCATTTTATTTCCATTTGACTTCCATCTCATTTCTTTATTCATGAAGAAAGCATACGCCATAAAATGCTATGTTTTGACATTTTTCACATTGAGATGATTGGTTCACTGCAATAATTCCATACTGTCATGGACAATAACTATATTTAGATGTCCTTTGCGTAGCCATGTACATATAATTCTGTTCCTAATTTAAATTTTTTTCGATTTCAAATTATCTTTGCAGTCACTTTTCACTCATGAAGAAGTTTTTTATAGCTTTTTCGCTGAGATGTTCATTCTTTTCTTGGTCTTTATCTTTTTTTTTTTTTTGAGGTGGTGATGAAAAGTTCTTGGTCCGACCAGCATCCCACAATTTGTTGAAACGACAACATGTATCTTTTTTTTCACAATTTTATCTAGATTGAGATGTCAATTTTTCACCACCCCTCGTATCATGCTTTGCATATGTGAATTGTCATTTGGAAAACTTCATACGTATTTCATTCTTATGTGTCGTTAGATTTTTCTTACGCTAACAAAAAATAAGTTTATGAAAAATAATATTAAAGCTTGTTATTTTCATTTCACACTATTTCTTTCCATCTGTTTTTCTTCTTAACTTTCAAAGTCCGCTTCACACCCCTTCTCACTCTTTTGAACATGAGTAGAGGTTTATCCCTTGTGTGCAGCTTAGGATTGTGTTTCCAGTTCCTTCTAAAGACTTGTCCACAGTAACCACCTTATATCTTAGTGGCATTATCGCCTTACTTGAATTGATTAAAATATTTTTTTCCTCCTTACTCTTCTCTTCTCTAATCTTATTCTTTTCTTAATTTACCCCTGCCATCCTCCTTCTGTTTCTCTGCATTGTTTGTACTCATATTAATATTATTGTCACCGTGCTTAATAGAGTGGGAGGTATTATTATTATTATTATTATTATTATTATTATTATTATTATTATTATTATTATTATTATTATTATTCGCTCGGTTTTATCTGTATTTTTTATCAATTTTTGCGCATGAAGTTTAAGGTGGTCGTCAAATAAGCCAATTATTAAATATTACGTTATAGAAAAAAAAACTGTATTGAAGTGTCCTCCTAATCTTAGTTCTTCCGTTTTCATGCAGAGGAAATGTCATTTCTAATGAAGCAGCGATCGATGAAATTTCTTCTTCATCTGTTGACAACCTCCATTAATGGTTTCAAAACTTTATTATCAAACGAGCAAGCCATAGAAATAACGGCTACGTTGTTTGCAACATCCTGTTTTTAAACAAAAAAAAAAAAAAAGAAATAAAACATCGCCTATATCCTTGACATTTCCTTGCACGTATCTGTGTTTTTGCTTTATCCAAAATAATGAAAGAGCCCTCCAGTAAAAACACGTTTAATATCTTGTTGATTTTTTTTTCATTTCTATACTAGCAGCTTCGAGATAATTCGATTCATACTGATCTCAAAGTAATTAAGATGAGGTCATAACTGCTTCGTTAAGAATTTATCACCTATAGTTTCCTAAATAGAATTCTACAAATGTCTTGGGTATAATCGACAATGGAACGCTCAAGATTCTTGTGGACATGGGCAAACGGGTGGAGTGGCATAAAAAACAAACCGATTTCAGCACCATCAAAAAGATTGATAAATGCATTTGCATCATCTAACGCAGTCGTTGGATGTAGGAGTGATAAGCTTCCTGTGTTATGAAAGATTAAAGTAAACCTGTAGAATGTAAAGATATTGAAAATAATACTTAAGTTGGGAGGCCAACATATGATAACAAAGTTACGGAAACATTAGAAAAGCCCATCAACATAAAGTGACACATTTTAATACAAAAACCAAAAAATGGTATCGCAAAAGACTAGATACAAGAGAAACAAAACAATTGAATGATACGTGAGTATATCCATCTACTGAAGGAGAGACCTTAGTGCATGATATATGTGATCAGAAACTTTAGAAATAAATTCAAGGAAAAAAAAGGTGAGTTACTCAACAACAATATATGCAGAGATTGTGAAACTACATGATATAGAGAGAGCAGACAAGAATAAAAAAAATGTACATACCTAGTAGGCTGGAAAATCCGCTCTTCGTTAAGATACTTAGAAAAGGGACAATCACAATGGAAAGTTTTCTAGATTAAGCAAAATTATTTAATCTGGAATGAGAGAAGAACCTGTTTGAAATATAAGAAAAAATATCTGATTTACACGAGAATTATCTTTCGAATAATCCATAAGCGTCAGCGGGTAAAACATATTTCAGAAAACGATTAAGTGAACACACCAAAACGGAAAGGGGATTAAGTCAAGATGCTCACTGGATTTATTCGACCACGAAACCATCTTAAGATGTCAAAACGATCTACAAGGATTTATCTGCAATAACATATGACATAAGCTATGCAGATTATGGCAGGTATTGAAAAATAAACTAAAATACCCAATGTTGGCGATGAAAGCAAAAAGAAAGGCCCGGAAGAAGAATTATATCAGTAAAAAAAAAAAGGTTTTATTGAGCAGCGGATTACGGTCTTCAAACTCAAAACATTGCATGAATTTAACAATGTACACAGTGTAGAATGAAAAATGGATCAACGTGATGTAGAAATCCGAAGTCACTGGATAATAGTGAAATATAATTTTAAGATAGTAAGCATAGAATTAAGTTAAAGGAAAATATCCTTGAACTGCGATGTAATATATAATCTCTTATATGACAGTCAAAGCAGATAGACCCACTCAAAGATGAGAAAGAGACTTGAAGCTACAGGTATGTGGTTCAACTGAATATTAGGGATAATATAATGGGCAAAGCATTTGAGGAACGAGAAAGTTTGAAATTTAAAAAAAACTACAAGGAAAATTGTTACTATCAATTAGATAGGAAATGCCATTTCTAGGACATATAACGAATAAATTGGATTTTGAGGCAATACTCTTCACTGGCTATAATGAAGGCCAGAAGCTACGGATAGAATACAAAGTTACCTGACAAGTTTGAGTGACGTGAGAACAGGAAAATGACAAAATACATTGGAAATAGGCAATGTTACTGAGAATAAGAAAAGACTAAGATTATGAGAATCACGATTGGAAGAATGAATGAAGGAATCTCTACTAGCTTCAGAAGGAGTGCCAAAGTCAAATTTATATTTTGTTTTCTGTCGAAGAATATTTGAAATACGTGAAAACAAAAGTAAGATGGGATTATCGAGGAAATTGTTAACAACATGCGACTTTCAAGAACTAGAATCATTGAAATATTTCTCTCTTCTTCTTCCAATATTGAGCGTGTTCTTGATATTATTGATGTTAAGTTTTCACACGGATTTTCTTGACAGAATATCCATTTATTTCTCCTGAAGAATTAAGTAAAATTTAATCAAATTATAACGAAAAATAAGACTTGGAAAATATCTTAATATAAAACTGATTTAATCCTGCGGAGGGAAATGTAATACTATGAACAATGATTTATAAATTTATAAAATATGGACAAATGCATTATTTGGTACCTCTGGCACATTCTTTACACAAATAACCTTTGAATTGTTATAAGAGTTAAGGTATTGAAATTATCTACTAGTTTTCATCGAAGAAATTGTTTCTCTCTGACATAAATACTTTCCCCATTGATAAAATATTAGCAAAATGCCTCTTGATCTGGAAAAAATGATAATTACGAGGAAAATGCAAATCAGTTAAATTTTTCAAAAAGTTACACCCGAATCAAAATTACTTTCCTGATCGCAAAAGCGTAAACTTCAAGAAAATAGTATATAATATTTCAAGAGATTATTACTATTTCTTAATTATATTATGAAGTAGTATAATAGGCAAGCAAAAGATATTGAAAATAAATACATTTTAATATATATTTTAAAAAACAATAATCTTTAAAATATAACATCTTTCAATATTTTCGCGTGATTTGTTATCTATGTTCACGGCTGAAATTTAATAAAAACAACAACTATCTTTTAATAACAGAGAAAGAAAGGTATTTATAAATATTCATAATATATTCTTACATTAATAGATTTGGGACATGTCATGAATTTGACATGTATGTCTTCCCTTGCGATTAGAAATTTGACAGCATGATTGCTGTTAACATTTTAATAGGTTTCGGATAATTATCCCTTTGTGGCAGATATTGCAAATTAATGTCCGTTTCGACAGCCATATTATAAAAAGTGGTATCATTATATTCAGCTGTCATAACAGATAGTCTGCAAAAGGTCATAGGAATAACGAATTTGTTCTAAATCGCATAAAGTAAAGGCGTCTTTTCAGTTAAATTTTTAAATTTCAGTGTTATTATGGGGTCATGAGAAAACTATAACATGCAGTACATAGATGGAGAATAAACACAGAAGGACATATGATTTGTTTTCTTTACGGAAACATCTGCAAAATTTTAATATACACTGTTTCCAATATATAGCGTTCACTGTTAACATTATTCGGACAATTATCCTCATCTTTGTCGCCATATTTATTACACCGTTTCGGCCGTTATACGTTCCGGCCTTCTTCATACTTAACCCTTTATTTCGCTCACAGTAGACGGTCTTAGTTCCACGTGTCATGTTTAATGGATGTCAGTTGTCAGTTATTTCCTGTTAATTTCCCTCTCCATGTTCACCACTGCCTTACCCGGGTATTGAACTCACACTCTTTGGGTCCTGTCACTGGATCTAACCAACGCCTTTATCCACAGTGTTCTTGAAGATATCTGTGTGAGAATTTCTGGGTATTATAAACCTAAAGTCATTAGAAACCATATTTTTTTATCAGTGGAGATATTGCAGAGTGGAATTAACAGGAGATAACTGACAACAGACATCCATTATATATGACACGTGGAACTAGAACAGTCTATCTCAGTGAGCGAAATAAAGGGTTCAGTTCGACATTCCAACCACCTGAAGATGGCCGGAGCGTACAACGGCTGAAACGTTGTAATAAATATGGCGATAAAGATGAGGAAAATAGTCCGAATAATGTAAATAGTGTACATAATACTTCATCTCAGAAATATAGACAGATATAGCGTTCACTTGATTATTGAAAATGCCTCTTTGGTAATAATGGTAAATAGCGCTTTATTATAAAGAAAGCTTCGACGAGCAGCCAGTGCTACTATTGAATGAAGCTGAGAAAATATTTCTTTTAAAAGAGATAGTTTTTTTCTAATCCAGTCATTGACCTTTTCGGTATTGATGGCGACTTTCCTCCTACCGATTTGTTTTGACTTGTGCGGCACATCAACAACTTGAATCATGGCATTGTTAACAGGTGCTATGCATTTTATTTGTTGCCGCTTTGAAAGCTCTCAAGTGAAGAAGTTTCGGTTATTTGGTATAGTTTTTTGGTATAGTCCTCGCTACATAGGTTTCATTCTCTCGTAGAAATTTTTATACACCGGTCTGATAAAGTATTCGCATATATCTGACAGTTTAGATATTTGTGAATGCGTTCGGCGCCCATCATGACATCTATATGAAAGTTTCGATCTTTCAAGACTGTTTAAGAACATGAATAGAGTTCTTGATTTAATGTTTCTGTTTTGTAGCAACTGGCGGTGTAGTGCGAAACTACACCTAGTAAAATTTATGTTCAATTTCTTTATCTCTTATTTTGAGTGTTTAGTATTTACTAATTCCAAACCCTGAATGGTGCATTTAGGGAACGAGTTATCACTGTTGTTTATTTCATTTCCACATAATATTCTCGGTTTTGGAAAGTGTTATCTTTATTCCTATTTATATAACAATTAACAGGTCATATTTAGAAAACCAACTAATTTCAGATTACGAAGTGTTCGCCATTATTGAACATTTCTCTTTTGAAAATATCGAGGTCGTTAAAATAGCAGAATACATTTACATATAGGAAATGAAGAAGGGCAACATAATCATGATAATAGCCACCAGACAAAAAGAATTGCAGACTGCTCTTCCCGGACCGGTTAGTGGTGTACAGCAAGTTCTCGTCATCAGTATTCGTCGTCAGAATTGTGCGTAATCACTGCTATATACGTATGGCCTCAGGAGCAATATCACTGTGTAAATTTTGTTGTTGGACACGGGTCAGGATCTAGATGAAATGTGTATCCATACGGGTTCAACAAGGAATTTCCTTTCTCTCATATGACTCTCAGGAACTAGAAATGACTGCTGAGAATTGTTTTAATCCTGGCAACCACTTGTGAGCTTAGAGCTCTCGTAAATCGATCCCAGCCGTCTGCTATATTGCTAGCGTCGTTGAAAGCCGCCATCGCTGATACAATTGTCGGAGAACGATGTGATCTGAGCATGCTGTCACTTCTGAAGTCGAAATAAGATAGTCCCCGAAGCTGTGGGCGGTTTTATTTTCATAATATTCATTCTTTTTATTTAGATTGAGAATGCGTACATTTTTTTTTCAAATATGCTATTTTTTTGTTGTTGAATGTTTTTTGTTTTTTATTTATATTTTGTTTTTTAACTACCTCACGCAAAGTCCACAACCAAGGCGAGATTTTAAACTTCCATTCTAAGTTTGTTTTGTCCTGTGATTATACGAGAAAGTGCAGAAATATTTCCGGCTCAACACCGTTCCTAATATAACCAAATATTCATTTTATGAAAGGTTTCGTGGTTGGGCAGAGAACGTTTCGGCAAAGCCATCTAGAATTACAAATAGCAGTAAGTATGATCATCTAAAATAGCAACCAGAAATCGAAAAGCAAGTTTAATGCAATTAATAGAACATGTCTATATCTGTGCACGCCAGACTATTGTGAATAAGGGAGATTATGTTAAATTTCGGATATTTTTTAAGTTTTATTTTACAAATTTCTTAGTAAGATAGGGAAAAATGCCATTACTTTCTTCAGACTTTGCCATTCAGAGGATTCTACAGACTTTAACATTTAAGGCATTTTTGGAACGAGAATTGATGGGATTATACTTTTCACAAGTCTGTATGGCTGGCTATTCGTATCTGAGTATGCTTACGTGCTAGGGTGATTAGCTATTCCCTGTTCCAGACTTCTGCTCAGGAACATTTTAGCTTGTTCAAAACCCGCCTATCCAAACGCTACAACTATTCTCAGCAAAAATTAGTTACAGTTTCTGGGACAGAGTGTATGATTTGGTTTGCTCTATATTCTGAACAAGGCCATTAATTCCAATCCAAGACTTCTGATTCTATGCTAGCAAAACCATCGAACATTTCAGCCAAACCATTTTAATTTAAATGACATTGATTAACCTGTAGTATGCTTTTCAGTCATACAAGTCTCGTATCCTCCGACAGATGTTATCAAGAAGTAATATCCCTGACAAATCAACCGTTTTGAAATTCGAATCCAGGTTTCATGGTCACAAGGTTATCATACTTACGCTTCTAGTGAGTTTACTTTCCCTAGGGTATTAACGCGAACGTGATCTTAGTAGAATTTGAAGTTGACTCGTCGATTAAATACTCCACACAGATCTGTTAATATAGACATTTCTAAGAGGAAAGTAGAATTACTAATGAACATTTACAGTTGAAAGATTCTACTCTGTATCATGTCGCTTCAGAACGTTGCAAATGATTGCTCGCCACAACTTTTTATACGTAAAACTCTTAGTAAATTTGAACTCTTTGCCATCTCCGTCACTCACTGTTCTGCAACCACTCGCATAAGGTGACTGACTATTCCATTTTGTCTTCAATATAGCCTGTGTGTATCAAACTTTACAGACACTCCTTCCAAATGTGTCCAGGAAATTTCACTTATCTCTTTCTGATTCCAAGTTTCTGTTTCCATTTACCATTTTCATTGTTACGCTTTCCGTCCGTTTTATTCTCAGTATCCTTCAGTAGAACCAGATTTATACTGCGTTCACTATTCTTTTCATATCTGAGCAAATTGTCCAGCATTCGCTCCCATAAAATGGGATTGATATTAAATTGCAATTCAGAATACAGTAAAAAGAAAGGGAATCTGTGGAGAACAATAAACTTGATGTGATATGGAACAAAAATATTAAATTTATTTCTTTACTATAATGTAAACTGAATGAGGATAAAATAATAAGACGTTGATTAATTTCAGTTTATTTCGTGTTTCTTTTTACGTAGGAAAACATATTCTTCTTTTATCTGGCATGTGAGTGATTATGGTTTTCCACAGTGTCCTGATTTTTTATTTTTTATAATCTTTCTTTGTCTCTGATGAGATATACACGAGCAGAATTGCATTTGATGTGTTACTCAGTGATTTTCCCTCGATTTCTCGGTTTCACTTTGGTTCTGTGACTGTTAACCTATTGAAAACCTCATTTTCCATTATCTGAACATGGAATTTCAACTTTCTCTTTCTCAGTCAGATTTGCCCTTTTTGTCTGCATTTTAATTAAGATGTTTCATTGCTTACGGACTCTGTCTATGGAATTCTCACATTCCTTCTGTAGGATCATATTCCTATTCCTTACAATCCGTGCGAAATGAATCTGAATAAGAAGAATAACCGATTGTTCAGATAGGTGCGGTAAGTTATACAAGATTATTGATGGATTAATAATAATCGTGAGAATCATACGATGATTAATGGAGCAAATTATTTTTATTATTGCTTTTCACCCAATTCAAGGTACAAGATACACTCAAGTTAAAGTTTGACTGAATAAGATTACTGTAAGGGCGTAAAGTGGGGGAGAACATGTGCATATTATGAATATATATATATATATATATATATATATATATATATATATATATATATATATATGAATATAAAAGTGAAAATAGAAGTCAATACTTAGAAGTGACAGTCTGTTTCATGTTAGATGCAATCGTCAGGCCTGATGATCTATGATCACTTTTATATTTACACACGCTTTATCTCTGAGAATTTAACACTTTATCACATAAATATAGCACATTTTAAGACTATAATTCTTCATACATATATATATCTATATATATATATCTATATATATATCTATATATATATATATATATATATATATATATATATATATATATATATATATATATATATATATATATAAATCATGTGTAAGGTCTTTTAGGGTGACATAATCATAATTGCACCTTTTCCCTTTGTTATTACCCTTGACTACGTATTAAAAGCTGCCCTCGACAAACACCATCATCTTTATATATATATATATATATATATATATATATATATATATATATATATATATATATATATATATATATCAGTTGACCTTAGTCTTGAAAATGTTAAGTCGGGAAAGAAACGTTTGGCAGGTTGCTCCATAAACTAACATTTCTGGGGAAATCTCTCTCTCTGAGGAGAAGTTCCTCCTTACCTAATAAATATTAAGGGAATGAGAATTATGTGATACCGCGTACATGGCATGGTGACTTCCATCTGTACAGGTCAGTACTGGTGGAACTATAGCATATATCTCGTCTATGGTAAATAAATTACTATTTACCATAGTAATAGCGAAAGAATCACAATAAACAGTGTTTTATTTCTACGATAGGGGAAAGTCATCTCACACAGGGTCAATTAATCGCTACTGATCTCTGTCAATTATGAGAGAATTAGAACTCCTACCAGGATTAGGTATTGGCGGCCACAATCTTAACAATGTAAGATATGCAGACGACAAAGTGTTGATAGCAGTTACAGAAAGGAAACTACAAAGGGCCCTACATATGGTAGCGAAGGAAAACGAGAAGAAAGTATTGTGTATAAACTACAAGACAGCATGAAATATTATCAGCAAAAGGATGATTCGAAAATGCAAATTACAAATCTGGGATACTAAAATCAAAGAAATGTTGAAATTTAAATATCTGGCAGGTGTTCTAACAGAGGAAGTAATGAGAGTCATTAAGATCTGAAGACGTATTTGGATGGCCAAAGATGCCTTTCAAAAGTTAAGCAGAGTATTAAGAGACAGAAAAAATCGTTAGGAACAATGAAAAGAGTACTGAACTGTTACGTGATATCTGTCCTCCTATCTGGCAGAGAATGCGGAACAGTCTCTTGAGAGATGATAAAGAAACTCGAAGCAACATAAATGTGGTTCTACAGAAAGATGCTGAGGATGCCATGTACCGAACATGGAGAGCAAAGACGAGGTTTTAGAGAAAATGGAACCAAAAACGAAACTTATACTTGACACCAGGAAGCGGCAGTTGAAATTTCTGCAGCACGTAATGAAGAAGCAGGGCTCGGAAAACCTGACACTCACAGGACAGATTGTGGGAATGATGGACAGAAAAAAGAAGCGCGTAACATGCTTGATGAGCTTGAGTAAATGGATGGTAGAACAGGTTTAGCGAAAAATAACAAAAAGACAAAATTTACTAAGAGCTACAAAGGTCAGGAAGATGTGGAGGGCTATGGTCGCCTACTTCTTGAAGGGACACGGCACATAAAAGAATATGAATATACGAGTTACTCTTGAGGTCTGGAGCGAACTTTATTCGCGATCGTTGTAGACTCAAGAAGTCCCTTAAAAAGTACAATTGCTCTTCAGTATTGGAGGAAATTTACGGCCTACTTGGACGTGGACAAAAGTTATTGGCTACTTTTTGGAGGTATTGAATAACACAAGCCCGTACTTTTTCATTGGGCTGTCAATGCTAGGTCAAGGGAGAACATAGTTGACAGGTACCGGCCATGAAGATTTTGTCATGTTTACACATAAACCTTAGTATCATCTGCTTATATATTTATTAATCTTTGAGAATGTTCTTAAGCAATTATTTTATTGCAATGTGTGTAACTTGTTTCGCTCACTCGAGTAATCATCTATTCACTGTCGATTTATTTATATTTTGTTTATATATTTAAAGACTCGCATGTGAAAACACACTAATTCTTACCACTCGGGCCTTAAAATAGGCCGCCATTTTCTACGGTGTGTATATATTTGTGACAATTATAATGACTACAGGTATTTTAGCTATAAGAATAATAAAACAAAATAGGCAGTCAGGCAAAAAATTCGTTTGACAAGGTGCGCTAATTCATTCCTACTAACATCATTGAGTGTGTATGTGTGGTTAAAAGCAGCAGTGCGTACGCATGCGAAACGTTTCTTTGAAGATTTAAATCGCCGTGCCTCCTTGGCTACTGTAAAACAGAAGCCGTCCACATTTGCACCGAGAAGTGGCAGCAGAGAGGAAATCCTGAGATAAATAAGAAATGAAGCTCTACTTCCCCCCAACGGATTGTTCGGCCATACACGTGCAGTTATTCTTTGCTTATTAACTGGATTGTTTTGAAGAGAAAAAAAAGAGAAAAAACGGAGAGAGATTACCGTAATGGCACTCAGATTCGATGACGGTGTATCACGCTACCAACAAATGGATGACAGAAATTACCATTTCTTAGAAACCCACACGGTTCTTCCTGTACTTTGATTAGTCACATAATAATTTCCTTGAATTAATAATTCATTGCATCCTTAATTAAGTCCATGTTTCTTATGTAAATTATAAACATAGTTTGTCCCATGAACAGTCTCCGGTTTTGCTCGTGTCTATGAGCAACGGATATCATTTTCTGTTTTTTATTTCTGTGGTGAGACGGCATCATTATTTTTCTTATTTACATTCGGACTAACATCCCCATCTTTGCTTTTACAACCACAACGTTTCAGCAGTTGTGCCCTCTGGTTATCTTCAAGTGCCCGAGGATCTGGTTAAACTACAGAAAATTTGCAACTGAAAATGTTATTCAAACTACGAGGATATAATATAAATCGTTTCGCTTTCCATATTAAGAAATATCTTGTCGATTCTTTCCGACAGAGCAAATGCCTTGTGGTGTAAAGCGTTGATTCGTGTATTTAGTGGTATAGTCATTGTGAGTTCAATTATTAAGCAGGGAACTGAAGAATTAGATTCACTAGAAACACGGCGAACAATAACTGAATCGCACTAAAAAAGAACAACACAAGATATCCCTTGGCAGAACGAGAACAATTCGTGGCCGTAGATAAAATAAAAGTGTTAGGTTCTAAATTCCTTAACAATTGCTTGGAGCAACGCACGTATAAAGAAAGCATTAAAGAAATTGCTTTTTTTTTATAATAACAGAAAGGTGAGGACATTATTATGAATGTAAATAAAGATAGAAATCAAGGAGAAAATACAATAAACCTATTGTATAAATATATGCCATATAGTGAGAATAACAAACAAATGAAATTCATTATTTATAAAAATAGTAAAAATATTATAATAATCATGTGAGACGATTTTATTCTAAAATATCAACGACAATTCTCTTGTCTACTTGGATAATGAATAATAATAATTCAAACAATACAGAAATTGCTTACACAATCATTGCATTATCTCACCATTCAAGTTGCGATTCATCCGATAATAACTCAAATGGCATATCTAAAATCACTATCGGAAGAAATAGAATAAATCTGACAAATTCATCAATAACAAAAATACTATATCTTGAGAAATAAAAAACAAATATATATATTGGGAACTTAACCATAAAAAGAGACACAATAAAATTTCATTTAATTCTGGAGTCACCATGCTAAGCACATTTCGATGATGATGATGATAATACTACTACTACTACTACTACTACTACTACTACTAGTAGTAGTAGTAGTAGTAGCAGTAGTAGTAGTAGCAGTAGTAGTAGTAGTAGTAGGCACGGTGGAGTAAAGGATAACGGCTTGGATTGAGGAATCGGAGAGCCGAGTTCGAATTCCAGTCGATTCCATTACATTCACTTACGTGCTAATAACCTTGGGAAAGGTGTGAATCCTCTTCTTCTCCCTCCAACTATGGGTAACTAGCAGGACAGATTTGGTTCTATAGCCTTGGATGGCAACTGGTCTAGGAGAAGGACAACTCTGAATTCAAAACCTGCGGAGGGTCGTTTGGGGACCTTGTGGCATCCGTTGCACCAGGTCCCTGTATTCGTCCCTCCAAAAAGTGTGGATGGCCCTGCACAAGGCCTTCACCACTATAATCAAATCCTGTGTGGCTGTCGGGCTTTCAGTTTCTGGGAACTGATCTGTCTGACCCTCATGCGTCGAGTTCGACGGGAGAGCGATAGACTACTACTACTACTACTACTACTACTACTACTACTACTCGTAAAGGAAAAACCGGAAAAATGAGGGGGCACTACTTCAAAATTAGTCACGTCCCCACGTGGAGATGCGGCATATGAAACCACAAAGCAAAAATCTAGTCTATTTTACAATGCTATATGGAAGCCGAAAGTCAGCAGAAATCCTTGGAAAATTTATGTTTATATATTAATCTCGAAGCAAGAAAAATACATATTATTAAAAGAACATGTACCGCCTTTTTCATAATTTATATCAAATGTGTGTTTTTTTTTGTCCTGAAATCTCCCGATATCTATCTATCTATCTATCTATCTATCTATATATATATATATATATATATATATATACATATATATATATATATGAAAAATTAATTTCGGTTGAACTCTTTGGTTTGAGGTGTGAGATTGTAAACAGTGACTATTTAAGCTAATATTGCACGAGTCTTCGGCAGAATTGAGTCACTGTCAGTCACTGTGTGTTTATCTAAATCTAAAATTAAACACGCTAAAATTCATCTTCGACGGCTAACTGGTAGAAGTTCCGACTGACGCAAATTCGGGTTTCGATCCTAGCTAGAGGCAACCGGACGTCTAGCTACACTGATGAGCTGTGAAACAGCGAAACAGTCTGTCTGTGGATGACAAATATATATATATACATATATTGTTGCCGAAATACACCTCATTTAAATTATATGATCGAGCGGCGAACAAACACATTAACACAAAAATATTTCAAAATTTTCTCGTAGAATGAGAGATCAAAAATATCCAAGAGTCCATATTATTTAACCAAACATGCGACAGTCCTGTAAAATTACGTCTGTCATAAAAGTTTTCCTGATTCAATGGTGTGTTACTATATATATATATATATATATATATATATATATATATATATATATATATATATTGATTATACTTTAGTTTAGGATATTACATCGAAAATCGCTACACAATTGCAGTCGTGTTTCGATGCGCATACAACGCACCTCATCAGGCGATTATAACAAAAAAGAAGAATATTGCTGTACATTTTATTGAGCCCGCTTTTAAATTAAATATTACAAATGTTGGAATTATACTCTATCCGTTCTCATCTCACCTGGATATATATATATATATATATATATATATATATATATATATATATATATATATGTATATGTATATATATATATGTATGTGTGTGTGTGTGTATATATATATATATATATATATATATATATATATATATATATATATATTACACACATACACTGATAAATTTTACCCATCCCCATTCATCGAATCTTGATGAACGTTCATGAATGTTAAAACAGGTGATAAATAATTTCAACTGCCACAACAGCGCTAATCACGTCTCTGCTGCTGAAAAATTTACGTATTCGGCAGGAAAAACTTTTGATAATCAGCTGAGGAAATCTATAGCAAATGGTCGTGATTATGTGGAAAAATAACGTTTCCTATTTGAAAACACCAGCATCTGTATTTCGCTGGTGATGACGATTTGCACTATTTAAAGCTATATAAACTGTTTAATGATGTTTATGAAACCGGGAAGAGAAAAGACAGTCTTTACGAATGTACAGTAATAATAACTGGAAACATTTGAATACTGGCATATGTAAATCTTGTAGTAAGGCCTTATTTCATTGAACAATATGACTATTGAGGAATTAAATCCCGTGCATGAAAGTAAAAACTAATTAAAATGTATACTTTTCTTGCTAATGTACTATCAGGTTAACTCCTCTTAATATTCGAAACTGTTACTAGGGGACACTCTCCAGCACTATAAATATTCTCCGATAAAAACTTTATCATTCTCTTCTTACTTTTCCGCTTATACGACTACATGTAAAACTCGTTTTAGGAAACGCATGAACAAACAGAGCATTTACTTAAATATTTGTATCTATAAAAAGAACGTATAAACATAAAAAATGTCTTAAATAATTGTCGGACTTTGTCTATTTCCTAATGAACATTATAATTTGTTTTATATATATATATTGGTTCTTGTTGTTTCTGTACATTACTTTACGTGGGCTCATTCCGATCCGCCATGTTTGTTGTGAAGATTTCAGGAGACACATCATTATCATTCAACGCATACGTACGCAGGAACATTCTACATTTATTATGTCTGTTATTTTTACAGCATAGGTAAATTAGTAATAATAATAATAAACAAAGTGAACATCGTTACCGTCACTTGTGTATTCTTTGTATATAATCATAATGAAGCGGATAGAATTCACTTATAGTGATAATCAATGCAGTTATTCTTAGTATTAATTTCATTGTTTTCATAATCGAATATCATCGTTATATTCATGCTATTATGATTAGGAACGACTGCTGAAAAGTTCACGGTTGTACACAATTTTCTAATCTGAGCAAATATCAACATTTTTTCAATACCATTTTCGTCTAGTCGATAACTTTTCTTCACCCTCTCTAGTTATCAACACGTTTCTCCCTATTGTTTTCCCTTTTGTAATGAACGACGAAGGGACTGACAAGTGAATACAATCAGTTTGAAAGAAGCCAGAACGAAAAGGCTATGACAGCTGGCTATTCGAAATATGAAACGAACGGTGCGTTGCTCTTTTTCTTATATAATGATTGATTATTGGGTCAGTACGTGTTAAATAATTTATCATCTGCCCCATTAAAAAAAATATCAAACGTCAAATTGTCTATTTTTGACTGTAAAATATACACATAAAATTCTATTAAAAACACAAGTATATTTCCTAGGTAAATAAAAAGAGGAAAACAATGTCATAGTCAGAGATAGTGAAAATTGAATAACTCGACTAAAAAGAGATTTAATAAGTTATTTCTCTACCTAATAAAGGAATAAGGGTATATACTAAATTTTACCACAATTTTTTTTTTATAGAGGATCTCATTATTTGCTGTGTATAGTTTAATATTTAATGGTAAAAATCTGTTTATAATACTTAACTCTAATGGGGGAAGAGCTATGGTGGAATGTTTCATTTTCCAATTTGTATTTCCCTCATGATGGGGATATACCAATGATATAATAACTCTGTATTTCACTGACGGAAGGGAATGGCAGAAAAAAAAACGAATGACAAATATGCTTTGTTCTTAGAGAGCGTTTTATACTGCTAAATCATATATACACTTACTTTACATATTTACACGTGTCACACGTAGAGAAAAATATAACATATATCTACACCTCAAGCAGATTGAAAGCTGAACGGAAAGTTAGGGTCTTATATATGATAGAGATTCTTCTATGTTTCTTGAGAAGCTAAGTTTAGGAATCCAGATTCAAGCCGCCCAGATTCATTTACTTGTGCCAATTGAGGACATATTATGCGAGAAAGAAACGGCAACACTTGGGCTTTCCTAAATTGAGGACATCTAGCCCGAGATATGATTTCCATATTTGGGTATGATATATATATATATATATATATATATATATATATATATTAAGCGTATCACCCCAAGCAAGGCTGGAGGCCACTATCACGCAAGGGGTTAAAGAAGGGTTGGAGGAAAAGCAGATAGGAGTGGTAAAGGAGAGGATGTGGTGAAAGAGAAAGACAGTGGGTCGATCAAGACAAGGGGGTTACAGAAGATTTGGAGCGAGAGCAGATGGGAATGAAAAATGAAAGGATGTGGAGAAGGGAAGTGGATAGATCAAGGCAACTGATGTCGATTGACGCTACACTTAAACCGTTGGAGATTGTGTTTGTCAGGGAAACAGTAATAGGGAAGGGAGTTCCATAGTCGAGATGCGCGAGACATGAAGCTATTGATATATTCTCAAAGTGAAACAGCGCCATGGAATTGTAAGTTTCTGGGGGAGAGAGATTTAGCCCCAATCCGCGCCGAGAGGTTCGAACCGATAAAAAAAAAACGACTGCTTCGTTTGACTACTGTAAACCGAATGAAGACCTGGCGCTTTCGTCACTGTATGGGGTGACGACACTAAGCGATTGTCAACTGACCCAGGTGACTTCATCGCCACTAAAGGGAAATGACTGCCTTTTGCATCCTTATAATTCTATTGTGTAAGTATATCCAACTTGGTTTAGTCAATACGGTAAACACATTTTCAGAAGTTCATGACTCAGTTTTGTAGGTTTGGGGATCTTTACGCCGATTATATATGTTATTATTAAAAATGATTAATGTATAGCATTGTTCGGGAATAGGCTATAATCTCAAACTAGACGTATTATTGTAAATCGAAATAAAATGCACTTTCTATAGCAATATCCTTCAACATCCCAGCTGTTCCAAAAACTATGTAATGTCTCAGGAGAATATCTTCAATGAAATCAAAAACAATTATGAAACCCCGTTAAAGAATTGTGGGTTTTCGTTAGTACTAACAATAACACCAAAGAGAATAAAAGGCAAGAGAAAGATGAACATAAAATGATTTAATTCACTGTAAAATACTATTTTATAAACGAATAGAAATGAAATATAAATCAAACACATTGATAAAACTTTTCAAAATCAATCGAACTGCGTAAAATATTTGACAGAAATACTATAAAGTTCAGCCACGTGCAAGATATTCTACAAATCCTTAAAATACCAAATTATTCGCATTACGCTATAAACACCAGCACATTCTATCGGCAATTATTTAACATAGTCCAAATGCGCACTAAGCGTAACTACCTGCACACTAACATTATATACAAAGCTACTATAGTTGGACTGAGGCCATGAAGTGGTTAATGTTAAGTATCAGCTGCGAGGCTATAGAGTGGTTAATATGGCGTATGATCTGGTAGAGAGAGAGAGAGAGAGAGAGAGAGAGAGAGAGAGAGAGAGAGAATAATATATTTACCCAGGTGATGAGAAGCGAAAATGAGTCATTTGAATTGTCTCACCCTTACAAATTAGAACGATGCACCAAGTATTTATTTTTCATCTATAGAGAATCTGGCATGTGTAAAGTGTAGGGAGAAATAATTTTATCTCCGCCTAAAGAATTTAAGAAGAAATATCGTTAACGAGGAGAGTTAAATTTCGCAGACGAAAACGAATTGGGAAATACTTTTATTTCTCACTCCGAATGGTAAATGAGAGCCAACTTTTCTTACTGGAAGAATGTACGATTAATACGGAAGTTCTGAAAAAAAGTCTTGTCACCAGAGGGCAAGACACTTGTCTGGTTTGTGTTTTTGATGGACAGATATAAGTCCAGGGAAATAGAAAGGAAACAAAGAATTAAAATTAATGATTAGAATAAGATCCCGTGCTTTCGTCTAAGCGCATTCGCCTACGCGCATTCGCCTACGCGCTTTAAATATTAGAATTGTCAGGTTGACTGCTAAGAGGGTAGGAGAAAGTAGAATGTATCAACACCTGTATGTAGTGATGGTATGAGATATAAAGTGAAGCAAGTTGGATGTGAGGTGTGGAGCTATCCCTGTGCCTACTCGCAAGGATCCTGGATAAGTCTCCAAATATGGAAAGTTGATTAAGCAATCAGGAATAGGGGACAAAGAACACTTGTTGGGATTGATGCGAAAATTGGGGAATCTCCAGAACGTCGGTCTCACGCTGGTTTTGGGCGGAATGCATATAAAGGGAAAGCTTTGAGAATTTGAGCACATGCGTAGCGACAATCCCGTATCAGATGCATCTAAAATCCACGTCAGCTGCCACCAGATCTCCTGACTGAGTAATTTTGAACTCAGTTCCTCCCGAATTTTTGAGGAAGCCCAATTTCAGATTACTGCGGGAATGGTTAATTCTTTTTACACCAAGAACTATATAAACCAATTGGATTTTAACACAACGAATTTTTCGTTTTATTTTTTGTTGTGAGGATATTTCTTTCACCACAGATCAACTCGGCACTTACATTACTACAATATTTGATATTTCACTGCTCTGAGATGAAAAAAACAAAACAAAATAACAAAAACACAACGTGACAAAGTGGGTGTAGATCGAAGCGGCTAGCGACCATCAGCCAGCTTGGAGCAGCGTCAGTATTGACCAGCGCAGTGTTAGTCCTGTGGTTAAATGTTCGTGCTACAACCTTGAGGACCATCGGGTGTAGGCAGCGTGAAAAGGGGTTATATTAAATGGTGCCGTGACGAAGGATTTGACCCTGAGTTGTTGACAGGCAATCACCGAGTAAGCGCCCAGCTCAAGCAAGCCACGAAGAAGACAAGAAAAGGAAAAAGAAAGTGGACAGAAGTAAGAACTTTAGTCATTTGACTATAAGGATCAGAAGTTGTATGAGCGTATTTTGTTTTATCAAGTCGAGATCACCGCAAGTCAATAAACAGGTTTTTGGTTTGCCTAGATTTGTTTTCACCCGTGTTGATGTCTTTTTGCACCTCGCTGATAATTCTTTTTTGTTTGTAACAAGATTTCGTCGGATTGCCTGTCTTGTCATTTGTCGGTTGATTAGATAAGTTGGGATGAGCAAGCAGGGTCTGATGTTGGTCTTGACCGGTCTGTGGATGAGAACTATGTGAACAGATCTCAAATATCGAATACTTTTAAAAAGTGTATTAGGAGGACACGGGGATGCGAGCGTATAGCGGGGACCCTGTCGATTTAAAAAAAAAAAAAAAAAAGAAAAAAACTCGTTTGCGTCGATTGAAAAAGAAAAAAAAAACAGCTCATCTCCGAACTGTCTGGGGCTCTGGGGCGCAGACATCACTTTTAGCGTATGATGCAGCTGATGGTTCAGTTTCAGATTCTGTGGGGTCACCTAGCGAGGGACCTTGGTTTAAAGTGTGTTGAGTTAGTGAAACTTCTAACAGGCGAATATACGATAGAAGACATGAGAGGCATCATAGTACTCACCCAGGTAAGGGATAAGACTCCAGGAGAAATAGGGGCAAGAGCGAGGAGATTATCGGTCTTGACCTTCCCTGAGAATGTAAGAGAAAATGCTGTCATTCATGCAAAGTTGGCGGGCAAGTTTTTTGATGTACTGAAGATCGAGTGTATCAGATATGATGTAATTTGAGAAGCCCTAACCAGGTTGTCATTGGCCATAGATATGGCCAAAGACAGTGAAATAGTTTGGAAGAAGACGAGAAGTAGGGGAGTTCGGGTTCAGTGCCACGAGGGTGGCAGGCAGAGTAAAGAGAAGAAATCACCTATTGTAAAGAATGGCTCTGAAAAGGTGATGATACATCCGGAGAGTTGGGATGAAGAGGCCGACCACAATAGAAGAGAGTAGTCTCGGAAGTATGGGTTCTTTACACCAATACCAGAAGGATACTTGCTGGTTTGTTGGATTTGCAGGTATGAGGGCCATAGAGTAATTAATTAGTTAATAAGATGGATGTTGCCTCCGAAAATGGTAGTAAGTGAAGCCCGTTTGGCCATGAATCCAAGTGCTGTAGGGTTAGTTACCCCTAAGACACACTAGTGAATCAATGTCGGTAGTGGTTGACACTGACATAAAATTGCCTCCTATAACGGCAGTGTCTGGTTGAGGTAAGTTGGTGCCGAAGATGAAAATTGGAATTTAAAATTTTTCAGATAGGTCCTGCTGGAAAATACCGTCATGAGTAGGAGGAAGTAGCTTTGCGTGAAGCAGTAGTGGAATAGTGGAAGTCCCATTACGTTTACTAATAAGACTAACAAAACTGTAAATCTATCATAGGGAGAAGAGGTAGGGGAGGCCCCTACCAATAAAGTCCATTAAGTATGTAAAATATTATGAGCAGAGAAAAGGAGGGGGAGAATAGATTAGGGCAAGTGAGAGACAGAACATGATAGCTGCTGAGAAATTTGGAGCCGGAATAGGCCGACTGCTAAGAACTTTCTCAAATACAAGTGATCGATGAAGGACCATCCTGTATTCGAAACTGAGACAGAGGTGATCCCACATGTTATCACTGATACTTACTCGAGAGATATGATAAGGGAACGTCAGGAGGATAGTGGGATAGCTGCTGTCCCAACACTAGAACAGTTAAGAGAGAAGGAAAAATCAGAGTTTGCGTCATAATTAACTATCATACCAAGATTGAGAGTGTGGGAGCCTTGAATTCCAGTATGGGAAAATACAAAATGGATGGGATGGACAGATTTGATGTCGGCATGTCAACATAGGAAAGTTCACACCTGGCTGTATGACGGCGTTGATTTCATTAGAATAAACTATCCAGTAAAATAACAATAGAAATTGATTGTAGAGGAGGGAGGTGTGGATAGCACGTTATGGGTGCGGACAGACTTACTTATCGGTGCGGTCGTTGAACTGAACAAGCGCCTGTGCATGTCCGGCGGCGGTATCGGTGAGAGCTGATCTTTAAGCGAAAGCACCTCACACCTATCAATATGTCGAAAGTCAATTAGCAGCAGGGATAAACTGAACTGAAAACAAAATAAGAGAAAGGAATGGGTTGAATATAGTAAATAAATATGTATATGTACAAGCACTGAATTTATCAGCATAATAAATCTAGGAAAATCTCTTACACTTGCGGGAATGGCTGGTATGAACAGGATGATAATACTGATGAAGATAATGAGGAGGAGCAGCCTGGAAGCACAGTCAAAATACGATTTTCAAGAAAATGGGGGAAGTAATAATAACGAGATCGAATTGTTCTGATGGCTGTTAAAGAAATAAGAGTTGATACTAAATAAATTATAAAGTGAAATGCTTAAGTTAAGTATGGACAGAGTGCGGTTAGGACAGAATTATACACGTGGGGATCGGTACCTCAGATTATTGTACTCCCTGGATCAGAAGATTTCAATAATGGAATTCCAGTGGAAGGATATGAAAAATTATTGAACTGCTACAGACAAGAGTAGTAGTTTTTTATCGTTGTGAAAGCGTTAAGTGTTCTGTTCCGAACAGTGTATGAAGAAAATGTGAAAATAATAAGGATTACGTTTTGAAAGAAGCGGGAAAGAATCGAAGAGGTTTGGTTCAAGTGGCACGGGAGAATGTATCGATACTAAATGTGACGAAATTAGAACTGGCGTATAAATTGGTTACTAAGTAATATGTAAGAATTCAGATAAGCACTGTTTAATATCTCCGAAGCCATAGCGACCGAATTAAATGAGTTAAGTAGATTTATTCAGCAGTATCTTCAATTAAAGATAAGTACTAATAAATTGCACCAGGCTAAAGATTTTATTAGAGCGTGTGAGATCTCAGTTGGATATGTAATATGGGATATTTATTCTCGAGTATAAGTGAACGTCGGTCACTTGAAGAAGTAATTTTTAAAAATACAAACCCAGTTGCCTCAAAATTTAAGGTTGCCAGTAGACCCTACTGGAGAGTTATGGAAATACTAAAATACTTGTGTTACTTTATTAGAACATGACGGTTTTGATGATTATTCCTTTTTTAGAGAGGGATAGTACTTTTGAGATATATTAAGTACTAAGCGTACCCATTCCCTACCAGCAAATACTAGCAATGACTAGGAGCAGTTACAAAAGATTAAATTGAGACAGAGTATATAGCTTCGAATTAGGGGAGAAAACATTTATGTTATTGACAACAGGAGAAGCAAGGAGATGTAAAGCCGATGCTTTGGGGATATGTTCCGCATTACGTCCCCCATTTATGGGACGGGTATCACAAGTTGTGTGCGCTTGAATTGTTTAAGGGAGATAAAGAGGGAATTAAGGAAAATTGTCACGTGGGAGTATTGACAATTACACTATTAGTTCAAGCTATCAGTATATCTCATGGAGTCTGGGGCAGTTGCCACCCAGAGTCAGATTGATCTATGCAGATTATGCCGGAGGAGTGAACCCAAACGAACAATGAAGATATCACCCACATTCTCTTTCATAGGGATTTTCAGCATTTGGAGCATCTATCTCCCTCCCCTACGTTATTCACAACTGAAGAAAATACTAAGATTCATTTGTGAATTTGATCGGAACAGTTCTGAGTAAGAGGACAGAATTAAGTGGGAGAGAAATTCCCTGAAATTACATTAAAGCCGCTAGAGAAAATTATCTGGAACAAATTGAAAGACCAATTGAATATTATGGGAGTAAAACGTACATTTAGAGAGATAATTCAGAGACCATAATGATTTGGTATGCCGTGTTAGGCACCATAATAGATTTTACAGCAATCATAGCAGGAATATAGAAGCTGAAAATGCATAGGAAGACATCAATTAATGCGTAGGTTTTGGCTAGTGTGCATGAGAACGAGGAAGGGACACCATTTATTGTTCTTTACTGAAGCAGATCGAATGTAGAGGAAGAAGAATCCAAATTGATTTCAGCAAAAGAACTGGAAGGCGTATCGACAGATGGGAAAGTAAAACCAAAACCCACTATAGTGTGGAAAGGAAAATTGACTCAGAAGCACAAACCATGAAAAAGATAATGTGTACCAATTGAAACAAAAGTAAGGGGAGTTGCGATCTAATGTTAAATGATTAATTTGTAAGGGAAGGTGCGAGACCCAATAGGAAATTGAATACTCCTATAACGGAAAAGAAGCAGATGAATCTTTTAATTCTATTGCATGTTTAATAGAAACATTATGCTTAAAGAACTTTGGTTGCTTTTTCTCACCTTATAAAAAATGCAGTTGGATGTAAAATACAAGTAAATGACAAGAAAGGAAAGGCAGTGATGTAAAACTGAGACCATGAAGTGGTTAATGTTAAATATAAGCGGGGAGGGTGTCAAGAGTTTAATATGGCGTATAAGTTGAACGAGAGAGAGAGAGAGGGGGAGGGAGAGTGAGAGAGTGATAGAAAGAGAGATAGAATATAATACATTTTCGTTGGTGCTACGAAGTAAAACGAGGTCATTTGAATTGTCACGCCCCTATGAAGTGGAAAGATGCTGCAAGAGGTTTTTTTATCTATCGAGAATCTGGCCTGCGGTGAAAAAATAGAGAAATAATTTTATCTCTTTTGAAAATTTAAGAAAACAAATATAGTAAACGAGGAGAGAGATAGGTCAGGGTTATATTTTCATAGACGAAAACGTATTGGGAAATAATTTTACTTCTCACTCGACATGTTAAATGAGAACTTTTCTTAAGGATCGAATCGACGGATAATAAGAAAACAATTCTTGTCGGAAGAGAGTAAGAGATCTTTCTGGTGTATATGTTCGATGGATAGAGAAAGATCCAGAAAGATAAAAATGAATGTGAAAATTAAAATTAATGACTAGAATAAAACCCCGTTACGAGTTATGCCGGCACTGGTTAGAAGACTGAGATTGAATGTTAAGAGGGTTGTAGGAAAAAGGATAATTATCACAATCAGTATGGAGTGATGGTACGAGATGTAAAGTTAAGAAAGTTGCAGTTGAGGAGTAGAGGGATCTCTGTGCCTCCTCCCAAGTAATGTGGATAAATAGCCAAATTTGGAAAGTTGATTGAGGAAGCAAGAATAGCGGACAAAGAAGCGTGACTGGGATTAATGTGAACATTTGGTAATTACCAATTCACTGGAGCCGTCGACCCAACACCGATTTGGGGCCGAAAGGCTATGAGCAGATAGCTTTGGGACCTTGAACTCCTGGATCAAGTTCCCCAGGAATCCACGGCAGCTGACACCAGATCTCCTGACTCTGATGAACATTGAACCCAGCTCCTCCAGCTTTTGTGGGTAGATCCATTTTAACTATAGAGTTTGATGCGGGAAGGGTTATTTTTTGTTGTACCAATAAATACATAAACCAACTGAATATAAACCAACGTATATTTCGTTTTATTTTTCTTTGTGAAGCTAATTCATTCCTTAATATAGCTTCCGCCATGGTTCAAACCATGGACCAGCGTCAGTATTGACCAGCGTAGGATTAATCCTGTGGTTAAAACTTCGTACTAATGCCCTGTGGAGCGGATTGCTACGTGTGGCTACACCATCGAGTGTAGGCGGCATTAAGAGGGTTTATAGTATATTATAAAAAATCCTTCCCCAAAATTGTAAGAACGACAGAGGCTGCCTCAAAATATAGACGCTTCTTAAACAAAGCATTATTTTAATGTTAAGGTAAAATTCCCAACAAATAGAAAATATGAAACGCATCATCATCTCAAAGCGTCTAGCAACACCAAGATGAAAGGTAAGCAATAATGTATTTGCAAGAAAAATATAAACTAATCAACGATCAGGGAACATTTCCAAATGTAATCATTGTTTGATTGTTATTACACTACTCCAAAAACGACGTCACGTTGAATCACCGATTCCCGTACGATCAACGAATCCGAACTGGGTCAATACCTAGATGGGGGACAACTTCGGACTACCAGGTGCTCTAAGCTTCGATGTGCGAGTGGTTTAATGGTTAATGGCGCGAAAATGTTAATACGACAGCCGAGTTACAATTCCAGTAGGGTTCCTTATATTCACTTACGCGCAAATACCCTGGTGAAAGGTATGAACCCATCCGTTTCATCCTACACATATGTTAATTAATATGTAAAACTTATATCACAAAATGATTATCTAAAGAAACTTACAATGTAAAATATCTCTGGCTTTAAATAATCTACAAAGTGTTAATAATCCGTCAAAATAACATAAAAACTGTGTTTAAAATTATTATAAACTTTAGAACCAAATCAATTATACAGTGTAACCTGGATATAAGAGTGTTGTTGGGACAGGAAAAGCCTCTTATATCCGGGTTTCTCTTATATCCGGGTTTGGTCTATTATATATACATTAACACAGGCTCTAATTTGGGACCAGAGAAAACCTCTCTTATATCCGGGTTTCTCCTATATCCGGGTCTCTTATATCCGAGTTACAATGTATATGGAATAATATAATACAATAAAAGAAATATAAGCTAAAAATGAAATTATTCGATCCGGTTAATCGTCAGGGAATTTCCAACAAAGAATTTTATATTAAATAAAATTCTTTGTTGGAAATAGATTGTACATTGTTGCTGACGGTTGTACATGTCTGGAGATATCTCGAGTTTTTTTTAGTTGCTCTTCAGCTATTCCTTGCTCTGATTCTACTTTACTTACTTCGAGATTGAATTCAAAATTAATATAGGACCATATTCACTAACCAACTCATTATTTCCGTAAGTTATTTTTCAGTCAAGGTGAACATTCCTGAGGCTTGAAATTTGAACACTAAATCTACTCTGGCAGCTGTAGACATTGCTGCTCCTGCTTTTACATTGAGCTGCATTCACAGATGCTTCTAATTTCTCAATTCTGGTATTTTTAGGGTTGAGATATGCCTGCTATTTTTATTTATTATTATTTATTTATGTATTTACCTATTTCTAAGCTATGGATAGTGACGAAGCCGCCATCCGCTTGCATAGGCGCTGATAGCTTAAGACGTCTAATTTATTTTAAATCCCTTGGCCAGGGCGCGAAGAATTAAACTCAGTGAAATCAAGGCGACCAATAACCGAGCCGTACTAAACAAGAACAGGACGATATATCCTTTGAAAGTGGAAGCGGAAGGAGAACAATTTAAACCTATTGATTAAATAAAGGATCCATTTAAAAAAATCCTGAAGTTTGAACTGATCGACAAGGACATGAATGAAACTGGAGTGTACAATATCTGAAACCTTGTGGCAATAAACAAAAATGTGAAGACAATAGTTCGAATGTAAAATGTATGTCTGATTCACGAATAATTTCTGTTTTTGTTTATACATTTTATTATTCGAAAAATAACGTAGAATTAGGTTTTATTTAATTCTATATCCAGCATTATTTGCAATGACTTGGAACTTTTCAGGTTGATATTCTGTCGGTTTTCAGTAAAATTCCGCTGGATGTTTGACGAAAACTTGAATGTGGTTTTCATAATTTCGCAATAAATGCGTAATAAACGGATAGTGTAAGGTCTGAGATTATGACGAGTTGGTTAGAATGAACAAAGACAGTTTCAATTTATTTTACCTGTTTTATTCATGGTGTATGCGTTCTTGCGTTGCCATAGTGAGGAACAACTTTACTTTCCTAGTGACGAGCTCGGTTTTCGATCAGATCCTTATTGTAATATTGTAGCTGATGGATGTATAATCGTCTTTCGTCTGTAATTAGTTCTAAGAAGTCTAAAGGAATAATATCTCAACGACTTCACCACACGCATAAATGTAGCCTGAGGAAGGTTTGCTTTGTCATTCCACTGATAATATTTAAGAGTCACACCCACCACCACCACGAGAGAGGTATGTGGCACAAGGCAGAGTTTACCGTGGGTTCTCTGAGCCAAAATAACCGATACTAAATGAATCACTTTTTCAAACAAACAAATCGATTTTCGATCGCAAGTCAGTTGACTACGATTCTAATAGTTGTACTTCCTCCCAAAAAATATCAGCCAAATTGAAATTAGTTTTCCGCATATTATGCGTCATATAATAAGATCCTCTGGCGAAGAGTTTTTCAAAAAAATAATTGAATCCCTTATAAGCAACTGTGAACACCGGTTCTTTTTTATTCAGACAGCAGCGTCCTCAAAGTGTAATCAATTGAATGTATATATATATATATATATATATATATATATATATATATATATATATATATATATATATATATATATATATATATATATATGCATGTGTGTGTGTGTGTGTGTGTGTGTGTGTCTGTGTCTGTGTGTGTGTGTCTGTGTGGATAGGAGATCTTACGTAGACCTGTTTAACAAGTGTAATATTGGAGGGAACGAGACTTTCCTCATAAAATCTCAGTTACGGTGGACTGGTCATGTCTTGAGAATGACTGATGACAGGATACCCAAGATCCTAATGTACAACCAGTTAAATCAGGGCTACAGGAATGTAGGAAGCCCGTGGCTAAGATACATAACATGCTGAAAAAGCGACTTGTCAGCTGTCAATATACCACATAACACCCTTGAGCGCTTAGGCCTGAAGCGGGTAGAATGGAGACCAACGTGTTTTAGTGGACTCAGCAGTTTTCAATCTGCTTGTCTTAATCATCTTCAAGAAGCGAGAGCAAGAACTAAAAGCTCAGCCAATCTAACAGTGATCTCATCTCAAAATCCTCACTCTTGCTCCATATGTGGCCTCCTTTGTAAATCACTAGCGGGTCTTAAATGCCACATAAGATTATTACACAACATTTCATAACTGAATCAACTAAGCTGTCAGATCCTGATACGTCGAAACCAACAAGTTAGTTTCGTTAGAAACAAAGAAAAATTACTGAACTGCTATGTAATATCATTCCTCCCATATGACAGTGAATACTGGACAATCTATTTTACATTTGAAGAGGCGACATGAGGAAATATAATTATTCTTTTACAAAAGAAGATTGTGAATACCATGTGCGTAACATGTGAACAACTAGGATGTTTTCAGGAAAATGGAAATAAAAAAGACATTTATATTTAGTTTCCGAAAGAGTTGAAATTTCTGGGACACAAAAAGTGTAAAGAAAGAATTAAGAATTTAACATTCACAGGTTATAGAGACGGCAATATGAACAGAGAGAAACGGCGTGTTACCTAACTAAAGAATTTGTGTAAATGGATTGCAGAACAGAGTTTCTAACGGATAGTAAAATGAAAAAAAAAACTACTAAGATCTACGATAGATAGGATGTTGGGAAGAGCCATGTTCGTTATCATAGGATCATAACACACATAATCAGAATGAGAATTAGAAGAAGAAAAAGCCATATATTACTGAATTATTTATATTAGCATGTTTGAGATTGAAACCTTCGTTGTTGAAAAACATTCCACAGTTTAAACACGGAGGCACGGCATTTTCCAAAATGCTGTGCAGGGAATAGCGTTTGAAAGAGAGAAATATGAAAAGAAGAATATATTACAGTGTTGGTGGTAATGTAGAATATAAGCAGACCTCCGACAGTATTATATTTGCCTGAAAATTTGAGCAGCAGTGGAAAATCAGAGTCGATCAGCAACTTTTGCCTATTGCAACATCTTTCCAGATCCGATATTGGGATCTACGTTCACGTAGATGCAGCACGGATATGATTCTCTGGGTTTACGCCAGTAGATTTCTCATTATTGATTATGTCCTCAATGCCGCAGAAGTTTGAAATTAGATTTTTCACTCTTTCCATAGACCCAGGCTAATGTGTTCCACCTACGAGATTAAGCTTAGAATACCTGGTATTCCCAAGCGTCTTCATCTCCGTACTGACCGGGCTCGATACCGCTTAACTCCAGTAATCAGACGAGCACCGCTATAGTCAACGTTATATAGCCCCAAATACACACACACACACACACACACACACACACACACACACACACACACACACACACACATAAATGTATATATATATATATATATATATATATATATATATATATATATATATATATATATTCATATATATATATATATATATAATCAATATAGATTTTACGGAATCTAGCAACATGTATATATATATATATATATATATATATATATATATATATATATATATATATATACACTTACACACAGATATATATATATATATATATGTGTGTGTATAAGTGTATGTGTATACATATATATATATATATGTATATATATAAGTGTATGTGTGTATATATATATATATATATATATATATATATATATATATATATATATATATATATATATATATATATTGCTAGATTCACTAAGCTCTATATTGATTAATTCTTTTCTGGCTCTTCAGTCTTGTAAAACTTTCTTTCGGTTTCTTGCTTTCCTGCTAACAGCGATGTTTAAAAAAATAAATGCAACGTCACTCGTTATCTTCTATCTCCTTGAATTCTAGTCTTTCATTTTCCTCTCTCTGCTCTAAAGTTTCTCAGCTTCATTTCCTCTCAGTAACCCATTGCGGGTTAGTGACTTTATCGTTTTGCCTGGATTGAAATGATAAAAGGATATCATCGCTTGATCTGCTTGTATTTTCGTAAAGTCATTTTGGATTACACTGCTGTGTATTATGTTTAAAACGACCATAGTAGAACCAAGGTTAGATAGTGGGAAACTACGTCTTGAATTTGTTTTTTTTTCTATCCTACAGGTTTTCTTTCATAATGTATTTCAGAGTTTAATTGAGAAAACTTTCAAAGAAATTAATTCGGTTTCTTTGGTCTAAGATTGAACCCAGCTTACCGTTATCTCCAGCAATCTGACAACCACGAAATACAGGTTTTCATTTTAGCGTCGAATTGTTACATGTAAACTAAAATGGGATTTCTGTATCAACAGAAAACGAAAAGTAAACTAGTTATCACAAAATGAGAAAACATTGCCCTCACCACTTCCAGTACTCCGTTGTCATGTGTTCTTTCATTCTGTTTGCTGATATATGACTGTTGTCCATTACTAGTTACTGGGAGAATAAAGGATCATTATTGATGATATTTATTACCAGAAACCCGATCAAGTAAAAGAAGTATTACATCGAAATTTGATAAAGATCCGTATACCCCCATATTCACAAAATTAAGTACCTAAAGTCTTTCATTTGTTTCGATCGCTAGAACATTCCATTAGTAGCAGAACTTTCAGAAACCATGCAGTTGAAATTTGTCTTTCAATATTCTTTTCAAGGAAAAAATTCTTTAAACGTACATTCGAAATATTTAATTACTCTAATGCACTAAAGAGGTTGAAAATGTCGGCAATTATATATTTTTTATAAATAAGATCCAGATACATTCTCCCTTTATTTTATAGTGTTCTGAGTAAAATGCATTTACATTCCGAACACCTTATATAAATCATCTTAAGAATTATCCTTCTATTTGGTGCTGAATGATGACTTAACGAGGCATTTACGCAATTAACTCCGTTATTTCAAATTCAAAAGGATTTTACTTACGGTTATAATTTATTTTTACTTTAATCTTCTCTCTTATAATTATGCATTTTGGTATTCTCTCTTTCGCCTTCATTTTTTCACCTGTTCAGAGAGTACATTGTTCAAAGGTTTCAGGCTACTTACTGCTGTTTCTACCTCATCCTATTGACGGATTGCCTTCAGTTTCTGTGGGATACTGGCCGGCTTGTAGTAAAGCTGTATCTGGACGGAGCTTGTAATTGCACAGTACGTCGCAGTATTCGGTCCACCTACTCAGAACATCCACTGTGTGTCAGTAGCTTGGCATCTTCGACATCTATGGCTGGTCTTGATGAGACATTGAGGGTATTGTAGGCCTTTCTGCTGTCACTTGAATTTATACTCTTCTCAATGGCCTATGTAAGGTCATCATGCAAGGCACTTGTTGGAGGCGTACGGTAACGCAAAATCTGGTCAGACAACATCAAAGTGTGAACAGAAATGACAATGCCGGAATGCTGGGTATCTGTATCTTCTGCTCTTAGGTTCCCTTGTCAATTGAAACAGACATGAGAGTGATGATGTGATTCTATCTGTTATTTTGTTAAGATATCAAGATTCATCAGGCAAAAGGCTGCATGATTTGAATAACATTTGAGTTCACGTATTACAAAAAGAATGCCAGGTGAATTTTCATAAATATAGTTCTTCTGTAATCGCCGAGTAAATATTAATTTTATAAGTTATATGTTCATAAAATTTAATAAAATAGTGTTGCAAATCACTACACTTTCTTAGTTTTAGGTAATGAAGTGTTACTTTTTCGTCATGTTTCCAACAGGTATAATTCTTATATATCTCTTTTTCAAAGGATTGTAAAATTCCTCACCCGATAATTTTAACTTAAGAAATATCTAACCACCCAAGCCTCCCTACAAAAGAACATAATTCTTTTTAGAAGAAACATTTTTATAAGCAAGTGTACACACATTTAACAAAATATAACGCAACTCGTATAAACGTAATAGAAGCGTATAGTTACACAAAATAATTTACTATTTGTATACTTATTTTTAAAACTAGTTGCTTCGAAGAGAATAACTCCCTCGCGCAAGGAAGATAATTTATCTCGGGGAAGGAATACCAAAGCCTAACTTTAAATCTCCGCTGCCAGACAGTTATATCGTCCCATTGAAAAGGATATGGAAATAGATTCGAAAAGAAAATCCGGAACGAAATCCCTAAATCTTTTTTCTGTTGACATCGACATCCTTCTGGGAACTACTTCCGCCTGTTCCATCCCAACATTCGTGTCTTTATATCATTTAGATTTTGTCGGTGTAGATTAGAAGACGCCTTGATTTCTGATCAGCTCCAGTTCTTCATACTTTATCACTAAGCCATCTGCTCTGGAGAGGTCACTCCAGTCTTCCCAATCCTCAAAACGTAACTGATTCTAACCATCTTTTATCCTCTGAGATAGGTGATTGCCCATAAGAAACAAGCAAGTACATTCCCACTTAATAGAAACCAGGTTAGGCCAAAGAAATAATTAAGAAATGGCATCTTAGTCCTCGTCTTTGACACAGAATACTCTTCTGGATATAACTACAATTCCCAGAGATAAGATTTGTCATCGTGTTGAATTTTAGAAATAGTAACTCCCGATGAAGAAACAGTAGATGTACGAGATTTCCGTGTCATATAGGATGACGACTAAACAATGTTGACGACGGGCAAGATTTTAGATCAGAATATTTTTCGGTGTTTTTATGGCAAGATTGGACATGATATAATCTAATTTGTTGTCTGTTTTTGTTTTTTTAAGTATTTTTGCATGTAAGTCAAGTTACAATCGGAAAATTAATTTAGATACATTGGGGAAACTTTACTTTTTATTGATTAGACGGAAACATACAAATCTAAGCAAACATTTAAGGCTACTTGATTAAATAATCTTTTGCAAGAAAATTAAACACCACTCCTGGGGAAAATCATAATTTGTTAATTAAAACATCTGGTATGTTTATTGTATACCTTATTTAAATTCGGACTATTGTCTTCATATTTCCTCATCCCACCATAACGTTTCGGACGTAGTGTCCTCCGGTTTTCATCAGCTCTAGATCCTATCTGTGCCTCGGCCGATATAAACCTAATGTAGGCTGGAGTGTACAACGGCCGAAATATTTCGATAATAACAATACAGGTGAAAACAATAGTCCGAGTGTAAACAGTGTAAATAATGATAACTCCTCATCCCAGTAATTCAGACAGAAGTATCGAATATCACAATCGATATAATACCAAATATACAGTGGATATATTTTCGTTCGATATTTCGATCTGGATTGATCAATAAGCTTAGAATTATGCAAATTATTTAATCTATTTTCCACATCTTATAGATGTTATTATAGACACAAGTAGCAATCTTCAGGTGTTCATTATTTCGGATGATATGGGTACGTTTAGATTGGGATGATATTATGTACGTTTAGATTATTGATTTAGATAATAATGAACAGCTGATGATGGCTAGTGTGCACTTGGCCGAAACCTGATGTCAATAATATCTATAACAAAGTTGAGAATATATTTTCGAGCAAATCGATTTTTCGAATCCAATGTAGAAAACGAAGTTTTAAGCAAAACGCAATTTGAACATTTGCCATCGTAACATTTTGTTTTGGTTAATTTTAACTGATTAAATATTTTGTAGTATTTCTTTCCAAATCTTCCGGTAAAAATCCTTTCTAATCAACGTATATATTATTAATTTATTTGCGCTGCTTAAACTCTGTAATACAATTAGGGATAAGAAGCTAGTTACACTGACTAGATTATCAACTGTGTTCGTAAGCAAAAAAGCTGAGTGTTGCAATATAATGTGTAATATTTAGAAACCAAAACTCATCTGTGAGTTTCTACGTTCTTCTCTGGCATAGACGCGCTTTTCAAACAGTATCTTTGAACGACTAATTGAATATGCCTCGTGTGATTCTAGAAATAGACATTAAAAAAGAGGGAAAAAATTCATACTGAAAAAATATTACCCGATCGATGTCGCTGCATCGAGCGTGCGCACATTTTTGCAAGCAAATTGTGGTGACTGATTGTTGTCGCCCGAAGGTTGTTAATAATCAGCAGGAACTTTTTCATTTCTGTGTGTATTGTTATTCCTTTTTGCAAAATGTCATTTGAAGAGAGAAACAGTAGAAAAAGTTCTGACGCTTGAACAATTACTATTTCTATAAGAAACATCCAACTAACAATATTTAAAGCTTTTATCTATTTATTCCTTTACCAGGTCTGATTTGTATTCCCTATAATTTTTTTTTTTAATAACAAGAGGCCATGTTGATATGTAAATCTTAATAATTCCTGTGATTTCTTGTTGTCAAGTTGATTTTGTGTTCTATACGATCTCTAGAAATGTGAACATTTTTCAATATTTTAATCATGTCCCTTTATGTGAAAGTGCCAATGTTTTATCACGCTTATTGTCAAAGTACCATTACCTCGAACTTTAATTTATAATGGGTTCCATCGAATTGACAGTGAATTTAAACACTGTTTTATATTGGTTTTAAACACAAATAGTTATTACACAAACACACTCAAGCACAAATACATACTTGCAAGCATCAATGATAATACTATCCAGATAACAGATATTACACACATGCACACACACACATATATATATATGTGTGTGTGTGTAATTTTTATATATATTATTTATATATTATATACGCGAGGTACTTATTGGAAAGCGCTCAGTATCAGTGATAAAGCTAACATGCGTGGATTTATGCGAGTGTGTGACTCGGGGTTTCACGCCCTTTCGATCGTCAGACAATCATTTGTTTTTTGCCTGACGACACCCTGGTTCACAAACACACAACCTAACTAACTAACTAACTAACTAACTAACTATATATATATATATATATATATATATATATATATATATATATATATATATATATATATATATATATATATAATGAACGCTGTTGAAAGAAATTCGAGAGAAAAACGCATAATACGATCTATAAATACCAGTTAACTTTTCAGGTTTTTCCTATTTTAATTTTCTGATGTATCTCAAGACAAGTGTGACACCCGTACTCTTTCAGTCACGACGCCAAAATGTGACGTCGGTCCTTTGTGACGGGCTAACCCTGGGACATCGGTTGAAGTCTTGTTGGGTTCTAGTACCAACTTGTCGTACTCGGCTCGCTTCCAACGCCTGGTCACCGAAGCAACTGCTTTGATCTCGATTCAACCTACCCACGTTGTGATTTGATCTTAGATTGACGAGATCAATCAGACGTCGGGCCGTAGTGCCAGCCGAATCCGGGTCAAGGTGATACTGCACAATAATTGTAGACAAAAAAAAAACAAAAGCACAAACAACAACTTCAAGGTGAGCGACTGGTTAGGAATAGTGATTAATTTTATGTCGGTTTGTTGAGTTACAGGAGTGCGTCTCTCTCTTTCTCTCCCAGCCCCAAGAAAAAAATGTGGATTGTAACACTTTTGGTGTTCTTAGCTACTTCTAGATATCTGGGTTGTTTTTTAATAAATTCGTCTCTGGCGGAAAATATAAGTCAGGCTTCTATAATTTGTTCTTGGTTAGAAGTCTAAGTCGAAAACTTGTTTTGGTGGGAAATCTAAAGTCGGACTTCAACAAATTTGCTCTTGGTTAGAAGTCTAATTCGGAAAGCATGGAATCGTGCGGTCACCTGTTCGAGGCGCGTCTCTCTGCGAACTGCACTGCACTGCTCTCTCTCTTACTGTACTGTCTGTACTCTTCACTCACTGACTGTTGAAACACCCGAAGATGTTTGCTAATATGGACGCCGATCAAAACCTGGCGTGGGGTCGGACGTGGTGTGGCCACCACGTTGATTTCAAATCCCCAATAAGGATTTTCTTTGTTTTCGGCCAAAAATAATTACCATTTTCCACTCCCACCCTCTTCTGCTCTCATATGGGTATCTCACCATGCTTTAGAGGGCGTCAACGGTTTTCCCACTTCCTCGCAGTAACATCTCATATCTATCCTCTCAATGGGCGGTGGCAGGTCTCCTCTCTGCGTCACATGATCATCTCCGCCTGGCTATTCGGCTAATAGGCGTCAACTGATAATCTCAATTTTTATCCAACTTCACGGCATATAGTTTTCTCAACCAAGTTTTTCCGCCAACATTAAGTGGACGAATTTTTTTGGCGAAATTGGGTTAATTAAAATAAATACAATAACATGGCCCCCGTTATCACAAACGAATTTCAACAGAACACAGATGTTCTGTCCAGTCGACATTTCCTCTCAATCCAGGGCCGAGCTCCGTGTGGGGTCGGCAGACGACCCATTGGTTACTGATAACACAAGCCATGGCCATCACGACACAGTTAATGCTTTATCTGCCCAAAAGCTCTGGTATCCCTCAACTAATTTTTACGACAATGACCATCAGAATTTTCGCCATTCCACTACCCAAAAACAACATCGCTTTTGTGGGTGGCCTTTTTCCTTCTCTTATCATCTAAGTTGTTAAGTCTTGTCCCTCTGTTTCTTTCTTTTCTTTCTCTTTTTCCTTCCTTTGTTTTCGCAGAGAATTTGGCATATCTCAGCATCACACTTCCGCGAGAAAGTAAAGTGGTTATCTTGAATCGCACTTGAAAATAACAAAACAAAAAAAAAATCTTTTTTCACCGATACCCTGTTTTGGGAAAATAACAAAACAAAAAGAATATCGCTCAGTATGTCTTTCGTTATATCTATCGGTTTAAGTTATCGCTCAGTATGTCTTTCTTTATATCTATCGTTTTAAGTAATCCCCGTAATTAACTTCTGTGGTTAATTAATTGATTAATTAACCTGCCGTTTCTAAATAGTGTTACACAAGGAGAGTCCTATGACAATATAATATCGCTAGAAATTCACGTATCACATCGTCAAATATCTTTGCTTAACAACTTAACATAATATTGCAATACCAATCCAAAATATGATACAGGTCGTTATTTCAATAAATGAAAATATTTGAAATTTACTACATTTTTTTTATTTCACTGAAACACCAGTTAAACCCTTTTAACTTCTCATATTTTCTCCTATTTTCGTTTATTTTCTCACTGAAATCAAGTAGCGCCACTGATATTCATTTTGTTTCCCACGCAATCGAAATGCAATAGTCCATTATTTATGAGTTATTGGCAGGAGACGTTAAACATACTTATCATCCTTCCTTTTTTTTTGTTCCTTTCTTTTTTCTTTTTTCTATCATTCATTTTATAAGTGAAACCAAGTAGTGCCTTTTCCCCTCTTCCCACGCAATCAAAATGGAATAGTCCATTATCTATAAGATATTGAGAGGGCGTAACGGTCGTGCGAATTAACTAAGGAACAAATGAAGGGAGGAACAAGCAAAATTATAATAGGATGATAATAATAATAATAATAATAATAATAATAATAATAATAATAATAATAATATATATTGTATATTAGTAGATCTAAGGGCCAAATAGAAGAATGATGAATAAAAGGTGTTAAAAATTCGATTTGTTGTCCTTTCTCAATGAAAAATAAAATGAAGTTGGATTTTGGGGGCGAGATTTTCTTTCTCGCATGTGTTATATTGCTAATGAAATCTATCTGTCAATATATCTGAGATAAGGTATTATGATTATTTATATTATTTACATTACTCGAACAGTTCCAGCAGTTTCCGGCCCAGTGGAAAAAAGGCGTTGGTTTGCTCCAGTGTCTAGACGAAAAGAGTTGTGAGTTCACTACCAGGCTACAGCAATAGTGAACCAAAAAACTTGGAGATTTTACTTAAAGGGAAGTAACTGGGACATCCGGAAGAGGCATGGTGCATAAAACTAGAATGGACGAAATAAAGGGTTCGTTTCGAAATTTCAATCACCTGAAGAAGGCCGAAAGGTAGAACGACCGAAACTATGTGAATGTGGCAATGAATATCAGGATAACAGTCCGATTAATGTAAATAATGTAGATGATGAAATCGAGTTGATTTGGGCTAGTTGGTTTCGACGATTAGTTGTCGAGCGTTTGTATATGGCTTTTTGTGTAAGCTGGGTTCATTCAGTAGGCCGGAATTCATATTTAAACCTGAAATGAGCAAGTTCGCTTTATATATATATATATATATATATATATATATATATATATATATATATATATATATATATATATATTAAGACATTTTTATGTTTATACATTCTTTTTATAGATACAAATATTTAAGTAAATGCTCTGTTTTTATAATAAATAGTATTAAACATTTACCGGCCTGAATGTCTGAGAAATTTTCATAGAAAATTTTCGTCCTCCGACAGAAAACGAACCTGTATCCTATACGGTATCAGGCCGGTAAATGTTGTTTAATACCGTTTATTATAAAAACAGAGCATTTACTTAAATATTTGTATCAAGAGAAAAAATCTCTTCAGACTAGTAACTCTTTTATTGGTGAAATCAGACATATATAAATGATGATAATGCTCCACTCATAGAATTATACTCTCCCCACCAAAAAAAAAACGACCAACCTCCGGGCAATGGTTCTTGAATCCTGCAAGTGATGGGCTAGATTTATTGTACAGATGATAGATGCTGGCTATTGATCGTTAGGGAGTTTATGACTACTGGCTCCGCAGGTTATGTATGTACAAGTGTCTGGTCAGTCCAGATTGACCGAGACACGATTTTCCAGACACATAGAAGTGAAAGTATTTGCAGAATTTAGGAAATTTTTCTCCAACCTGAAATAAATACAAATCTGTAATGTTATTGTTTCTGACCTGGTATCTCGGCTTCGACCATTTTCACAGCGCCGTAACTTACTTTCCCTGTAGCATTTTAAAAACATTTTCATGCTATTTTGATAACTTTTCTTTCTATGCTAACTACATTGGATTAATTTAAACGCAGTAATAGATTTGCGCCAAGGGCATATAATTTTACATTTGAAGTGTCTACATGCAACCGTAAGTTCTATGGTAACAGTTCTTCTCTCGTAATTTCCAGTCAAGTTTGATCTTCAAAAATTTAAATGCATTCTTAATCGCTGTCTTCTGTTCGCTTAATTCCTGTTACTTTATTGTTCTATCTTAATGTTTTTCTTTTACTATATTTTCTCAACCCCTTTCGTTCGAATGACTTCATTGCCTTGCTGGGGTGAAATAATAAAAAAAAATCCTTAGTCGATGCTCTTAGCGTGTTTAATCGCCTTCACTCAGTTAGGAATAGAAATGAGAAACTCTGTAATTTGGGAAATTTATGTTCAAGTTTAATGCAGAAGCAATTTGTCAAAGGAATTGATTTCACTTTGTTTCTTGCAGAGTGATCTAATAAAGTCTATATGTTTTGAATAGATTGCATGTCCAGTGATTCATGTGCATATGGAAAAAAGCTCTACATCTGTTCTGCTCCAGCCGGGCTCGTATCACTCTTTGGCTGAAAAAATATGGAGATATGTACTTCCTGTAAGAGTGAAATATATTTTTTTCCAAAAGCCGAATGCCAAATAAGCTGAGTGCACGAAAGGTTTCTCCGATCGTGACTGAAACCTGACTGTCTTTGACAGATAATTTCATTCGCTTCCTGAAAACGCCTTGACGAGACTTTTTCCATTCCAAGTGCGTACACTGGCTAAATATTGGGCATAGGAAGATTACAACTTGCGAAAATATCAATTATTTTCTGTGACATTATTAACCGATTCCTTTCTTTCCTTAATGTTGGCTGAGTTGAGCAAAGGCTCGTGTCTATACAGCTGTTCTGTGATTGACATCGATAGCCGTTGTCATATCGCAAGCCTTTTCTTTGGGATAGTCTGTACAGGCCACTGAAGACCTCGGGGGCACCTTTCCTTCGTTTCTTGTGTAATGATCCTATTCTTTGTAGGATACCAATTTTGTTTCAATGAATGAGTCATCACCTGGGCTGTACAACCCTTCTACCGCTTTAGAAATCTTAAACATTCAACTAACCCACTTAGTCTAAGCATTGCTAAGCTGAGTAAGACTCAGTTCTGAAAAGGAACAATAGTGATTACTTAGATATTTTAGTGTATCAGTACTTCATGAGATGAAAGTCTGCAAAAGGGTGTCTGTCGGTTTTAGACATATCGTTCTATGTATGTATGAATATTGTTAGGCACGTGGTTTTGCCTCTAGTCGTCTTTGTGTGAGTGTATGTATTTAGAACTTCAAATATTAGCGTGTTTTAAATGTTTATTAAAATATGGGTCTCTTACTGCATTTGTATGCATTAGAAAAATGGCAAATATTTGGAAGCGAATGCGAATATGAGGTTATATTCATTTGCTAATGTTTGGATCTCGTATTCATTCATCAAGCATAGCTTTTAGAAGCATTCATAAAATGAAAAAGGGAAAATTTTCGAGATCAAAATTATGGTCTGTTGTTTTTTTTTCAATGTATTACTAAGAAGTTTGCTCAATTATCCAAACAGGCGCCTCTATTGTGTTAATAAATGCAGGTTTTTAGTTTCTAGATGTTTCGCCTGCGTAGTTTGTAAGGATATATTCGCAGTTAATCTTACATTTCATAGCTTTCTACGCGTTGTTAATTCTATGTTTCTTGAAGAACTACTCTTTTTTCTTGTTTCCTGAAACAAGAAGAAAAGAAGAACTATACGATCAATTAAGTTCGACCAATATTCTACTGCCTTAGCTCAATAGAAATAATACAAAAGATATTTGTGTGAAGTTCATAGAAGATATTATGAGTGACTTACATTTTGATATAATTATTAGATACACCTGTGTGTTCAAGTGAATTTAGAGTAGTGTATAATGCATATATGCTGTGTTTCCTCTGACCGGACATTGACTGTTGGATAAAGATTCCATAGAAGGACAAGAAACACGTCGTGTGTTCTTTTAGTAAAAAAAAACAAACTAGAAGACTCAGCTCTCTTTCTATTTAGACTATACTAGTGAGAATAAAAAGCCTTCATGGCGTTTTCAAAAAAGGTTAGTTTACGTGTAAGGGAAACAGACTTGAACGCGCCGATTCTACTTCCCGCTCTGGTAACCGTTAATTTAAAAATTAAATGTCGAATTTAAGTCGTCAGTTATTCTCACCTTCGTTCTAGCGCTTGAAACGCATTCCATTTACAAAGTAATATGTTTGGAAGAAATATAATATTCTAATCTATGATAATACCTATGATACAATCATATAATGTATGATCATACTTTGATTATATCATGATTATATCATAATCTTATGGACTATTCCATGCAGAGCATTATTAGACATATTGGTGTGTTCTTGAGACTTTCCCTGGCTTGATTGCTAATGATAAATAAGAGATACGGTTCATGTGAAAATTGCTGCTATGACTTATTTTGCATGCAATAATAACAGCAATAATGAAATTAATCGAACAATACAAGGAAATCTCCCAGGAAGTATTCTCCAAGACAGAAAAGAAATGGTTCGCACGTTTATTAACATGAGCGTACAATGTGCCAAAACATCTCTGCTGAAGATATGGAGATAGGAATAGAAACGAAATGTGTCACTTAAAACTAAAACTGTTCCTATTGTAGTTGGTACCATTTGGGCATATCCGCTTCCATGTGACGAACTAGATGTCTCTCTTCATGAACGTGAATCTTTGAGGAACATCATAGACGGATATCGAGACGGTTAGTTTTATGTTTGAAGGAGGCGTCTGCTAAGATGTTATAGGACTTACATCCCGTTTCCTGGAACCATTCTCGATCTGTGGCAGTCTGTATTACCGGGCCTGAACGTATTTCTAACCGCCATTCGATTAAAAACCAGCTATTATTGTTTGTCCAAATTCTCAGTGTTGATTAATACTAATACCGATTATTAATTGAAATGTTTGGAAGCAGTATATAACAAATCCTACCAACCATCTCTCTGTAAACAGAATAATTATTGGTTGGCTTAATTACCGATTGATGTTATATTTTTTGTTTGTATATAATGTTTGTCTGGGGTTGCATATTTTTTTAGTCTGTGTGAACATTTTTTAGTCCTCTGTTTTTGCTCTGACGAGAGACACTGATACACAGTTGTTTCTAATCGTTATATTTCAGTCTTACCAATATACGGTAATGTGTATTTTTTAGTTCTCCTCTTTCTCTGTCCTTTAATATATATGACTTTATTGCTCATATATAATTCTTTACCCCTGCGAATATATTTTAATTAAAATTTCTTCTTTTGCAGTTCATGATCGCAGGCATGAGCCAAGACCCAAAATAAAAACACTAGTACAAAACGGAAGGGTCCCTTAAAATTAAAAATAACTAATCTAGAATCCTTATTTCAAAAGCAAGCAGTGGATTACTACAAAGAAACCTGGCGCTACAGTATCTTTTAACAAACATTTGCCAAATTGAGTTCAATCATATAAATATCAGTAGTAAATAAATCTTTGTACTTAATTGTATATACTTTTGATTTTGATTGATTTAATTTTTTTTACGGTTATTAAACCTTTGTGACTTATTTTAAGCTGAAACATATTTTGGATCGTAAATATTTTTGCTAGTGAATATCTGATTAACAATTTGTTGAGAATAACAATGCTTTTTTTACCGAGAGGCATCTAACTGTTTAAGTCATTGCTAGGGGAAGGCGACGGATTCATACCTTTCCCACGCTTATTTACATGAATGCAAGGAACCCAACCAGAATTCGAACTCGGGTCTCCATCGTTTCATTCCGAGTCTCTATCAATTACAACAGCCGGACATCCTGATAATTCAATATGCAATTGATTGCATATTGACATCTATGTTCGTACACACATGTATCTTTGTATGACAAACAAATATATTTTTAAAGTTTTTATTGACTCAAAGTTTTCACTGACTCAAAGTTTTCATTTCTTTCTGGAAGTAGACTAATGTTTCCGGAATTGTTTTAAACAATTTCAAACAAAATTAATATTGTTTCGTTTAGTAGTTTCTTTCTTGACAGCAAAACCGATGACACTCACGAAACCTTAGCCCATTAACTGGATACTTTACTCATGACTTAAAAATAAGGGTGTAATCGCATGTCTAACTGTATTAATTCCACTTAAGATAAAAACAGGGATGCACACTGCGCACTTCAATGTCACCAAGCGTAAGTATATCTGCCCTAAAACTTGGTAGCTATATATGTCACTTATTCATTAACAGACCAACTGACATTTAAAGCAAATATATAGGGGGCATCACATTTTATTTAAATTCTTAGTTCATGAAATGATGTAAAGGAAAATGTTCTTACGTTGAAGTTTTTGACATTAAAGGAATGCTAGCATTAATGGTAAGAGATACTTCGGTAATATATATATATATATATATATATATATATATATATATATATATATATATATATATATATATATGTGTGTGTGTGTGTGTGTGTGTGTGTGTGTGTGTGTGTGTGTGTGTGTATTTAATTAGTTTTTAAAAATATGATTTCTTCGCTACATAAGAGTTCTCATGTTTCAAAAACGAGAGCCGAAATCCTCAATATAATTATTAAAATTAAATTGAATTAAGCTATCAAACCCTGTTTCATCCTCAAGCGAAAATTTAGGAATAACCAATCTTGAAATTAACGCATCTTTATAAGCATGTTCGTTCGCAAAATTAATTACTATTGAAATGGCTGGGGCGGCCATTTTGGTTAGGTGGAGCCGAGTTAGTATGGTGTATCTATTTCAAAGCGAATGATGGGATTCATGTACGCACATCGTCTGGTCAGTTACAGCGAAATATTGCTTTTGGCACCATGATATGTCATGAAGTTTCTAGAGAATTTTGTTTTATTTTATTTTAACTATTTTTTTTATCCAAATGGCTGTTTCATATATAAACGAGTCGCACTGAACTACAATTTGTTTTTGACGACTTCATAAAGGGTTATTCTATTTAATGATTGAGTTAAGCTTTCAAGCCTTTTATTAAACTATGAAGTTTAAATTTTTTTTAAGCTAATAATTTAATGCGAAAATTTGTTGATGTAGGCAAAAAACCGTTAACTCATGTCTATAGTTTAATAAATTTTCATTATTTAGAAACTTAATAATGTGTAGTTTTTCATGTAGGCATAAAGGAAATGGGTCATCCTAATTCTAGTTCTATTTATTATTTTCCATTTTACTTTTGTGCTTTATTCCTTTCTTTTAAATGTCAAAAATATTTGGATAGGGATATCTGATTTCTATTTCTAATATTATTGAAGGAGCTTTTGTGTTGTCTCCATCTAATTTTAGCATTCATTCTTCGTTGACCCAATCTATATCCTATCAGTGTTAGGACTCTCAAGGGATGAGATAGTGCATTGGTATACCACAGATTGTATGAGGCAGTCTTCAGGGTTTCTAAAATCACATATTTTTTCATTATTTTTGTCTAATTTTAGTTTAGGATTTTTATTAATACTCTTTTGGCATGCGTGATTTTCCAGGATATTATGATTATGTTTTTTTTATGATTCTTTCTAGATTTTCAGTGCAACTGTAACTTAATTTTAAGGTATTTTTATTAAAGATCTCGCTAAGTCTTCTATTAGTAGGAAAGTGTTTTTCAATTAAAGCAAGGCACTTATGTCCTAGCTTAGTACTAACAATTTGGTTGAATGGAGGAGTATACCAGATGATTTTTTTTTCCTATTTTTCTTCTTGTTACTACTATTGTTTCTATAATTTATATTAGCGTTTTTGTATCCGCTATTTTTTAGGGCTGTGTTATAAAAATTACTGTGTTGTCGGAATATTTCCTTATTAGCGGAGTTAATGCTGATTCTTTTCTCTATTGATGTGGGTATATACTTAATTATAGATGGAGGGTGGTTTGACTTAGGATGTTCATACAAGGAATTAGTGTTAGTTTTCTGTAAGGTAGGTATTTTTTGTTCATTAAGTCTAGAGAAAGTTTACCCTTTTTTATTTAGTATCGACTATATTTTTTAAATTTTAGTATTGACTATAATTTTTAAATTTAGTTTTCTTAATTCACTATACATTATATTTCTAATTTTACCTATTTTAAAATTTGTGGAGCTCCTCACTAACATGTATCCGTCATCCCTGTATAGCCCGATGTCCATAATGTCTAATTCACGGTGCGCGGTTAGAGTGTATAGTATAAATAGACCGACAAGGTCAGAAGACCCTGCAGAGTCTACAGATCCCATGGTAATGTCAAAATTGTCATTAGAGTTTTTCATCCATTGGTCCCCATTATGGATGAGGACAGATTTTTTTGCACTAATAATTATGTTCATTTCTTCCTTAGTTAAGTCAGAATATACTGTAGCAAACACCAGGGCAGTCGTGAAGAGATCTCTTGATATTGACTGGTAATAACCCACAATATCGAACTGTATTAGGGTGCAATCAGGCTTATTATCGATGTTGTTAAACCAATTGATGACTTCTTTGGTATTAATCCAAGGCATATTTTGATTTGCCTAGTGATCCTTTCTAGTATTCTTTTGCTTATCTTTTCTATGTCGGGTCAGGTTGGGTTTATCATTCTGGTAGTGGGGTCTTCCTCAAAATCTTCTATGTTGTTCTTAAGAGTGATGTAGCATACCTTTTCAGTCAGTTTTCCTACCCTATCACTTATTTTTAATTTTTCGTAATAATTTTACCAGACGATGTGCGTACATGAATGCCATCATCCGCTTTGAAATAGATACCCCACCCTACCTCGGCTTGACGTCTTTTCGATGGTGACTGATATGTGGATAAGAATTAACTGTTAGACCACTTAAACAAAATAGCCGCCTCAGCTGTTTCCATAGTAATTAATTTTGTGAACGAAAATGCTTATAAAGATGCGTAAATTTCAATAATTTCCTAAATTTTCGCGTGAGGATGAAAAAGGGCTTGATACGTTAATTCAATTTAATTTTAATAATTATATTGAACGTTTCGGCCCTCGTTTTTGAAACAAGAGAACTCTTATGTAACGAAGAAATCATATTTTTAAAAAATTAATTATTATTTAAGCTCTACTGCTGTATGGAACACTGTTTTTAAAAAATAAAAACAATTTACTAAAAAACTCCGGAATATTTACATAACGTGTTCTTTCATATTTTTCTACATAACCGCACACACGCGCGCGCGCGCACGCACACACACACGCGCGCACGCACACACACGCGCGCGCGCGCACACACACACACACACACACACACACACACACACACACACACACACACACATATATATATATATATATATATATATATATATATATATATATATATACAGTTGTCTGATGATCGCAAAAGCGTGAAACCCAGGATCACACAAACTCATATCCATGCAACTGAATCTGTTAGCTCTATCACCGATAGTGAGCACCTTCTCATAAGTACCTCGCATATATATATATATATATATATATATATATATATATATATATATATATATATATATATATATATAGTCGAAACCTAATGAGCCAGACAAATCAACTCTCTTTTTCTGATTGTGAGTACATGTGTCCATTTTGTTATAATTTCCCTCAAAACACTGTGCACTGGTTCCATCCGCGATTTTCCCTAGTTCTTCCACTAGAACTTCTTCATTTTTGCGTCAAATATTCTCTTCATCTTCGAGGAAAATGTGCAGCATTTGCTTTCATATAGGATTGAGATACTTAGCATTTCAGGTCTCTTTGTTGTTAAGAAATGTTTTATGCTTCTTAATATTAAAGATTTTTGAAAGTCATCATTTGCTATTCGATATTCTGAGTCATACTTTCCATTGGATGATATAACGCTTTCCAGGCACATTATGTTCTGTACTTTATAGATCTTGACTCCCCATTTCATTGCTCTTAATTTCCACTAACCTTAACGACTATATTCTGCCTCTTAAAATTTGCTGTTAGTCCTTTATTTCCACCATCCTTTATATTATGGGTTCTTACCTATAACTACAGACTGAACTCTTCCTAACACTATGTATACTACGCCTCTCAAGAGAGAGAGAGAGACGAGTCGAGCCGATAGTAGTTCACACCGTGTTGTTCTTCCTTGGTCCTAACCTGGACCATAACACTTTATCACCTTGTTCATGACTTCCTGCAGTTTTCTTTCTGTATCTTCCCTTCTAAACTGCGTCATCTTCATATCTTGTATTAGTAAAATTATATCCAACTATAATAAATTATGTGTAGCGGTCTGTGTCGTTTCTGTGTCCCCACTTCGCTACATAAAATGGTATCAACGAAAAGGACTATTTCTTTATCTTATTCATTTGTATTAGAAGAGGGGGGCAGACGGGACAGCTTGGATTGTAAGAGGAAGCATGAGGAATGTCTTGACGAGAACACATATCGTACGTTGGTTCACGGTCACACCGCCTGTGGTTTATTCGGTCTCTCAGTCTGTGTGTGATGAGCGGATTCAAGCACAAAGACCTTGCGCCCTCTGTTAAATTCGCGCCGTTTTGGACTTATATATAAAATCAAGATAAAGTCTATCTATTATTGTCAGAATACCACAAGTTTAAAGCACTCCGGCCAATCACGGATTATTTGGGCCCTGGTTTGCGCAAATTGTAACACATTGTAAGACTTCTATTTCTTTTAGGAGTGTCTCGCTGTCGAAGATAAATAAATACTTTGAAATCACATATACATATACTTGCGGCCCTTTGTTGAATTCGCGGTGTTTTGGACATATATAAAATCAAGACAAAGTCTATCTATCAATGTCAGAATACCACAAGTTTAAAGCACTCCGGCCAATCACGGATTATTCTGGCGCTGGCTTTCTCCATCTGTAACACATTGTAAGACTTCTATTTCTCTTAGGACTGTCTCTTTGTCGAAGATAAATAAATACTTTGAAATCACATATACATATACTTGCGGCCCTTTGTTGAATTCGCGGTGTTTTGGAATTATATATAAAATCAAGATAAAGTCTATCTATCAATGTCAGAATACCACAAGTTTAAAGCACTCCGGCCAATCACGGATTATTCTGGCCCTGGCTTTCTCCATCTGTAACACATTGTAAGACTTCTATTTCTCTTAGGAGTATCTCGTTGTCGAAGTTAAATAAATACTTTGAAATAACATATTCTTATTTTACGCCCCTATTTCTTCTGATACAAGCTCAATTTCTTTTTCTATACAGGCATTTTTCCGACCAATGTTTTGGATTCTCGAATTAAAATCTTACAGAAATAAAATAAAACTCTAATAAAACTTTGGAGTTCACACATAGTATTAAGTGTTTCTTAAAAAACATGTCAATTTATTATTTAAACTATTTACATTGTTCGGACTGTTGTCCTCATATTTGTTGCCATGTTCACGACTTTTGGGCCGTTGTGTGTCTTCAGATGATTTCAGTTCAGTTCTAAATGAAACCCTTTATTCTGTCCACCAGGATAGATTGTTGGAGATGCCTCTCCCGGATGTGTCAGTATCAGTTATGTCCCTTTACCTGAACTCTCCTAGTTTTGGTTCACCTCAGCTGTAGTCAGGTATTAAACTCACAAATCTGGGTCGAGTCACTGGATTTAACCAATTCTTTTATACACTGAATAATTTATCCACTGAGCCATGTGTCCTAGAGGACATCAACGAATAAGTCTTTGGGCTTTATAAATATAATGTCTCAGTAATCATTTGTAACCAAATTTTATATCGAAAGTTTTTTTGTCATTATTGTTTTCTCTAGCAATCTGTGTTTTCCTATTGTATTCATTTCTATGACTGGTCGGGTTAGAAGATTTTTGTGGCCTAGCATATACGCTTATTCCTTAAGTTTTCCTATTGTCCACTGATATTCTTTGTCTGTTATTTCAACCTCATCCCGCAGTTGGCGGTGATCTCCCTTTTCCCTTCATATGTTGTCAGATATGCCTGTTTTTTTTTCTATTTCATCTCGTGTTACGGCTTTACGGTGTTCTTGAAAAATTATCTTAAGGAGAGGGCCTGTTTCGCCTTTATATTTCTTAACAAAGCTGCATGGGATGATGTAAAACAGTTCTTAATCATTATCTACTATATTGGAAGAGGTTTCTGCGTGTTAACTGCTTCTTCGTAAAAATAAAACGGTGTTTGTGTTCAGTATCAACTCACTCCTACGGATATGTCTCGTTTCTTCGAACTTAGTGCCACTTATGTCAATGTTAATTATTCATGTTGATACATTTGTTCATTTAATTTTGTATTATAAATTTCTTTGGTTGACGGGAAGAACTTCATGTTACATACGACTACACAACAGATCCGACAGGTTGCATAGACACTTCGACAATCCCATCAGTTCGTAAAATCCTCAAGAGAAGTGATTTGGAGTTGGTAACCTCATGTATTTTATTGCGCAACTTTACACATTTCTTTTCACAATCGAGCGCCGTATGGCATGAGGGTTTGAAGAAGAAGAAGAAGAAGAAGAAGAAGAAGAAGAAGAAGAAGAAGAAGAAGAAGAAGAAGAAGAACAACAACAACAACAACAACAACAATAACAATAATAATAATAATAATAATAATAATAATAATAATAATAATAATAATGAAATGTCACTTAGTGTTGTGAATAATAATTGGTTGTGAAATAGCAAAACAAGACGTTGCAAATAAACACTGTATTGAACAGTTAATACATCAGAAGTGTGTTACATGACATGGAAGTGTGTGTCGATTGACCAGCGTTCAGTCTATCACTGTTCTCCCGAGGCTTACTTTTCTTACTAAATTTATACTTAGTGGACGAGTTCACAATATCCTCATTAGAGCGAGCAGATCACAACACGTAGATAGAGACAGAACGAGAGAATCATATTCAGTTGTATTTTATTAATTATTTAATATTTTAAATATATACTTCCATTACCAGAAAATATGTAAGAAAAAGAAAGTTACGACTAATGTAATTCCTAGATGAAATGCACAGAAAAAAGCCGAATTTTTAACACATTTTTCAATACAATATTTGGAAATGTTGAGTTGTAATAATACATGCAGTCTGATATCTGAAACGATACAATTGCTTTTCTTGCTCCACAAATGTAACCGCTACCTTCCTGAAGGTTAAATAATCCGTTAAATTGTGGGTGGGTGTCTTTTGCCTGTGACTTTTTAAAATTCAAGTATACGGCCTTAATTTAACGATTTATTAGATGTTAAGAAAAGAGCGATTAAATTTTTGTAGCGTTAACAACAGTTGCTCAAAAAAAAGAAGAACGAACACAACAACAATATAAAAGACACGTAATGCGTACGAATTATTTTCTGGCTACTTTACAAACGTAAAGCCAAATGTATAGTTGTAGTTTTGTACTTTCTCGTGGGACGTTATATAATAGTTTGCTCATTGAAAATGACATAAAATTATTTCAATAAATATCTAACAATCATTAATCAGCTGTACTCTTATTACCGAATGACTTTCTTGCATACGTGAGATGATTTGCATTTCGTATTTATTGCAACACGGAAGCTGATATATTTTGTTGGGGTGATGAAAATAGCAAATAAGAGGATACTAAGACGTATAATATTTCAGTAATGAGATGGTCTCTTCGCAAAAGTTAAATCAATAAGTAAATATGATCTTCGAATCTTTCTATGGAAACAACTGAATCTGCACCATAAAAAACAGTTCATTTCCTTTCTAGATGCATCAGTACAGATAATATTGTTGATCTGCTTATAGATTATAACACAAAACTAATCAAAACCTAAAAAAAACCATGTCGTGTGTAACAAAATGAGGGGTTCTTATTACTAGTTTACTAACAATGGCGACATTTCCATGTTAATACATGTTTCATGGGGAACAGCTGATTAGTTTAATTTGTTCTAGTGTTCATCATAATGATTTTATTTCAATCTGATCAATCCACCAACAGTTGAGTGCAAGTGATTTGAGATGACGACGAAAAGATGGGTCGACAGTTTAAAAGTAAATACCATATATCGCCAGGTTACGACAGTTCCGCTCTACGAGAATTCGTGGTTACGACTAATTCTCTATTATTCTTGTTGCGATTCATGCCGTTTGACTCGTACTTACGACGCGGATGATTACGCGGGGCAGCGGAAAAATATATTGCGCGGCGGAAGTATGCGTCATAATGCGGCTACGTAGCCGAGTTACTGCTTGTACCCCATATTGGATTGTTGTGCATTCACTCTCTTTCATTTGTGTTGTTTTTGTGGAAAATTATTATCTTTCATTATGTGCCCGAAGCTTGGTGTAACTTCTTCTGATGGCAGAATTTCGAAGAAAAGGAAAGCCATCCACATGGATTTGAAATCTCACATAGTATCTATAAAAATATCAGACATGGATCATATCTAGTCACCGTTTTATTTCCGATAGGTTCCTGAATATTCTAGAAAGTTTCTGCATGTGGTGTAACATTTGAAACGTACTATTCTTGCCCGTATAACTTGAATAAATAACAACATTATCCATGACGGATATTTATAAATCAGTTTTCATATTTTACACGTCTGAAAAATAGGATCCAATAATATATATATATATATATATATATATATATATATATATATATATATATATATATATATATATATATATATATATATATATATATATATATTATAATAATATATCATAATAATATTGTTTGTGCAATTTGCTATTATATTTGGGCAAATATGCCATATGGGAAAGAATTATTTTTGCTAGAATTAAATCATATCGAATAAATAGGGGAAAGCATAACGTGTACGGGTGGCCTTCAACGAGTCATTGATTCATAATAGGTTTGCCTGACATTCTTAATGTCAAAAATGCTAAGAGAAGTATGAAATATTAAAAGGTTTAAAATATAAAAAAGCAATATTCAAGTATTGTCAGAGGCTGATAAGTTGAAAGAGTTTTGAAATCCATTACATTTAAAGAAAATGACACCTTAGCATAAATAACACATCAACAGAGAGAAATATTAAGGATAAACTTTCTGTATGAAAGATCGTTCAATATGAGCGAGTGGATAGAGAAATTGCAAAAAGCAAAGAAAAACCACAAATAACTCATAAGTACGCCTAAAGGCTTCTGCTGTGAAGAAAGAGTCAAGAAACTGAATGTGAAGCACAGCGCTAAAGAGTAATAGTTAAAAAAAAATAAGCAAGTAGATAATTAATTTTATATATATGTAAAATATAAAATGAACATAGAAGTCAACATTTAAAGGTGACAGTCTGTTTCATGCTAAAAGCCATCGTCAGGCCACGAGTGCTGTTAATTTTCTCGGCTATTTATATATACGGTCAGTTGTGCATTGTGGGTAGTCTATTTTGGCGGTTATTTTAGCGGAAGTCGTTTATTTGTTTATTTATTTATTTCGGTTTTATTTTATTTTGAATTTAGATTAATTTATTTTACTTGTTTTTTTAATATTGATTTATTATACTGTATATGTTTATATACTCTTTTCAGTTTTCGATTTTTAAGTAAGGTAGTCTTTTTTAATCGTTATATAACAGTTATAGCTATTTTATTCGTCCGATTTTGGGTTTGATTTTTATAGTCTAACTAATATTTTGCTCATAATGGTTTGCTAATTCCTTTACTTTATTTATTTGGGTTCATTGATTTTGTTTTTTATTTTTTATTCTATTTCGTCTATTCTAACAGGTGTGATTTTGTTATGTGTTTAGTTTATTTTTCTTATTTTATTGTCATGTTGTTTATTTATTTATTTACAGAATTGACGCTAGACTGTCCAAAGTTCATGTTTGTGGATTTTTTTCGGCCGTCTCAATCATGAACAAGGTCTGTACTGTGATCCTATGGTACAAGATTATGTTGGTTACACCCTGCCAGTTTTGTAACGTTACGATATCAGAACACTTGTTTAAATGATTTCTCACTCCCTAAATTTTCTTCTATTTGCCCTAATCTACATGGCATACTCTATCATAGATCTCCATAAACACCTATCCCTTGTAGATCTTAGCAATATGTGTCTCAATTCCATCACTCCTAACACCCATTCCGCCATCGGCAATGTTCATGAGTAACACATTGCTTTTTCCGGTCACTCTTTCCATTAATAAACACAGTGCGTGTCATGTTTTCCGGGTTTTCCTAATTAATTCCAAGTAATTCTCGTTTCCAAGTAATTCTTTTGCTTTCCTTACTGAGTATATGTGGCCTCTTTTTTTACATGTTCCTATTTTGCTTACACATTCTACCCATGAAATTCCCATTATGTTTCTGTATAAAAACGTTTATGTTGTCTCCAAATATGTCTTATTCTGATAGGAGATTATCCAGCCTTATCTGC
>OZ038481.1:105144593-105169593 GCA_964036315.1 Acanthosepion esculentum
CCGCAACAACATTTAAACAGGTATATCATATTATTAAATTTGAAGGCATTAGAAATAATTTATGTCAGGTCCAGAGAGTCCTTACTCAGTAAAGAGTGGGTGTGTCAGTTAGGACTTGACATTATTTCAATCCAGATTGTTCTGCCTTTAACATTACACATTCTATGTTTTTTAAATTTTATATTGTGATATATATATTTTCTCGATTCCAGCTCTGTTGATTGAGTGTTGGTTGTTTTTTTATCATGAAGGGTAAAATTATCCTACTTTTTTATTTCAATAATATATATATATATATATATATATATATATATATATATATATATATTTATATATATATATATATATTTATATATATATATATATATTTGTGTATGGGTGCGTGTCTCCGTGTGTGTGTGTGTGTGTGTGTGTGTGTGTGTGTGTGTGTGTGTGTGTGTCTGTGTGTGTGCGCGCGCGTGTGAATAAAGACGTAAGGAAAACATTTATTTGCCGACACGTTTCTTCCTGGGACAGACGGATGTTGCCAAAGCAAATGATAAAGTTTGCCTTGATAAATTCCGAGCACGAAATGCGTCGGCAAAGAAAAAGTTTTCCTTTTAACTTTATTCAGATTGTCTTTTTTACAGATATATTTTTAAGAATACCTGATATTTCACAGAAACACACACACACTCATATATATATATATATATATATATATATATATATATATATATATATATATATATATATATATATATATATATATATATAGTGGGCTCTCCTATCGTATTCTATGTATAAGAGTTTAGTTGCTCAGTTCCTAGGAACCGATAGCCACACACCAGCACATATGATGTGATTATATCAGTGAAGGCTTTGTGCAGATACAACTACATTTTGCCACATGGTCCCCCACTTCAGAGTTGTTCTCCTTCTAGACCAGTTGCCATCCAAGGCTTTAGAATCCGGACTGTCCTGCTATTTACCCATATCTGGGAGAGAAGAAGAGGATTCATACCTTTCCCAAGTTTATTAGCACGTAAGCAAATTTAATGGAATCAACCGGAATTCGAACTCGGCTGCCCGATTCCTCAATCCGATCCTCTATCCACTATCCCACCAGGGTCGTTTGGAGACCTTCTGACATGTAGTGCACAAGGTCTCTGTATTCTGCACTTCAAAAGGTGTAGTTGGTCCTACACAATGTCTTCACCACTATAACCAAATCATGTGTTGGTGTCTGGCTGTCGGTTCCTAGAAACTGAGCTGCTTGACGGTCATACGTCGAAAACGACGGGAGAGTCCAGCATATATATATATATATATATATATATATATATATATATATATATATGTGTGTGTGTGTGTGTGTGTGTGTGTGTGTGTGTGTGTGTGTGTGTTTGTGTGTGTGTGTGTGTGGATTTAATATATAAAATAAAAATATAGTTCTGTGGTATGCTATATTTATGGTTAAAGGTGCTGAGTATATAAAATTGGTGAATAATGAGTGCCGACAATCTGTATTATGTTTGAACCCAAAATGGCCTTATGTCTGCATTCAATAACGAAACAAACTGGCACCCCCCCATTGTTGGCCGCAATTTCGATATATCCAAATGTAAGGTAGGTTAAATCCAATAGCTTTGTACATTTATAAATTTTATGTAATACATACATACATATACATACATACATATATATATATATATATATATATATATATATATATATATATATATATATATATATATATATACACCGCATTAATGTTTGATAAGTCATTATCTAAGTCATACGCTTTTAACGGTTTAAAAATAGAAACTCCCATTGTCTTTGAAAACGAGGTTTTAGATATTACTTCGGGTTATAACATCTTTTTATTATAATTGTTAATGAATATTATTAAGTTCTTCTCTGTATTCAGCACATTTTAAAAATATAATGTTTAGTCTTAGGAAATAACCTACCTTACATTTGTATATTCCCCTCCTTCACAGGTCAGGCACCGTTCACATTTATCTTAAATACGCAAACATGGATAAAACAACATTTGGAATATCTTTCAAAGACATGCTTAATACAAACTTACGGGAGTATTTCGAGAAATCTGTTTTGCAAACCGAGGATCTACTTAGATGGATGAGGTGGAGAGTTCACTTCTAACTACTTGTTCACGATACGGTACCAATAAATTTAATTCTTTTTAATTTTTTATTTCAGACAAATCGGAAAAGTGAAGTGATGTGTTGCCTACAAACAAATACAATTATTTATAACCATTTCTCACCAGTCGAGGTGCAACTAAATGCACTGAAACGAAGTGCGTCGATATAGCGAGTAAGTTTTTGTCTCTCTCTCTCTCTCTTGCACTTTATATATATATATATATATATATATATATATATATATATATGAAGAAATATAATCTTAAGATGTGCTATATTTAAGGGATAAAGTGCTCAATATCAGAGATAGAGAGTGTGTAAATATAAAAGTGAATATGGAAGTTAACACTTAGAGGCGACAGACTGTTACATGCTAGATTCAATCATCAAGCCTGACTACTGCATCTAGAATGAAACAGACTGTCGCCTCTAAGTGTTGACTTCTATGTTCACTTTTATATTTATATATATATATATATATATATATATATATATATATATACGCGTCACAAGTAAACATTTTCCAATTTGTTATATAATTACCTCATATATATATATATATATATATATATATATATATATATATATATATATATATATATATATATATATATATTAGGGGATTATATAACAAAGTTGAAAATGTTAACTTGTGATACGTTTCGTCCTTCGGGACTTGTTCGGACAAATTTAGTCCGAGGAAATCCTGAAGTATGAAACGCATCATAAGTACACCTTTTCCACTTTATCATACAGTTTCCTCAATACTGTTCTTGTATAAATATATATCGTTATCTCATATATACTTGACCCTGAAAGATGTGTCAACTTCAAGATTACAAAATATTATAATTGTTATGGATTTAATATTAAGTTATTGCTCCTTCAATGAGCAAGATGATAATAAATACATATTGCAACTTTTTTTTAGATAGCTTTCACTATGATTTTTTCTTTATAATTGAGCCTTGTTGTTTAACTTGCGCCTACCAGTTTACAGAAAGAATTTGCTATGTTGTTGTTTTCAGCAATGGTCTCATCAATTAAATGATTCGTAGTTGAAAAATGTTTCCCCCTTTTTTTCAGTATCTAACATGACACTAAATATACTCTCTATGGCTGAGATATATAGATTTTTTCTCGTGACAATTAACATGTGATCATTCCTCTTTAGGAAAAAAAGACTTTATTTTAATTGTTACTTGATTTTACCAACAATACAACTCACCATTACTAATAGCAGAAATGCATCCCCACAATGGAACAAAATTTTCCGCATTCATTTCTCACAAGATCTGTAACTTCCAAAGAGGGCGTTACCGCACGTCCCCTTGGGCGATGGAATGATCCTGGTGTGAGACAGAGCGTAGTACTGTCACTTCTGAACCATAATATACACCACACACACACACATTAAACCTGAATTAAATCTTGCCTTCCCTTTACTGTATCTCATATTTATAAACATTATTATGAGAGCTACTAATTTGACATAAAATACTAGCACCACAATCCAATCAAATGTTGGCTATACATGGTGGTAGTGAGTGTTGTGTTTTTATGCGCAAGTAGGCGGCAGTGATATCTTGAAATCATTGTTAATTACCACATACAAATCTGCCATGAAATTTATTCAGGCTTTAATTTTTGTTATCTCAGATAGAGAGAGAGTGTAACAACACATCTCCATACAAAATTACTTAACCCTATGCGTCAAGGCAGTTACACTTTCCTTATCTTTAAACCTGATATATTATCTTGTGACTTTTAGTGATTACTACTCTTTCTGAAGTAGAATTAAAATTTACAATTTAACATCATGTTACATCAGTGGAAATGATACCGAAATGTAAAATGAATATTTAGCAATGAAAAACACAATTAAAAGAAGTCGTGGTTGCTACTCGTATACATTTAGCCAATTATAATCAAACAAGTGGGAGAGAATAAAGATTCGGTGCAAGCAGAAATATTTTCTTAATTTGCAATAAGAATTTAAAATCCGAAGCTTCTTCTTTACCTGCTGTGTTCTTTCATGTTATTGGCGATTATAGCTCCCCACAATCCCTTGCAACCCGTACCAATATTTACACCTATGCCTAGCTACCCGCCACCCGTTCAGCCATCCATTCCCACAAGTTTGTCAGGCAGGCGGACCGTTGCCTTCAGCTGTATCGCTTAACCTTGATATATACTGTGAGTGTCAATTCTCTTTCCTCATTATGTGTTCAATACATTTCAGCTGTTTCTCTCTGGTTTTGAATATGGTTCCATCTAGTTTAAATTTTCCTTAATTTTTCTTCGTCGCTTGCGCAATCACTGCGTGGAATTCTCAGCATTCTTCTGTAGAAATAGATCCCCGTTGGCTCTAGTTTTCTCTTCAAATGTAATGTCAAGCATTCAATGGATTACAAGATAATGAACGTTACATAAGTGTTCAGAAATTATTTTCTTTCTTTTTTTTTCTTTTAAAGCAGCAAAATATTCCACGTTATTTTCCACGACGTCAGTGTTTATATAATCGCAGAAATGCTTAAAATACATCAACTGTTAATATCTGATGTATTTCTTCAACCGGATGCACAGGAAAAATATTATCTTTTTTCTTTTTTATGTGCCGTGTCCCTTCAGGACGTAGGCGATCATGCCTCTCAAATTCCCCGTAGCCTTTGTAGCTCACACTAAGTTTCGTCCCTTTGCTATTTACCCCCAGGCTCTGTTCTATCATCCACTTGCATAAGCCCGCCACACGTGCTTTTCCTTGTAGGTATGCCACACGTTGCTTTCCCTTTTGTCATCGACTTGCTTAAGCTCGCCACACGTTACTTTCCCTTGTAGGTATGCCACACGTTGCTTTTCCTTGTAGGTATGCCACACGTTGCTTTTCCTTATAGGTATGCCACATGTTGCTTTCCCTTGTAGGTATGCCACACCTTGCTTTTCATTTTGTCATCGACTTGCTTAAGCGCGCCACACGTTGCTTTCGCTTGTAGGTATGCCACATGTTACTTTCCCTTGTCCCTTTTTCCCTCTATTCGACCTGTGAATGTCAGATTTTCGAAGCTGCCTTTTCCTGATGTAAAGTATAAGCCTCCTCCTTGTTTGCCTCCTCTCTAAATCCTCATCGTTGCCCAAACGCTCGTTTCATGATATACTTAGTAACCTTCTGTAGAAATATATCTCCGCCTCCTCGAGTTTCTTCATCTTTGAGGAGACCGTCTAACATTCGCTGACGTAAAGGAGGACAGATGTCACATAGCAGCTCAGTACTCCTATCTTTGTTGCCAAAGAACTCCTCCTGTCTCGTAATACTCTGCCTAACTTTGAAATGCGCCTTTGGCCATCTGAATGCGTCTTTTGATCTCAGCGTCTTAGTTGCCATCCTCTGTCAAACACTTCTTAGATATTTAATTTTCCTCATCTGCTTGATTTTATTCTCTCCGACCTGTAAATCGCATTTCAGGCTCATCCTTTTACAGATGAACATGCATTCTGTCTTCTTGTAGTTTATTGTTAGTCCCTTCTTCACGCTCTCCTTCGCTACCTTCTGTAGGGGATTTTGTAATTTATTTTCCGTGTCTGCTATCAGTACTGTGTCATCTGCGTATTTAATGCTGATACGATAGTGGTCACCAATGCTGAATCCCGGAAGGATTTCTAATTCTCTCAGAATTGCCTTGCTGTATATGTTGAGTAAGTCCGGTGAGAATAAACATCATGCCTTACACCCCTTTCTGTTCTTCTATATCTTCTGAACTGATTCTCTATGCGCATGTATGGCGTTTGCTGTCAGTATAGTTTCTTGATAATTCTGATGTGTTTCCCAAATATATCAACGTTGCTGAGTAGTCCCAACAGATCTTTGTGCCGTACTTTGTCGAACGTTTTTGCGTAGTCTATAAAGCAGGGGTTCACGTTCTTCTGCATTTGTATTGCTCTTTCTGATAACGTTCTGAGCATCAATATAGCGTTCCTTGTTCCGTTGTCTTTAATGAACCCGCACTGTTCTTGTCCTATCTCTGAGCTGATTCTGCTTCGCGCTCTATTCATCAGAATACGGATGATGAGTTTTGTTATGTGTCTCATTAGGTTGATTGTTCGGTACAGTTCACATTCGTTTGCGCCTGGCTTCTTATGAAAATAGATCTACTGAGCCCTTACGGTATTTCCCCACTTCTATAGATTTCATTTGCGATCTTGTCTATACCAAAATCATCTAAGGCTGTCAGCATTTCCGTTACAATTCCGGCTGGCCATGCCGCCTTGTTTCTGTTCAATATATCCAGTGAAGATTAATTCTTCGGATTTTAGAATTTCAGGTCACTCTGTAGTTCTGTGCATTGCTAGTTGTTCTCTTTCGTCGTGGAAGAATTCTCCAATATACTCGCTCCAGCGCTTAAGTATTTTTCCTTCTCTGATAAGAGCGTTCCATTCTTTGATCTTATGCAGCCTGTTAACGAGCATGTCTTCTATCCTGTTAGTTGCCTAATTTCTTTAAGTATATCTCCTTTGTTGGTGGTAATCAATCTCCTTATTTCTGCATATTTTTGTTTAGCCACCATTCTTTAGCCTGCCTGCATTTGGTCATTATTTCATTGTGTCCAAACATATTCTGTATTCTGTTTCATATCTTAGCAGAGATTTCGGTCTCATTTGCATCATGTCGAGAATCTCATCAGTCATCCATTTGTTGTTTTTCTTCTTCGTCCATTCTCATTTGGGATGATATCTTTTGCTGATATCTCTAAAGCGTCTCTTACTGCATCCCATTTCGAGTTTCCATTGTGTGCCTCGTATCTTCTTTGCACATTGTACATATATTTTTGTTTCGGGTACTGGTCACTCAGGTGTTTGTTGCATTGCAATTTGAGTGCTGTGTTAGGCTTCTTTGGTTTCCGTAGTTTTACCACATATAACAGGGCGATGAACGCTTCTGCAGTCGGTACTTGGGTAGGTTTTGCTGTGAACCATTGCATTCCTGAATCTTTTGTTGATAGTTATGTAGTCAATTTTTAATTTCTCTTCCTGGGCTCCTCCATGTCCATAATCGTTTCGGATGTTCTTAGAACCATGTGTTGGTTATTACCTGGTCATTGATCGTGTACCATTGGATCCGTTTTTCTCCATGTTCATTGCAAGTTCCTAGTCCAAATTTTCCGGCAATATTCCCTGCAATCTCCCTGCCTACTTCGATGATAATTATGACTTCCTGTGATTTGCAGAGAGCCTTGGCATTGTCTAGTATGGGGAAGACAGATTCATTTTCGTCTTCCTTACTTTGCGCTGTCGGTGCGTACACTAATATGATAGCTATGTTTAAAAGTCTTTCTTTCTGCTTGACTTCCAGAATTCTTCCGGATAATTGTTAGTACCACAGAACGAATTTCTTAAATACTTTATCTAATATCAATCCTACACCTTTTTCGTTTTTCCCTCTTTCAATAACCTTGAATAAAGTTATTGAATATTCATGATCTTGAATAATCATTCAGCTCTCGCGTAATTACTTAACTCTGATTCTTGTCTGATTGTTTTATTGCTGCTCGATCTTGTGACTCGACATTTAAATATCATTTGCAGACAACTTGCATCTTTCATTCTGCCCTTCTCATATGGCTAAACAACTCACTGATCTTGAGCGTCAATTTATCATCCTTTTCAATGAAAAGCATCCGACGTGGGGATTGTCGAAATGTGAAGAAATTCCTCCTAATCGTTTCAGCCGCATCTGTCGTCACCAGTTTCAAACGGCAGTTTCACATATTTCTGAATTTACCGCCTCTTTTCTGGGTACCCTGTATATTTCTTTGGTGATCTTAACTTTTCATCACCATGCCGAGAAGGTTTTGAATACACCGACTGCATACCCTGGAGTGGTGAAGAAAAGCATCAGATGTGATTACTTCCCAAATTGATACTTGTAAATTCGAGTATCAAGCGAAATTATGTCTATAATTTATACTCTAATGTAACCCTTACCGAGGTCTACTCTTTTGAAACTGAATCAGAAAATCACCTTTGTAACACTTGTGTAAACATGACCGATGTCTACACTTCTATTAATTCAATGTGAGTTTTTTATATAAGACTTCTATTCGACATTAAATTTCCCAATAAGGGTTGATTTGTCACTAAATTAAAGTACCCAACTTAACGTTATTTATATCAAACAGGGCTAAATAGTTAACCACCGAATAGACTGGTGTGTATCCGTATTTTTATATCCCGAGAACAGATTGCAAGGCCTTTATTTAGCTTGGTATGCAATCGATGAGTACAGAATCTGATTTGGAGTTTTCTTTATTTGTCAGGGCGATGTCATTGAATGGGTTTGCGAAAAATAACAATGGCTTAGCGAGTAGATACAACACGCCAAATGCTGTGATTTAGACACACTATAATCTTTCAGACGGCTACTCTCCATTTGTATCTCCCACAGACTATCTTAGCCTAAACCTAAGTTACAATCGCTATTTTAAGTTTTTAGCCAAGAATAAGCATTTTGCGACAACTCACTTCTAAGAGGGTTGTTTGCAGCCTCTTTTGGAAATTCGTTGTGTTGTTGAGGAAAAAAGCCTTTGGTTTCAAGGCAATTTCTGAATGGTGCGAAAGAGATACTAACCTAAAAATGCTAGTTTTCGCTAATATTGAATAAGTGTAAACATACCCTATAGACCATGCATATTATTTTTACGCTAATATCCAAAAATGTTATTCGAGAAAATACAAAAAAAAAACTTCATAGAAACGTTTTCAATTGTACAGTTTAAAATTATTCTGAAAGTGGCTCGTGGTATTTTCGCTGATTTTTGAGACCCGATTATAATTTTTCATTTGAACTTTTCTACTGTACTCCGAAAACCTTTTACCTTTTTGCAAATGTCAAGTAATTACCCAGCTTTATCTACATGCAGAAATTTTCTAAATCCTTCAGGCTTAAGTTATATAAACGAAAATAGATGCGTTTTATCGCATAAACGAAACAAACTTGTCTGCGTCTGACAAACAGAAAATAGACGGCTTGTTGATTAAATTTAGTGTGAATTTTCAAAGAAATCTTACAATTACCACTCAGACTTAATATCATTGGGAAGTGTGCTAGATTGGATAACAATGTGTCTAAGTGCTTTCACCAAAATAGTCTAATTTAAATGATAATTTAATCGATTTAAAATCGTCTTGAGTGAGTAAATAACGTTTTAATGTGTGTGCCTGTGTTGTGCCTTATCACACACACACACACACACACACACACACACACACACACACACACACACACACACTTATTATTATTGTTTGCATTCGGAGGAGATTTCTGTATGCGTAACAGGTCTCTGCAGATTTCAGAATAGGAGTAAATTTGTCGAATGTTTTCGTGCACAAGAACAAAAGTCTGCGTTGAAGTTAATGCAGACCAACTGATGCGTGGGTGTTTAGATATGTACTTATAAATCGAACAGATTTATTATGAAAGATGCTATAGAAATATAAACTGTTTTTCTTTAAAATATTTTTGGAAAATATGTTCATAGATTTTATTCAGATAGTCTCGAATATACCAGACAATATGGATCAAGAACAGACAAAATATTCAATATATATATATATATATATATATATATATATATATATATATATATATATATATATATATATATATATCTGTGTGTGTGTGTGGATAAAAAGATTTTTGAGCTATTCTATATTTATAAGTAAATCATGTGTAAATATAAGGTGAAAGGCGTATGTAAATATAAAATATAAATAAATATAAGTAAATATAAAATATAAATGCGAAATGTGTTTGCCGAGTCTGTATCAGCCTTCGATCCAATATGGCCTGATGATAGAATTCAATAATACTTTCTATATGATTTGCGATAAATAAATTAAATGTTATAGGGAAGATTATTTTTTATATATTAACCAGATAACACAAGTTTTGACGGTCATGCAAAAAAAAACTGTTACTTTAAATGTGTTTATGACGAATAAAATGTGATATGAATGAATATGAATCTGATAGGAAGATAAGAACAATCTGAACATTGTCATAGTTTACGCTTATCCATATTTTATATTCTTAACAAGAATTTTGGCGAAAAGATTTTTAATTTCCAAAGACTATTAATATTTAAAAACTGACTAAATAAAATTAAATTATTTTGCTTGACATTATTATTAATGGTAATTGTTTCATTAGATGTTACTCACGTTTTTGTTAATCAGTTAAAAATAAATTTAATTTAATTGTAAAATATGAGAAGTCTGTGTTGTCGCCATGACAGCTTTTGTAGACGAAATGCTTCAGATGTCATAGAAAAAAACAACTGACTAGAGAACTGGATGCGAATATGAATACGAGGTCCTGTTTTTCACTTCCAATTGTTGGAACTACAATTTTTTCTTTTAATTATGTAACTACCAACGGAGACAATCATCCTATCTTTGATACGAATAAGACATGGCCCTCGCTAAAAAAAGCGTATGTTCTTACTTTGTAAACATCATCAACTCGGTATTTTCATTGATTTGAATTCTTAAGTGTTTCTAGTTCCTTTGCATTGTTTTACTCAAATTAAAGGAGTGACCAACATCTTGTTGAAATATTTCCATGAAATAAATCATTCGTTGGAACTACAAGTTTTTCGTTTAATTAATTTCCTGTTTTTGTTCAAAATTCATGAATTTTACAGAATGAAATAGGGTCGATTAAGTTACTGGAAGATTAAATAAATAAATAAAAAATATATGATAATTTCCTTTGTATTTCTCGTAGATAATTTCGATGTCTACTTATCACAATAATCAAATTATATATATATATATATATATATATATATATATATATATATATATATATATATATATATATATATATATATATATATAATCTTGTATTGATGGTACGTCTCATTCGATAGGTTCAAATTGGCCGCTGATCTACAAAATTAACTTTAATATGTGGCTTGTTAATTTTAGCGTCTCAAATACGAAACTTGACTGCTTAATTCCATAAGAGGACATTCTGACTTCCATTAGGATGGCTGACACTAATATCCAGGATATGGACTCATTGAACCTTCTGATATTAACTTGTTACAAAGACATGAGGTGGAATATATTTCTAGGTCTGCTTCAGTTTTGTGCAAGAAAATTGTACTCGCCACAATCTTAATTATTTCTAAGTCTAGCACTCACCAATACATTGCTTTTGTCTGGTGCTTCTGATGTATATTTAATGTTTCTTGATAAAATCTGAAGAGTCTGAAATGTTATCGGACCTGATCTGGCATCACTTAATCACAGCCATAAAGTAGATTCCCTGAGTTTTTCTATAAATATATTTATAGTAATTATTACGAAAAGCTTTTCTCTTTGGAAACGAATTTTAAAAAATTAAAGCTCAATACTAGATTGGAAGCTAGGTATCATCATTTTACATTTGAAATTTCTATATCTAACCTATGTTGAATGATAAAATATTCTTCTTTCGAGTTCAGTTCGTTAAATTCACTAACGTGCAAATACCCTTGTGAAAGTTATGATAAAATCTCCCCGCCAGCTATGAGGAAATAGCGTAACAGTCTGAGTCCAATTTGGGAAGCAACCGGTTTAAGTGAAGGACATCTATGATTTCAAAATCTGTCGAGGATTATTTGAAGATCATATGGCGCATTATTATAACCAGTTCGTTGTATTCGGCTCTTTCAAAATTAGATTGACACCCAGACACTCTGAAATGCTCATATCGGAGTTTTCCTCGCGAATGCCAATCACTACAGTATGCTTTGTCCGTATTTCTCGTGGAGTGAACTGCGTCATGGCGCTCTTTTTCTAGGAGATGCTATAATCTGCAATCGACAAAATAAAAAAATAACCAACGCATGCGCGATAGTAAAATTATAAAATGGCGATATTCTACCTGTAGCACCCTAATTATATATATATATATATATATATATATATATATATATATATATATATATATATATATATATATATATATATATATATATATATATCAAGTATGTGGTGCAATTCAATTTACCTTAAAAAAAACCTTATACAACTGGAATTTATAAACAGGGATCATAACATTCATTTGTAGGTTCGAGGTTAATGTATTTTTATTAAAAATTGTTTGCGAGAGTGATTCTTGCCATTTATATAATTAAATTCGCTATCTGCTTTTTGTATGAATGATTCATATAATATATATATATATATATACATATATATATATATATATATATATATATATATATATATATATATATATATATATATATATATTCATATATATATATTCATATTAATCGTTGATGAGTTTCATTGATTAGGTTAAACACAAACAGAGATATACAATGGCAAATTTAATCATTCATTATTTAGTAGATAATTCGTAAAACTTAACAGTTGAGCATTCTAATAAATTCCTGTCTACATTGTCTACTACGAAGTTCACACATTAACCACAAAATTGAAATTGTAAATGTTTATATGGTTTCTAATTTTGTCACATAAAACTTATTTTTATTGGACACCAATATTTGATTAGACACTACGTTTATTTATTAAACCGTATATTTACTTATTTTAATCTACTGGCCTCAATATTACACCGACTCTTAGAATTTAGACCTTAGAATTTAGAATTTAGAAGAATTTAGAAAAATTTAGAACAGATTAGAAGAATTTATAATTTAGATATAATTTTACTAATAGAATTTTATAATAATATTATATACTAATTATGTATATACTATTATAATTTGTATCATAGTCATTTCATACTAATAGTATTTTATTAATATAGAAGATGTGGAATTTAGAAGAATTTGGAATTTAGAAAATTTGACTTTAGATCGACTCATACAAGGAGTATGTAATTAAATGAACGGAGTGTCTACTCAAATGTGTATTGACTAAAAATAACGTTTAAGTAATAAAACCATAACTCCTTTAGAAATTGCTTTGTTTACTTTAGGATACGAAACTGTACAGATTTGAATGTTTCGAGATATATTTGCGTTCATAAGGCACTATTACAGTTGGCTTCGCGACGGTGCACCCCGTGGTCGACTCAGTCTTAATTCCTCTCCGATTTGATAATGGTTTCTCCTGCCAAGGTTAAAATCCTGTCGAAGATCGCATATTTTGATTTAATTAGATGTCTTGAATATTCAGGCTGATAGACGAAAATAAATAAATATATTGAAATAAATAAACGGAACGTCTACTAAACTATGAATATGTACTAAAAATATTAAGTAATAACATCTGTGGAATTAATAGATACGGATCCGTCACTTTATAATTCTTTGTACACAGAATCTGTAATATTTCTGCCTCGACGAAGCGGTTTAGACGGCTCGATTGCTTTTACTGCAGAGAAGTAAGACCGCCACATGGTTTACCCATTCCTGGTAGATGTTTGCAGACTTATGTATAAATCCGAAAATGCTTACTTATAGGCTAAATATATACCTCATCAAGCATTATCTTTTGACTCCCGTCTCGTCCCGTGTAATGTTTATCTTACTGATTCATGTATAAATTACAAATTCTTTGTTATTGTTGTCCTACTATCACTAATAACTTTATCAAATATGAAAAAGTACATCGCTTGAACATTTCCAACAGCAACAAAAACAAAAATGGCTAGCAAATACATATAACTAGAAAAGAAAATTATCATTTCTTTTTCAATCTACACAACACAAAAAAGGTGACAATGTCACTAAGAAGCAAGGGGCTACTGGGAGTGAAAGAGCATGAAAATACTGTTGAAGGAACCGGAAACCTAATCCAAAACGGGAAACGAAGGGATAAACCTCTACACCTGTTCAAATAACAGGAAAGGAGTATGAACCGGACGATAGGAAAATCAATATATTCGTATTGAGGAAAAATAAAGTAAATAGTAAACAATTTAAGAGTTTAGGCGGAGACGTTAGAAGTATAGAGTTGAATTAAACTCTCGAATGAACCGGAAACACAATCTTGAACAAGAAACACGGGATAAACTTCTACTCGATTTCATAAGACCTGGTTGAAATGTGATATAATCCAGATGTTAATTCTCAGCACTATTTTAAACGATAAGTTAGGAAAGAAACTATCATTCGTAATAGAAAGTTCAATAAAAGTCAGTGCACATTAGAACGTTTACTTCCTTGAAACATTAATTTAAAATAAAGATTTTATAAATCTTCTACCAGTAATTGTAACTGGTGAACGAATGCCGAAGGTTTTCTCATAAGGAAAAGGCATGTTTCACTATTACCATTACCGTAGGACTTATATTCACATTAAATAACCAACCAATGGTTGATATGTCATGGAATTAAGCGGATTAACCTAACGGAATAGATTTCTCTTGTGGTTGATTAATATTGGTTCCATTATTTTTTTTCATAGCGCGATATTTACTTTGTTAGGTTTTGAAATTCCTTCATTTGAGTCATGAGTGAAAAAATGAAGTCTGAATGTCCCTCCTCTTGTGCCGTACTAAGATAAGTTTAGGAAATATGGAATTCTTAAATTGGTAGATTCCGTTCGATTCTCTAAAGGCGGTTTTCTAAATATAGCTTAGATGTGGCACATGGCCGAATGTATGCGGCATCCAGTGAGGATGGAACTCACTATTAAGTCGTAATTGATACAGGAAAACAAGCTCGTTAAATATTACACCACATAAAAGGGCCCATTTTTATGTTCTACGCGTAGTTTATATGTGGCACAAGGCCGTTAGTATGTGGACCCCAATGTGAATTAATCCCACTATCAATTGATCTAACAAGAGAAGCTTGTTACATATTACCCCACTTCGAAGTGCCCACTATTCGTTTTTCTAATGATTTACTTCGTTGTGGTTGATCGACTACCAAGGCGACATTCCAAAATAAACAAGAAGGATGGCACGTAGCAATGTCTGCAGGCCCAGATCGTTAAGCAATGCGCACGAGGGGAAGTAAATTCTTGATAATATTCAAAGAAGGGTTTGTAATTTAATCGGCATCTGAGCAGGAATCTCGGCTGCAGTCACTTTCTCAAAGACGTGAGGTGACTTCCCCCTGTCTCGTATACAAATAGAGGGTGTTTCATTAAGTCGGAAGTAAATAAATTAGTGTTATTGGTGAAAAATCATTCATTTCTCTATTAAATCGTGTTATTTAAGTCATGGCAATGTGACAAATAATATCGCTCAAATGTTCGCCAAGGATTCGGCCTTACACAAATGTTTGATGATGTATTTGCATAGTTGATCCTCGATCTCACCAATATGCCTTATTATCTCATCCTTCAGCTGTTAAATTGTTGCTGGTTTGTTGGCATAGACCTTACTTTTGAGATGACACCCAAAGGAAGAAATCCAAAGACGTCAAGTCGTACGATCGTGGTGGCCAATTGACTTAGCTGTTTCGTGAGATGATTGTACCTGGGAACTTCTCATTGCATTTCTGTTTGAACGTCTATTTTCGTAATAGGCTTCTATAACTTTACCACATAGTTTGATTGTTAATCATTCCATAATTTAAATTGACAAAGACTTAAGTTGTTAAATCTGAAAGGAAAAAAAATCATTAAATACTTAAAATTAATTCACATTTAAAATCGGTCCAAGTTATCGGGCCATCTTTTATATTCATGGCAAGCGTTATGACGTGCTTTTTCTTTTCCTTTTGATACCTCGGATACATGAATGTAAGCGTTCTACTAGATTGGCATCTAGGTCCCTGACTTTTACTTCTTGAACTAGCCAGATTCAACTGCCACTTCTATTCTAACATTTTCTTTTAAAGCACTTCTGATCTGTCGAATTACCTTACGCTTTCTTGCTTACCTACAATCAATAAAAATTTAAATCGAACGTCAATTACTATATTGTATCTTTTTTATCCTATTTCGTTATTATTCTTTCCTCAATGGTCCCCACTAATTATCTTATCTTCTTTCGGTCTTAGACTGCACTAAGCTACTAATAGTAAATATCATTAATACTTTCGCATTTAAATTAAGAACTTTATTACATAACTAAAAAATAAAGATTTGAATGATAAGACAAGTATATTTTACAGATAATACTGAAAAAATATTTTCGCCCTAATTGAGTTTATGACTGTTTTTAAACAACGAAAATGTTTTTTTTTCTGATTCGCTTATGACGTACAAAGTAGACTGCCAGTAGGAAAACACTATACAATCAACAAAATGATGTTACATATAATGTAGCGTTTATATTAAAATTTATAATAAAATAAACTTGGCAACTTCCAGGCAAACTAAACAAAGGGGTTAAAATTGTCTAATATGACAAGAGGTCAAATGGCACTAGCCAACTTTAACAAAGTTGCAGGATTATTGATTAATTAATTGTTGATAATTTGTAATTAACGAATTTGAATGATAAATATATATCGTATAATTTTATGATGTAAATTCAATTCCTGGAAACAATTTATTAATGGAATTAATTCCGTATCGAAAAAATACCGTTCATATCTAAATGATTATGAATCAGATGTGTACACTTAATGACCCAGTCTTTCTCAAGTTTATGTAAGGTAAGCTAAGAACTTCTGATAAGCATCCTAATTTTTTTATGAGCGTTAATTAAATAACCTGACAAAAGACAGTAATAAGAAAAACGAATCAATTTAGAAGGAAATGGAGTAATTCCTATGAAAATGCACCCGGTTGTTGATATTGGCTCGGCTTTGACGCGCGGATATTTATACACCAGGCAATTAATATTATAATAGTGAGGTACGATTTTTGACATGAAATAAATATTCAGGTATCATTGTAAGACGGTAGGTCTCAGAAAATATATATTTTTATTAACACATATTTGTTGGTAATTGTAATAGTACTATCACTAGTTTTCATAAAAGAAAAAAATGCATTCATTGACCAAGCAGGTTTCTCGAATAGAGTAACTGTTATCGCACTTTTCATAACTGATAGCGGTTTCCTTCCTAACCTTTTATGTGAAGTAGTGCGGAATGTCGACATCATGATTATGTATTTATTTTCCCTTTGAGTTACATTGGCTGTCAATTTTATTTGGTGCTGCTGTTCATTATCCTCAAGTAACGTGATTTCTGTTAATTTATACAATTCTTTGTGATTCGGTATCGCCGTCCACAACGTTCAAAGAAAGATGGTCTTTGCCATGACCATCAAGAATCAATCGCTTAAAGATTTTTTTCTTACCATTGATCTGAGAAAGTGTTTTGTTTCGATATTTCTGAATGGGTTTGACGCAATGCATGTTATTCAACTGAGTATCGTGATGTGATGAGGTTATATAAGTTCATGACAGGAATTATCGGATTAATGTTTTCATTTGTAGTGATTTTTCAAGCGTGGCACAAGGCCGAAAGTATGGGGCACCCAGTGAGGATCGAACTCACTGCTCAGTCGTAATTGTTTTAGCGAGAGAAGCTTGCTAACCATTACACCACCTCGTGGTGCCCAAATGTTTTGATTTGTAACAGTAGTCGGTGTTTGGCGAAACCACATCTGCTTCATCCTCTTCTCTGTTTAATCTATTTTTCTCCTATACTAAATTAGTTATAACTGATCCATGCATCGAGTTATTTGAAGTGATGATGGAGTATATCGAATAGCCACATTCAAATCTAGATTTTAATATGATTGTCACTTATGTCGTCAAATTCATTGAGAAATGTCTTAACAATTATCTGTACAGGACCTTTTAACATATGAATAATTAAATTTTAATCGATACTTAATCAAGCAGCGGTAAAGTTTCATACACAGAGTTTTATTAAATAAAATACCTACATCATTACTTCCAATAGCAGCAGCAGCAGCAAAATTCCGTATGAGATCTAACTAAACGTTCTAAACGGGAAGTCTGATTTGCTGCAACATTTTATAAGTAGGCGCTGAGCGTATCTGTAACTTGTTAGTCAATGAATGCTGAATTTATTTCAACATGGAAACGGTTAGTTTACTGTTATAGTATATTTATTGTATTTAGAATATTTTTTTTATTGATTTAATCATAGATTCGGTGTTTTATTAGTTCAGGGTGAGGGCAATATATAGGAAATACATGGTAAAGAACTCCGGATACAGTCAACTCTTATACAAGGCTTAATAAAATATCGACTGAAAAAATTCGTGAGGTCGTCTAATATTGTGGTTTATACTTGTTCTGATACATCTGACTATTTCTTTTCTGTTCCATCGAAACCGGTAACCTTACATTTGAAAAGGGCAGAGAAAAAAATAACAACTGTAATTCATGTTCTTCCATTATGCATTTATACTTGCCAAAGTCTGCTCGACAAATGGGAAACTGAATTGATAGTGAAGAATCTAAAAGCTTCAATCTGATTTTACAGCACAATGGGATACGCATATACGAACGGTTCGCTAAACGAACAAATTGAATAACGAACGGTTATTCTGAGGAAAATTAAGTTTGCCTAACGAGCTGAAATTGGAACAAGGAAGCGGTTGGGAGCGCTTCCGACTTCGACTCGTTTTCCATAATGTACGCTTTTCCTACCGTAATCTGTGAACTTAAGTGGAAAATCTTCATGTTTTATACTGAATATCATAACATCTTCATAACAGATTTTACTACAAATATAATTATGGATCGTATAAATTCAGTTTCCAGTATAAATTAAGACAAGAATAAATCAATCGTCAAATAGTCAGGTGGCTGGAGTAATAAGGAAATCTAGTAAACATGTGGCAATTTCATTAAAGCGATAGAAAATTTGCTTTTGATTAGGAGTAAAAAAAAATATAAATTTTTCAGTTTGAATATACGTGAATATACGATGTACACAAAGGCTTAGTAGTCTATTGAAGAAAGATTCCATGAGTCACCGTTTGTTGAAAAAGTATTGAGAAAAAGCGTCGCTGCGTATTGAAATAAAATGACAATAGTTATTTGAAATAAAATACACAATTTCTTAACTATAACTACTATCACGAAATAAAAGTTTGTATTTAGAAAGTTCTTCTCTCTGGCTGAAAAGGTAATGAACCTAAATATTATGTCAGTGAGGAAGAGAGAAAGCAGAGTTGGGAGACATGATCAAAGGGAGTCCGCTGTTGCTTTGGTGAGAAAGACAAACCGGCGAGGTTGAATCTTGTCTCTTTACTTCTGTCAGTCTTTCTGCTGAGTTCAATTGATGGCTGGTGTATATGGCTTTGTGTAGGCTCCAGTAGCCTATGTTTATTTATTGGCGAGAGTTGATTTCATTGGATATTCTTTATATTTATTAATTTGAATTATATTTAAAACCGGAAGGTTGAGCGGAGCCGTTGCGTTGTGTGTTTATTTTTGTCAATTGTGGTTTTGATTTGAAACAGTTACCGTTCGCTTACTTTGCAAGGTAAACACGAAATCCACAGGCTCATTGAAATAGCAAAAGGCGCCTTCACAAAACCTAAGCAAAGTATTAAAAAAATACAGGAAAATTTCAATAGAATCTAGGAAATGTGTACTGAACTTTATACCCTAAAAAACAAAATCCTATATATCAGTGATGTTGACAATTTTAACACGGATGAAGAAGTGATTTGACGCAACAGAAGTGTCGTTCTACGCAATGGTGCTTAGAATAGAATGAGCTGTTCTTGTGATCAGCAACGAAATATCAGGGAAATTTAAAACAAAAAGGACACTGCTTCTTAGTACAAGAAAGATAAATATGAAATTTCTTGGGCGCATACTGAGGAAAGATAGCTTAGCACTCATAGAACATTTTGAATGCAAGAGGAACAGAGGAAGGCAGCGGATAACCTACTTAATGAGCCTGTGTAAAATGACTGACAGAAGCGGGATTAGTAGAGATAGCAAAAGACAAATCATTTTAAGACCTAAAAAGAACAGGAAGTGGTGGAGAACCACCAATATCGTCGACGTCCTGAAGAGACATTTAACATAGATCAGCTAATAGTTGCCTTGAGCTAATCCACTCAGTGGACATTTATATTGAGCGCAGTTTTGTTGTTTCAGTTTTATTCTGAATTATTTCATTTGTTCTTTATGTACGTAAATATTTATGCTATTGGTCGCAAACATAGGACGAAAACAACAGAAACTCGTAAGTACAATAGCTAGTGAAGAAAAGAGAAAGGAATCAGTATTAATTGCAACAATAAAGAACTAAGCAACCATTACAAGAAGCTTGTTAGTAAAAAGGATGGCCTAAAACGCAATATTACGATTTGGCGATGCCTAAATTAACAATTTAAATATCTGGGAAATGTTTAGCAGAGGACAGAAATTGCGATATCAATATCCGGAGGTGCATTCGGATAGCGAAAGATGTCTTCCAAAAACTAAGCAAAATATTAAGAAACAGAAAAAAATTCGTTATAACCAAAGAAACGTGTACGGAACTTTTATGTAACATCAGTCAGCCTATGTGCCAGTGAATGATACACCGTCTTCGCATAGATGAAGAAGGAACTTGTGGTTCGAAGGAGGATGCTAAGGAGGATGTTGAGAATACCTATGACCGATCCTGTGAGCAATGAGGAAATTTTGGAGAAAATTAAAACAAAAAGAACACACACTTAACATCAGAAACAGACAGTTGAAATTTCTAAGGAACATAATGGAGAAAGAGGGCTTGGAATATTTGACGTGCAGGACATATTGAAATCAAGAGGGAGAGAGGAAAAGAGTGCCTAATCTACCTAACTGCTTGTGTAAATGAATAGCAGAACCGGATTTAGGAGTGATAGCAAAGAGATAAAAATTACTACGAGTTAAAAAGGAAGGAATATTGTGGAGAGACATGATCGCCCATGTTGTACGAATCGGCATATAGATTATTATTATCATTATTATCATTATTATTATTATTATTATTAATAATAATAATAATAATAATAATAATAATAATAATAATAATAATAATGTAACTTGTACAATTTCCATTTTAGAGGTTATGTTAATTTGGATGGTGCTTTGAATGGTTTAAACTTATTATCAGAATTTAAATTACTCAGGTAACGAAAAGAATCGTTTTCGGTATTTCAAGAGATGGATCTACTTACATATATAAAAATACATTAAAATGCATCTAATTAATAGAAACAGGCTAATCATAGAAAGGTGATTGTTTTGTTCAAACAAATAAGTCTCATCAGAGAGATTACATATCACCTTGGCCGATATGAGAACATGCTATTTAAGCATCTCCGCCCACACTGACACACATTACAGTTACTCCATGCGAAATGCAGGCTTAACTATTTTATTTTTAATAATTTTGCTCCAAACATGGCCATAGTGCCACTTAGGTACAAGGGATGACCCTGTGTGAAGGAATCTGATAAAACGTTGCTGAATGGAAAGGACGATTAAACTACAGGATTCGAGCAGACAGGTGATTAAAATTAAAGTCGCATTTACATTCTTGAAGATCGTAGTTGATAGACAAACTAGAAGCGAGATTCACAGGCGAGAATTGTGAGAGATTAGACTATGTAAATAGAACTTAGGCTTACATTTTAACAGTAGAAGGATAAGGAGACTGATCTGCCAATCTAGTACTGCGCTTGAATTCATAAAAGGAGACCTAATCAGAACAATTACCATGAAAAGTGATTGACGCGGAAATGTCAGGAGACTGGTAACATTGCAGATTATTTTTTGAATATTTTCTTGAATCTCTTGATACGTATCAATATCACCAGAACAAATTTGGTAACAATATTCCATCTACGGACAAACGGTAGACGCATAAAAATGCAAGACATATTCTGATATTTCATGTATATATATATATATATATATATATATATATATATATATATATATATATATATATATATATATATATATATAACAGCTTCGTTTACCTTTTCCTTTAATAAAAACATTCTTATTTTCATTCGATCAAATGTACTCACCTGTACTGTTGTTATCACAGCGTTCAGTATTTTTGTTCCGTTGTCAGCTGATCCCGGTAACCTTCGGGGAATTTGATCACTTTTATTTATCTACGGGGATAGATTATTCTCGTTCTGCTATCCATGTCTAGTGATATACCGTCTTTTTTCATATTTAGTACAACTCAGTTATTTTCGTCCAGAATCTCAGTCTATGCTACACGGCCGAGGATTTTATCTCCAAATTCACGAAATACCGTTTTAATTGTTCCGTAGGTTAAGTTATAGAATCATAACACAAGTGAGTAAATTCGTCCAAATTCTAACGCAAATAATGATAACTCCACATCACGTCCTAGGTATGACGATGAGCTACATCCGGAAAGAAGGCTTCTGATCCGGAGGTGTTGAGGAGCCTGGAATCTCCTCTTAAATTCTGTTGTTCCCAGGGCCACACCGACCCAGTATCTATTGGTATATATAGACAAATAGTGAAACCCGAAACTGGGGTCAAAATATTATCAATGTATAAAAATACATTGTTGTTAACGTAAGAGAAAAATACCAGAAATAAATTTTTGAAAAAAAATTACTAGAGCTCCACACAAAATTAGATTTTAGGAGTAAATGACACGTTAGGAGATTATACCCCGTTAAACAAACCGAACCAGAAATTCAGACGGAAAATATTTTTTTTTGTTGTTTTGTTTTCTTTTTTTTTATCTGTCCCTCTTGTATATATAACTAAAATTCTCCACGCATATATGGAATTATGTTTTATCTGATTTAGTCTGGTTTTGCCATCTTGTTTGTTATAACCTATGTACCTCTACGAGATCGCTAAAAAAAAGAGCATAGCATGATGAAAAAGACGCCAAACTTGACGAAAACAGAATGTTATCGTCTAAATATTTATGTTATTATTAAGAGAAAAGATCAAAGTTTATTTTAATTATTTTTTAAAATTTTTTCTTCTTTTTAGAACAATCTGAATTTTCATTTAATAATCCTTGTTTCTCTTTGTATCACCGGAACTAGTAAAATAACATTTACAATTTTTAGCACTTTTTATATGAGACACATTAATTTGGAAAATCTTGCAAAAATAGAAATAATTATCGCATGTTAATGAAACTTTCAGAAATTATTAACAGATGATCGAAATTATTATAAATATGTTTTCTTTTATTAAAGTCTTGGCAGAAATATTTTTTTTATATTTATTACCACCCACCATAACTAATTTTATGAAAATTCGATCGCGTCAGGTTTAGTGATTACAATAGTTAAAAGCACAAGGCTTTGAGGAATGCAAATGGGTTTTTTTTTTTAATTAGATCCCCACTGCCTAAAAATCAGCTCTGAATTGTAACATACAAAACTCAATAAAACAAATATATTATTTAATTTCAAATACTTTTATTTGCTTTTAGTTGTTTTTATGAATATGGACAATATTTTCTGAAAGCAAAAAAAAATTTTGATGTAAAATAAATTTTTAATACAATTATTTGTTATTTCTTTAATTATAATAGATTTTTACATTTAAGTTGTTAAAATATTATAAAATTAGTTAAAAGCCGCATCATGTTTTGTAAGTGTCCTTATGAGATTGATCTTTTTATAGTGCGTTGTAAATTGTATCGTTTTGACTAATCAGAAGATCCGCAGTAATTAAGAAATTTAATTTTGTGTTTATAATCGGGCTGTAATTATAAAGTACGGAAGACCAACCAGAATACAATTAGGTTGCTTTATTTGAGTTAAGCATTGTTCTCCGCTGTTAAGACCTTTACTTTTGCGAAACACGTGTAGAGGAGTTTATTTGATTTTTCAATATCAACTGAGAAGGGTACATAACATATCAGTAACATCTTATGAAAATTATATGATCTTATATTTATATTAATCTCAGTTATGGCATTTTTCTATAAATGAAATATCAACATTAATAATAAAATGAATGGAAATACAAGTAACACAGTAAAATGTAGTACACAGTAAAATGTACATAAAATTATAGTATTTTATGTACACTTCTGATAAAATTTCATAAGAAAGGTACCTATAAATTAATTAGATACCTTTCTTATTGTTATGGGATCTTACCTGTATCGACAATGAACTCTTCCTGATAATATAAAGACTGGGCCTCTCAAGAGAGACGGGAGGATGAAGTGGAACGAGTCGAGACAGAGCGAGTCGAGACAATAGTAGTTCACTCTAAACCAGACTGACAGTCATACTAACACCTTCAACTTCTTGTATTATTATTATTCTGTTTAATATATCTTTGTTATTCCTAATATTGTGTTCGTGTTGTTCTTCCTTGGTCTTAAACTTGGATCATAACTGTGGTGCAAGGATATTGGACTATAACACTTATGAAATTTAATCTCATTCGTAACAGTCTTATTTTAATTTCCTTATAATATATTTTCCATAAAGCATCGTAAACGTAAACGTGAAAGATAAGTACAAAAGACAAAAAAAATTGAGCGCTGAAAGTTTTCCTTAAAAATAACGAAGTAAATAATTTGTTCACTTAAATGTAAAATATTTCACTTTTCTCCTTCCGTAGAAAAAATTATCCTCACGGAATCCGTCAATATGCCATTCATCACCTGTCAAGTGACGCGAAAGTTTATGACCTGCTTTGTTTTATTTTCAAATTACATCTTTTCTGCGCAGATGCGAAGTTATGCTTGGTTCAAAATATTTTAAATAAACATTATAATTTCTGATTTTCTTAAGATAAGTTTTGAAAAAATGATAATTGATATTTAAAAGAATTTCAAACTGAGATTTTCATTGATTTCATAAAATGGAAAAAATGGTTGCCATCTGTCAATTTTGCTGACTCAAAAAAAAAGATTTTTAACGACGTGTTAGGAATGATTAAAAATAAAAAAAATATAACCCCAAAATACTTTGATCTTTCCTCTTAA